>JAXQQM020070034.1:0-112961 GCA_034641835.2 Pinus albicaulis | reverse complement strand
CGTGATATGTTGAAAATGGCAACAAACTTGATGAAGGGAGGCCTCTAGAAACATCTGCGATCCTAGTTGGAAAGTGATCACCCAAACTAAGGTGGGGACCACACATGTGATTTTGTCGGAAAAATTATTTTGGAATATGTATTTTTAGACATATGGAGCATGGTTCGGGGATTGCATGTATGAGATTCTTGGAGTATGTGTCATGTTGGTAAAAATAGATGGGACTCTATTTTTTAGGTCAAAGAGGTCAAAGGCTATTTTTAGACTGCCTCTCCTAAAAATATGGAAGTCGAATATTATTAGCTCTTAATAATATTTGGACTATAAACATCATCTTATTCTCTTGAAGCACTTCAGTTTGATGCCTGGATGTGGCACATGCAGCTGACAGAAGGAAATACGCTTTTCCTAGGGTTTAAGTGAAGCTATTGCATGAAGACTTGAGTTAGAACTCATGTGACAGAGTTTGGTGGAGTTGATTGAGGAAGTTAGTGGAGTTGTATTCAGTTTAACTAATCTAAACATAGTTGAGCTTTTTTGTATCCAAGTTAACTAATAGATACAATTAGTGAGAGTGGTGTGAATTAATTATTAATTAATTCACTAATTATAAACTCATAAATCAACTAAAGAATACATCAGTTAACTTCAGTGCATGGACAGTTTCAGTGGAGACCAGTGCAGAAATAGGTGAAAGAGCAGGTTAACTATCGGTTGTGACTATACTATTGCTATTTGCAACACACAGATAGGTGGATTAATCAATGAGGATTGCGCAGTTCAATCCAGGTGGTTTATCTATATAAAGAGACCATCCCATAGCATTGAAACGGGCAATTGAGGTTGGCTATCAAGTGGCTAAAGGTTGGAGCATGAGTTTTGCTAGATCTAGCTTGATAGTGTGTAGCATGGGAGGTAGTGCATGAGAGCTTGCAAAGAGCTTTGTACTATGATTGTTACATGATCTCCATGACATGTATAATATACGGATAGTTGGGGGTTTTTAGCTTTAAGCTTTCCCATGAAATACTGTGTTCATATGTGTGAATTTTTATGGCTTTAATGTGTGCATGCAATTGATTTTATTTCCGCATGTGATGATCAATGGTAGAAGAGATTCGGTATTATGCATGAAGCTAAAATAGTGTGTGATCAGGAGAATCTCGGTGGATAACTCATCCATTATTCAAATTTCTACATGGTATCGGAGCGATATTGATCATTGGAGCAATTGCAAAGCATTGAAGCGGTTGAGTTTTAGGATAAACTCAAGAAACATAAAGATGGAGAAAACCGGAAATATACATGCATATTGTATATAATTTTCTACATGGAATGAGAGCGAGAATTTTTGGGTGCGCGAGTTTGTAGGGAATATCTGAAAATTTTTGGTGAAATATTTTCATAAACAAATAGTATATTTGGATTCCTTGCGGAAAAACACCCAAATTGAAAAAAAAAATCGGTCGAATCGGAACTCAGATGAGGGAGATATCATCGATTTAAAATCAGCTCTTTTGTTAGAAAATTTTGCGATGGCGGGACAATTGCAATGTGCGCGAGCCAAGAATCTACATGCACTGAGGTACAAGATGCATGAAAAGCTTTGAGGAGAAAAGCAAAGGTTAGTGACTTGGTGGTTGAGAGGGAGCCTCTCAACATGCAGCGTGAGGACAAGTCAAGAAGGTTGGGATTCGGGCAAAGAATCTCTACAGACTTGGAGTAGATGGGATGTCTACGGAGCTTCCTGCTGATGGGAAGTGCATGAAAGGCATGCAGCTGATGCTTGAGAGGGAGCAAGTTTTGCATGCAGGTATTGAAGTAGATGGGATGTCTACGGAGCTTCCTGCTGATGGGAAGTGCATGAAAGGCATGCAACTGATGCTTGAGAGGGAGCAAGTTTTGCATGCAGGTATTGAAGTAGATGGGATGTCTACGAAGCTTCCTGCTGATGGGAAGTGCAAGGAAGACATGCAACTGAGCTTGAGAGGGAGCAAGTGTTGCATGCAGGCGAGAAAGACATGCAACTGAAGCTTGAGAGGGAGCAGGTTTTGCATGCAGGTGATAGTGAACCTCGGGATGTGGATCAGCCACAAGAGGATCATGGAGTGGAAGAGACCACTCATGCAGAGAAATTTCATGCCAGATGGGCAGAGGGAGTGCATGCAGCTATACCACCAGGTGTGAGGTGGGGCGACATGCATGATTAATCCCATGAGGAGATTTCTGGGCAGATTCATGAGATGGTGTGGATCTCATAGATTGAACCTGGCTACGAGGTGCCCACAGCGCAGCAGTAGCAAGATCAGTTGGAGTGATGCAGGCAGATCAAAGTGACAGTGTCGGATACTGGAGCGCGGATCAGAGTTGACAGCAAATGCAAGAGTGCATGGGTGCAAGAGTTCAACAGCGCAGTAGTTCCTGATGACATGTGCAGTTGGTACCAGCAGAAGTTGAAGACTTTGATGATAGATGCTAGATGCATCAAGACTGATTGAGTTGTTTGGAGCCTATTCAGTTTCAGAAGAGTTGCAGAGCAGATGCATGGAGTTGCATGGCGCTTGTGGAGGTTGCAGGGCGAATGCATGGAGTTGCATGTCGCATGCAATAACAGTCCTTTCTTGTTGAGAGGGAGTGTTGAAAATGGCAACAAGAAACAGTGAAGGAGGCCTCCTGAAACATCTTTCCTGATCCTAGTTGGAAAGTGATCACCTAAACTAGGTGGGGACCACACATGTGATTTTTATCGGAAAAATCTATTTTTAGACTATGTCTATTTTTAGACATATAGAGCATGGTTCAGGGATTGCATGTATGAGATTCTTGGAGTATGTGTCATGTTGGTAAAAATAGATGGGACTCTATTTTTTAGGTCAAAGAGGTCAAAGGCTACTTTTAGACTGCCTCTCCTAAAAATATGGAAGTCGAATATTATTAGCTCTTAATAATATTTGGACTCTAAACATTATCTTATTCTCTTGGAGCACTTCAGTTTGATGCCTGGATGTGGCACATGCAGCTGACAGAAGGATATACGCTTTTTCTAGGGTTTAAGTGAAGCTATTGCATGAAGACTTCAGTTAGAACTCATGTGAGAGAGTTTGGTGGAGTTGATTGAGGAAGTTAGTGGAGTTGTATTCAGTTTAACTAATCTAAACATAGTTGAGCTTTTTGTATCCGAGTTAACTAATAGATACAATTAGTGAGAGTGGTGTGAATTAATTATTAATTAATTCACTAATTATAAACTCATAAATCAACTAAAGAATACATCAGTTAACTTCAGTGCATGGACAGTTTTAGTGGAGACCAGTGCAGAAATAGGTGAAAGAGCAGGTTAACTATCGGTTGTGACTATACTATTGCTATTTGCAACACAGAGATGGGTGGAGTAACCCATGAGGATTGCGCAGTTCAGGCTGGGTGGTTTATCTATATAAAGAGGCCATCCCATAGCTTGAAAACGCAATTCAGGTTGGCTATCAAGTGGCTAAAGGTTGGAGCATGAGTTTTGCTAGATCTAGCTTGATAGTGTGTAGCAAGGGAAGTAGTGCATGAGAGCTTGCAAAGAGCTTTGTACTATGATTGTTACATGATCTCCATGACATGTATAATATATAGATAGTTGGGGGTTTTCATATTTAAGCTTTCCCATGAAATACTGTGTTCATATGTGTGAATTTTTATGGCTTTAATGTGTGCATGCAATTGATTTTATTTCCGCATGTGATGATCAATGGTAGAAGAGATTCTGTATTATGCATGAAGCTAAAATAGTGTGTGATCAGGAGAATCTCGGTGGATAACATATCAATTATTCAAATTTCTACACATAGGCGGTTGAGGTTGATGATTTGTTCTATCTCCATTTTCAGCCATATAGACAGTCTAAAATAAAGGAGAAGGGGGCTGAGAAGCTTAAGCCTCGATTCTATGGGCCATACAGGGTGATCCGTCATGTTGGGGAAGTAGCATATGAGTTGGAGCTTCCCATTGGAAGTAAGATCCATAACATTTTTCATGTCTCATGCCTTAAGAAGGCCATTGGAAAACATGCGGTTGCCACCATGGATCTCCCACCTATTGATGATGAGGGCTATCTGGTTTTACAACTAGAAAATATCTTGGATACTTGGGAGAGGTAGCTAAGAAACAGGGTGATTAGAGAGTATCTGATTTGATGGAGGAATCTACTTGATGAGGATGCCACTTGGGAAGGAGAGAATATTTTGCAACATCCTTTTGTACTGTTGCTTAAGGACAAGAAAAATTTGGGAGGGGAGGACCGTAATATTCCCAATTAGCTTTTAGCTAGTTGGAATATTATATGTTGCTTCTATTCACATCTTAGATGAATAATTGGGGTAAAGAGACCCTTAAATCTCTTTAGTAGGAATAAACCACTTCTAGTATGAATATGGATCAGTTTAGCTAGCTAAAATAAAAAAAACCTTGGTGTGGAAAGGGTCAATACATGTAGACTGGGTCAAGGTTGACGAAATCAACAACGCTGCCATAGGAGAGAGTGGAGCTAGTGGGGACAACACAGTTTTGGAGGAGGAGTCTTTGCATGGGAGTAGCATCATAAATGAGTGGGGAAAAGGGTGAGGAAGCTCACCAAGCATATATGGGAAGGGATAACAACTATGAGAGGCACTCAAAATATTTTTTTTATCTTTGGGTCTTGTGACTTCTCGCATGCTTCAACTGTTTAGCGGAGTTTGTTGTACTATTTAGTACAAGGCTATTTCTAGGAGGAAATCACACATTCTGCCTCGGGGGACTTCGAGTGCCCACTCAGGAGAGCTATTATGAGCTTCATTTCCACCATCTGGAATTGGGCCAACAACTTCCTTCAGCCACAACGCATTCTTCTTGAGGAACTGCGTTATTTTGGGTGAAAAACCCTGTTTATGAGCTAATTTCCTAGTGAAGGGAGCAACCTTTCACCAGGAAAGCTAGAGAGGAGGACATACAACCATATATTTGTCATTTCAGCCTTATTTCAACATATCTCTATTGATACAGTGTGATTCAACTGAAGAGTTGCAGTCTGCACATTTTTCATCTTGTGTATTTCAAGAAACCATTTCCGGGTTATCTTGGGATTGTGTTTGAGAGACTATTTCTCCATTTTCAACTCCTTTTGAGCATCATAGAAGTAGATCCAATTGTTGCCATTTTCTAGTTGCATTAACCCTCACTAGGACTGCGTTTTTAGGTACTCTGAATTTTCTATATAGCAGCATCATTTGTGGTTTCAATGTATTTGGGCACTGGAGGCTTGTTTGCCTACTTTGAGTGATTATTTCCTCAACATATTGTATATTTTGCTGCTGTGATACATAATATAATGGATCTATGATTTTTCTCATGTGCTTGTACTAATATTGCTGTACATTCTAGTTGTGTGTTCAATATTACTGTCTTTCCTAGTATGGAATATTACATCGAATCTCTCTTGTGATTTTTGATAGAGACAATTTCATAGAGTTGGTAGCTTAAAGATGCTTGGAATACTTGACCTCAAATTTGACCCTCTATGGGGTTTGAAAAATCATTTTCTAATTGTATACACCTATAAACTGGATGCTCTGTGATGTTCAAACTGCTTGAGAGCAAGAGGATATCAAAACATAATGCAATTTTCAACTTCTTCTGGTTTGTTCATACAGGTGTGATTGAGCTGCTTGTCTTTGTAGGCCAAAAAAGGAACATCATTCATACATTTGTGATTGGGATAGTCATCTTTGGAGGTCCGTGGGAAACTTGATGTTAGAGGTGAGCATTTTTTGGTTTGAAGAGAGACTGATTTTTTTTTCTGAGGTACATGCAATCCAATATTGTAGAAGATTTTGTTTATTACTTCCAACAGAGCTCTATGGAGTGTTATCGATACCAGGTTCGACATTTAAAAAAACTGAATAAACTCTATAAAATGAGGTAACATTCTATGCATTTAAAAGAAAAAAATTGAACACTCATTTCCATAATGGAAGACTGTGGATATGTTGTTTTCATGATACTAAGGGAATGATCTGATTCAACTGATATATTTCCTTACTTGCCTATGCTATTAGTGGTGGTACTGTGAAGATACTAATGAATTTTCTTATGCACAACACTAATGCGTACAATTCTATAATAGTGGTTTTTGGGCAAGTTTCCCAGCAGATCTATTTGTACCCTGCTTAGGATCAACACTGATGTGTGAAATGCTCTAATAGTGGTTTTTGGGAAACTTTCCTAGCATATCTATTTGTACCACAAATTGCAATCCTTGTTTTCTCATAGAAATTTGTACTTTAAAAGTGCACATCTTACACTCATAATATGACTTTGTACTAACTGGAAATTTGTTTTGAATCCCTACAAATTACACAATTTATGTCATACTGGAACATTTTTTATGCCCAAATTGATGATTTAATGCACCTGTTTGAGATATTGCATAAATGTATCCTGTAATCCCTTTGGAGAGTTTATGTGTGACCATGGATTTAACTATGTCTATTCAAATAAAATGTCCTAATTATACATATGTAGATCTAATTTATTCGATTGATTGTATAGTCGAAGAAGTAGTTGAAGCACCAAATTCTTACCTTCGTGATAAATATCTAATTTATGTAGTTTGTGATTGAGGTGTAGAGCCTGGTCTTAGGGATAGAGATAACGAATTTGACCTTCGTGATCGAACCTAATATCTATACCCATAGATAGCAAAGCTAGGCATACCAATGAGCTAGAAAGCATCACCATCTAACATATAAGCCTAAATCCCACAACCATATAAGCCAAGCTAGCCCATAGCCTTAGCTATTGATTCTTTAGAGTAATTATATTACTCAGTTGACCAGGTTATAGATCGATACCCAGTAGCAGGAAAGGTAGCAAAGCCAAAAGCTAATGATTCTACATCAAATTAAGTGATCCAAGTGGAAGCCCTAGTAGTAGATTCTAAGGTAAATGTGGATTGAGTTGGCCGAGTTAATTACCTTGCACCCATTGAACCAATTTCAGTTTAACACCCAGCATCTAAGCTAGTTCCATCTACCTAGCCAACATATAGTTAACTATCAGTACCAACATCCTCGCTTCCTTGATTAGATGGTCCCATATGTTGTGATGGTTTAGATTAGCACTATATATAATGCTTGTTTATTGATGTTAACTAGCTACCCATTATTTGGTTTTTTGAGAGGGGGGGGGGGGGGGTGTTGTTGGGGGAGAAAAATCTGAAGCTTCGGGTACTAACCCATTGATGGTCGATATAGGCTTAAGGTATTTGGGGGATTTCATTCCACATTGTTAGGTTCACTAAGAATATCATATTTTATAAAGAAGCAAAAAATGCATTCCTATTTACATAATTGTTCTAACCAATGTTATTTTTGCATTGCCTGTTGTTCCCACTTATACTGTGCATATGCCTCAATTCCTAGAAGGGATGTTTATAAATAAGGACATGTATAAAGAAGTGGTGTTCCAGCTCGTATAGGTCCATATATACTTAGACCCCAAGAAGATTACAACTCAGGTCTTTCCCTCTCCTAGTTGCTAAAATAGGATATACCTTAAGGTCATGAGCTTTTAGAATGAAGAGATCCTCACACACACAATAAAAATGGGGAGTGGGAATGACATACTCTTTAAATTATACAGGGATAAGGCCCTATGGAAATTAATGTTACAAAGATACAGGCCATGGATGATGAGTGGATCACATAGAAAATTTTAGGGATGAATCTTAGCCCATGGGTGAAATTTAAGGGGTTTTATATTTTAGAGAGACAAAATTTTTATATTACACCCCTTTTCTATGACTAGTCGAAAAATTATTTAAAATATAGATAATTGTTATATTTTAGCCAATAAAACATAAGCACAAATAAACATTTAACCCTGATTCGGTTGGTTTGTAGATCAAATTTGTTTCTAATCGCCCCGATTTCATCTAAAATTTGTTTCTAATCGCCCCGATTTCTGGCACTGGCACTGGTTAGGGGCTATTTCTCCTTCTACCATTCTGGAAATCGAGGGTAGGGTTAACTTCACCTCCATAGGGAAGGGTTACTAACTCTTCTATTTTTTCTCAGAAGGTCAGAGAATGTTGTTGTTGTTTCACTTTTTTCTGTATTCTGATCTAGTTGGGAGAATGGTGATTGATGGTTCTCAATATCTTCCTTGATTGGCACAGTTTGCGGGCTCTTAAAAGTCATGGAATGATCTTATCGAAAGATGGAATGCGGGTGACAAAATTCACCCTAGATTTTAGCGGATTTTAGAGGTTTTGTTTTGATTCATTTGTATAAATTTGTATCTATAGACTACAATCATCATTATTGATCTGTGGGTGTGTAGGGGTCCCCTGTCTCACTAATTTTATGTCCTAGAGTTGCTTATGCATGCAAAATATTCTTGTTAGCTATATAATCTCTGCGATTAGAGCCCGAGCCAAACAATTCAACAATGTAAAGGAGGCATAGGACTGGGGAGCCACAAAAATACTAAATACCTTTATATTTTACTAGTCTTCTATGAATTTCATTATACCTTGAACAAATTAATCAAGGACCACACCTTGATCAGAGTTTCCTTGGAAGCGGACCACTTGTTTCTTGTAGAGTAAACCCTAGACGGACATATCCATATTGTGTAAGAATATTCTTATTTGTGGTGATGTTGCATGGATTTGATAGAATTTTGTTCCTTTACTCGCATCATAAGGGTTTACCAAACCTCGAACTGTAGTGATATACTTGCTGGACATCACCATCAACCAGGAAAAAGATGGTTAGGGTTTAATACATGATAACAAGGGTTTTGTTTATTTGTATTCATTCTTTAGTTGGTATCTTGAAGGATTGATTGGTATTCGAAATTTAGAGTATCATTGGACAGTGGATCTTAGTTACAGTGGTTGTAGAATCTTATGAAATACATATCTGGGATTGTACTGCTGAAATTTGAAGCATATTTTCGATTTGGAAAATTGGTTTTACAGTATTTTCGATAATACCTTATGTGTGTGATGAAAAAATCAGATGTTGTGCTTTAAGTAGAACTATAATTATTATTTTATGCATCTAAATGATATATGTGTCAAGAAACCCTAATAGAAAACTAGGACAAAAAATTTGTTGCCCCATTACAAAGTAATACAACAAAGAAATTATTATTTTTTGGATCAAATATGCACTTCCATTCCATATTCTTGATCTTGACCTCCCCATGTCACAAGCAACATTAAAAGGGAAAACCAAGTCTCAAAAGAAAACTTAACAACTCTTGCATCTTAAGGCTTCCACAATAAATCTCTGTGCTAACTTTAATCATCTGTTCAGATGCCTAATTTCAACGAAAGGTTTAGCTTATGCCTCTCATTTAGTAAAATTTCACTAATTTTTTATTTCTTTGATACATGAGGCATTCTTGAGCTTAGTGCCCTGATCAATTAGGCCATCTCCTCTTTGGAAAAAATCTTCTACTCTAGAAAGGATATTCTAAATTGTTTCTAAAGAAACTATAGAAAATGGAGCACTGGGCATTCTGTAGTCACATAAGATAACATGTCACTACATACCCTACAAGTGGAATATGGTATATATTGTTGTGTATTTGAAAATATCCCCATGCAACAATAAGAGCAGGTTCATATGAGAATAATATAGTGATAATGTACACTTTCGTAACTCTACAAAGATTAAGATACTTGCTCCCTTCAGGATGAAAATATTTTTGTACAAATATTCACTCTCGTAGTTCAAATATGCTCCGGAAAGAAAAATCTTGTGCTTAAGTAATCCTTAGTTTTAATCCTGCATACATTTTGTATATTGGCTTGATCCTACACTCAAGATGATTAGTTTGGACATGATGCAAGAGACTGCAGTGCGTTAATGTAGTAGTACAAAGAAAATAAAATTTCTTTTGGATCAAATATGCACTTTGATTCAATGTTCTTGGTCTTGACCTCACCATGTCTCAAACAACATTAAAGGGAAACCCAAGTCACAAAATACAACTCAACCACTCCTACATCTTATTTCTTACACAAAAAATCTCTGTGTCAACTTTTGATTATTTGTTCACAGTAGTTAAGGAAGCCTAATTTCAACAAAAAGTTTAGCTTGTGCCTTTGAATTGACTCTCCTAAAATTTCACTGATTTTTATTTCTTCAATACGCGAGGCATGCTTGAGCTTAGTTCCATGATAAATTATATCATCTCTTCTATGGACAAGTTCTGAAGCTCTAGAAAGGATAGTCTGAAATTTTTCTGAAGAAAATTTGGGCAATGTAGTCTTGGGAATTTTGCAGTCACATCAGATAACACGTTACCACAAACTCAAATTTCACATATATTACCTTGTATTTGAAAATAGCACCACAAACAATAAAAGAATATGCGTGGAATAATTCTGAATAATAAAATGATAACATACACTTTCCCAAGATTGCGAAGGCTAAAACACTTGCTCCCTTCAAGGTGGCAATATTTTTGTACAAATCTTCGCTCTCGTAGTTCAAATGTGCTCCAGCAAGAACACTCTTGCTTAAGTAAATCGTTTATTTCAAGCTATACATAGATTTTTTACCTTGGTTTGATATTTCTCCCAAGATGACATGAAAAATAGTGTGGAAATGATGTAAGAACCAGTAGTGGGCTAAATGTAGTGCTACAAATACAATCAAAATTATTTTGTATCAAATCTGCACTTTGATTCAGTATTATTGGTTGTGACTTCACAATACAAACAACATTGAATGGAATCCCATTTCTCAAAACACAGATTAACCACTCCTGCAGCTTATTGCTTCCACAATGAATCTTTCTTGGAACTTTGATTATCCATTCAAGGTAGTTTAGCAAGCCTAATTTCAAAAAAAAATAGTTTGTGCCTCTGGATTGGATCATATAAATTTTCACTGATATTTATTTCTTGGGAACGTGAGGCATGCTTGAGCTTAACACCGTGGAGAATAGGATCATCTCTTCTATGGATGAGTTCCAATACTTAATAATGAATATTTCAAAATTTTTATGAAGAAACTTTAGGCAATGGAGTCTTGGGCATTGTGCTTTTTTTATTTTCTCTTTTACAGCCATGGGAATTAAATCATGTCTTCGCTAGACTAGTGCTGAATCTCTAGATGGTATATTTTGACATTTTTCTGAATAAATTTTAGAGAGTAGAGTCATGGGAATTGTGGATTTTAGATATTATTCGATACACATAGAAACTCCCTGATTTTCAATGCCAATGAAATTTACATCTTCAATCAACTTTATCAAGTCATCTGCATGCAAATTGTGAGGATGACATAAAGCCATCCTTTTAGTCTCCTTTCAATATGTGGCTTGAATTGACAAAAAAATTTGCACACGAGTGTATTGGCTCAAACAAAATATGCATTTGTGAATTGAAATTGTGACATATACTGTTAAACTATTTCTTTCCATGTTAAACTCTACAAGTTGAAGACCTGAAAAGAAGTTGGAAGTTCAAAATGTGAACATATATGTAATTCCTCATCCTATATGACATATTGCCATTAAACAGTTATGCATGTTTGTTGTGACAGAGAGTATTTTATAAAATAATTTTATATAAGTACAATTTTTTTCATTGTGTAGAGTATCGTTGTACTATATTAGTAAAACTTAGAAAAAATTTAATGAAGCAAAAATAACCAATTTATTCTACTTTTCTAAGTATAATTTTTTAAGGTTTTCCATAACTTTAAAAATATACTTGAATCATAGTTGGCCTTACACTTACTTTCAATGAAATTATCATGTAAGTGTTGTGATTTTAATCTTCAATTTAAGCTTTAATTTTATTGAGAAAAAAATATGAATTTTATGCAGGTTCTCACTGCACAATTTCACTAACCATTCTCAATAAGCTCTAAGGTTCTTCGCCCTCTACCTGATGTTGAATTTCAAGAATCTGACGCACCACTAGATAGATAAGGCTATAAGAAATGAATATCTAAGTATCTCGAGTCACTATTTACTACCACATAAATATGAGCAGCAAAAAAAAGGAATAGAAAGGCTTATTTTATATGTAAACTTGAAGGATATCTATGTCTATACATAATTTCAATTTTTACATACCTCATAAAATATTTTCCTTTTAATTATAGATCTTTTTATAAGAATGAATGCTACATTTTTGGCTTAAAAACATAGTTATTTCTAAAAACTATGCTACTGTATTTTGAACATAGAGTTGCTCTCTACTAGATATGTATATAACTAGGCACATATTTTACTCTACTATCACTCTTTTTGCCTAGTATTCCGACCATTGTTGCATTGAGACAAATCCACAACATTTCCCTTTGTGAAGGCAATTGAGAAAATTGCCCTATTTTCTTGTGGATGCCCCCTAGTCTTGGGAACATTTCACCCCATTTAGATGACATTTGGGGGATGCCTACAACATCCATGGATAATTATAGAGGCACATAGTATCTCCCAATTATCCCATGGACATCTTGGTGTCTCTTGATGAAATTTTTCCCACTTAAGCACTTGAAAGAAATCCAAAAAAATTGATTGACTAAGAACTGACATACTAACCCACTAGCTTAACCCATCACCATCTTATAATTGGCTTCCATTTCTATTAATATCTAAGGATTTAAATAAGATTTTGGGCAGTCTTAAGAGTTTTATTTTGTGAGTGTTGAAGCCAAGGAGAGGATTATATTTCGGGTGGGTAGCAGTGACAGTTCAAGGAATATTGAATTGAAGCTTTATAATAATGCAATGAGGAGGGACAAAGAGATTTACGCATCTTGATATTAATATGTTTTTTTTAATTCAAGTCTTAGAAACTTCAATTAGTTATTGGAAATTAGGTTCTCTTGGGAATTTTAATTGCATTTTAAGGTTTCTGAATCAGTGTCCATTTATTTTTATTCATTTCTACTTCCAGATTGTTATTCCTTTCTAGGGATTAACCTTTAAGATGGGGGAAGAAAGTCAATCTACCTAGTATGAAATGAGACTACCCCAAAAATTCCTATACATTTAACCATAAAAAACCCTTATTCAAATATTTTGAGAAAATAACCAAGAATAAGAAGTATAGTGTCGGTTTACATTGAATGAATATCCAACTTTTGTGGCCATATTTAAGTGTAGCTACAACTGAGTATGGTATAATGAGAGATAATTTTGCAGCACTTTTTGAAATTCTTGTTCCAAGTTTGGCGAGAGTTTGACATGGTATTTTCTCCCATCTTTCCCAGGCTGTTGAGAATTGAAAAGAAAAATTTGAGGCTGAATTACTGAAAAATTTAGAGTATGAGAAAGAAGATGCCATGAAACCCATTTACGCTTTGAAAATGAATTTAGAGATATGAAAGGATGGATTGACTTTGGTAGTGCCTTTTTTCCAATTCCACGACAAAAGATAGCCAAACTACACATTAGGATCTTTTTTCAAAGAAAATGGGAAATATAAGTTAGATAACAGACTCGAGTATGTTCTAGGAACCTTACTTTTCAAAAAATAAACAACTTGAGATTAATGGTGAGAGAAATCCACAATTTGATATCAAACCATTAAGGGGTTCATTATGAAATCGACATTAATTCAATATTAAATTATCCAACTAGGGATAGGTACTGGGTTGGATTCTATTTGGTGTTACATTGAATAGTGTGATCACCATTGATTTATTCATTCAAATGAGAACTGCATTTATACATCAGACAATTGGGTATCTTAACCGATACTTGTAATTGGTTATAACTGAAAAAAACTACATTCCCTAAATGTAATCCAGTAGGAGAAGTAGTAGGATTACAACATTTCCCCCCTTAATTTGAAGGGACATCTGACATACCAAGTAAGGATCTAAATTTTTCGAACTTTGCACGTCCTAATGCTTTGGTAAAAATATCTACAATTTGTTCTGAAGTTGGACAATGTGTCAGATGAATTGTTTTGGCCTCTACATGATGTCGAATCAAATGATACTTGGTGTTGATATGTTTGGTTCCATCATGAAACTTTGGGTTCCTGGCCAACTGAATTGCAGAAGAGTTGTCTACAAATAGAGGAGTTGAAGCTTTTTGTTTCTCCTGCAAATCTTCGAGTATTCTCCGAAGCCAAATGATTTCCTTAGTGGCTTGAGCTGCTGCAACATGTTCGGCTTCGGTAGTAGAATCAGCAGGAACAGATTGCTTGCGTGATCTCCAACTAATGGTTGTTGATCCAAGATTCATTGAATAACCAGAAGTTGAGACTCCATTTTCTTTATCTCCATCAAAATCAGAATTTGAATAACCAGCAAGAAAACTTTGGAATATTTGATGCCATCACTTTGAGTTCCTTTTAAATATTTCAAAACTCTTTTTGCTGCTACTCAATGCCCCTCACAAGGATGATGCATAAACCTGGAAAGTATTCCGACAACAAAGGTTTCAGGACGAGTAATAGACAAATAAATCAAACTTCCAACAACTTACCTGTACTTTGTTGGATCTTCAAATGGTTTTCCTTCTTCGGAAGTGAGTTTCAAATTCTGCTCCATTGGTGTAGCAACAGGATTACAATCCGTCATACTATATTTGTTCAATAACTTACCAACATATTTCTTCTGTAAGATGAAAATATGTTGTGGTTTTTGATCAACTTCAATTCCAAGATAATAATGAAGTAAACCTAAATTTGTCATATCAAAAACCTTTTTCAATTTTTTTTTTATAGATGATATATATTCATCATTGTTTCATGTGATCATCAAATCATCAACATATACAACTAGATATACAACTGATCTTCCAACTTTCTTAACGAAAAGAGTTGCATCATCTAGGTCAAAATGTTTATAGTTTAATTTAAGAAGATGTTCAATTAGCTTCTAGCAACAAAACTGAATTCGGACCCCTAAGGAGAGATGGTTAACTATAGACATGGCTCTGTCAGCATTTCCCTTGGAATTTCGTTCTCTACTCCACATGGTTTACTTTTTTTTTTTTTTAGGAATTTATTTATCAAATTCGAGGAATTTGATAAATAAATATCATCGAATACCTTTGAAAATTTAAATAAATCTCTTGGCTTTATATTATACCGCCAACCTTATAACCAATGTTTAAATCTTTGAAACTTTATATTAATGCCGACACCCTCATTATCTCCCACGCATCTATAGTAAGCGACCACCGTCCGATGGCTCTTTCCCAGATCAACGACATGTACGCATATCGCTCGACATCCTAGTACAAACGTTAATGCGCGATGGCGCGCTTGAACGACGGTTTTCATGGGTCCACCCTTGCCACACGTCGACGGTCCTATGGAATCGCTTCAATTCTGGGAATACCACTCAACCCGCAAAAGCGGTGCGATATGGGCAATCCGCTTCCACAAATCCGCTCATGGTTTCGGTACAGGGCTTGACCAATGTTCACGTCGGGTTTGTGTTCTCCTTTGTATGCCTCAACTCAGGTTTTCTACTCGGGTTGGGAATTCTAATTACCAACAAACAAATGTAATTCTCTTCATTGAGCGGGATTTCTATTATCATAAAATAGAGCTCGGCGAAAATGGCTTTCCTACTCTGACCTCGTTTGCGAGTGGGGTGAATTCACAGGGTTCATCCAACCAATTTATGAGAAATCAAAGACAGAGAAATGGAATTACCAGTACACAATCACCCCACAGTTAAACAATTCTTCACAATTATAAATTCAGACAGTTTTGAAATCAACGGGACTTGAAGTTTATTCAATTTCTCAACCGGAGCGATTTCTCAATACATCTATTTCTCAATACACGGAGTTTTATTGCGAAATCTCTTCCTTCTCTTCTCCCCCCTTCTCTGCTCTCTCTATATACCAGGGATTGTTTATATACATGAACATTTGTCTGTTCGTTCCTCTGTCAGGACTGTTTTAGAAAATCAACAGCCTAATTAAAATAATTCAACTAACTGAAATATGACAGATAGACTAACTGAATTATTCGACTTCTACGACTCTAACTGATCTAAATAATACAGTCAGCTGAGGTATTGACACCTAGCTGTTTACAATTTAGATGATTTCGAACCCTCCTAGCCACAACATGTGGACAAACCTCCTACATTGCTGGCTAGTGTCTAATGCCCCTGCATCAGACTCCCGAGGGCAATCTTCTTCATGGGCTCCTGTCCATGAGCTTTTCCACTGATCTACCTATCTTCTGAAACATTCCTTCAGTCATCCAAGTGGCATCTTCCTCTGGCTTGTCCTTCCATTTGATTAAGTACTGAAAGTACTCTTGTCCTCTGGTCTTCCTGGATACTCATTTGTCCAATATCTTCTCTGGTTGCAATGGTTGCGCTGGAGGTAGCTGCTCCTTCCACTCAATCTGTCCCTTGTCTGCTGATCTTTCTTCTGCACCATCATCTTCATACTTGTACAAATCTACAACATTAAAAATGGGAGATATTCCAACATCAGGAGGTAATTCAATCTCATAAGCATTTGCAGAAAACTTCCTAAGTATCTTGCATGGCCCAATCTTTTTGAACTTCAATTTGTTGTACTGCTTCTTTGGGAACCTCTCCTTCCTCAAGTGTGCCAAAACCAAGTCTCCTACTTCAAAGTGAACTTCTTTTCTACTCAAGTCTACTCTATTTTTGTATTTGATGTTGCTGCCTTGTAGTTGTTATTTCACTTGTTCATGTATGGCCTGGATCTTTGAAGCAAATTCTTCACCATCTGCACTCCTTAACTCTGATCTTCCCAGATTTCTTAATTCTGATATTCCTCTGGGATGCATTCCATAAACAAAATGAAATGGACTCTGCCCTGTGCTTCTGTTTGGTGAATCATTATATGCATATTCTGCTTGAGGAAAAATATGATCCCACTGCTTGGGATGTTCTCCTGCAAGACTCCTCAACAAATTTCCCAAACTCCTATTCACTACCTTAGTTCGTCCATCAGTCTGGGGATGATAAACTGAGCTGAAACTCAGTTTAGTGCCAAGTTTCTTCCATAGTGTCCTCCAAAAATGACCCACAAATCTGGTGTCTCTGTCTGAAACAATACTCTTGGGCAACCCATGCAATCTAACAACTTCTTTGAAAAACAAGTTAGCAACATGGGTGGCATCACTAGTTTTATAGCATGGAATAAAATGTGCCCTTTTGGAGAATCTGTCCACTACAACAAAGATTGCATCATTCCCTCTCTGAGTCTTGGGAAATCCTAGAACAAAATCCATACTCACCATGTCCCAAGGCCTGTCTGGAATAGGCAAGGGAGTGTACAATCCTGCATTCTGGCTCCTTCCTTTAGCATATTGACAGATCTTGCAATTCTTCACAAACTTATCTACTTCTGTTCTCATCCTAGGCCAGAAATAGAAGTGACTCAGCTGCTCATAAGTCTTATCAGTACGAAAGTGTCCAACAATTCCACCACTATGCTTCTCTTTGATCAAATTTTCCCTCATGGAACATTTTGGTACACACAGTTGGCTTCTTTTGAATAACAAGTCCTCCTACAGGAAATAATCCAGCCACTGGCTTCTATCTGTTAAAACAGGGTTACCACATGCCTTAAATGCTTCTTTAAAATCTGGATCTATTTTATACAATTCTTTGAGAAAATCAAATCCTACAACTTCAAAGTTAGTTTCTTGAACAAGCATGTGCCTCCTACTCAAAGCATCAGCTACTTTATTAGCTTGGCCACTTATATGTTTCAAAACAAAATTAAATCCTTGGAGATACTCAACCCATTTAGCATGCTTATGTTTCAACTTGGGTTGTTGTACAATATACTGCAAAGCATGATTGTCAGAATATAATACAAATTCCTTGGACATCAAATAGTGTCTCCACTTCTTCAATGCCTGAACAATTGCATAGAATTCCTTCTCATAAAAGGAATAATTTATTCTAGTTTCATTCAGCTTTTCACTGAAATATGCCATAGGCCTATCATCCTGACTCAACACAGCTCCAATGGCCTCTCTACTGGCATCACATTTTACTTGAAATGGTTTTGTAAAATCATGCAGAATCAACACGGTCTTTTTAGTTATCTTTTGCTTCAAAACTTTAAAGTTTCTTTCTGCTTCAACAGTCCACTTAAATGGCTGTTTTCTCTTCTTTATTGTCTCAATTATGGGTGCATTGATCTTACTTAAGTTTCTTATAAATTTCCTGTAAAAACTAGCAAGTCCATGGAAACTTCTTACCTCAAAAACATTCCTGGGTGAAGGCCACTCCACAATTGCCTTAACCTTTTCCGGTTCCATCTTCAATCCTTCTGCAGAGACAAAAAAACCCAAATACACCAACTCTTTTTTCATGAATGAGCATTTCTTCAAATTTATCAGCAGTTTCTCTTGGTGCAACTTCTTCAAGACATGATTAAGATGCCTTAAATGTTCTTCTTTAGTTATGCTGAAAACTAATATATCATCCAGATACACTATCACAAATTTACCAATGAATTCTTTCAATACTTCATTCATAAGCCTCATAAAAGTGCTAGGTGCATTTGACAACCCAAAAGTCATTACCATCCATTCATATAATCCTTCATTTGTTTTAAAGGCAGTTTTCCACTCATCACCCTCTCCTATTCTAATTTGATGGTATCCACTCTTTAAATCTATCTTTGAGAAATATTTAGCACCACTCAAACAATCTAGAAAATCCTCAACTCTGGGTAAAGGGAATCTGTACCTGATTGTGATCTTATTGATTGCTCTGGAATCAGTACACATCCTCCAGCCTCCATCTTTCTTTGGGCTCAATACTGCTGGTACTGCACATGGACTCAAGCTTTCTCTGATTAGCCCCTTGTCCACCAACTCCTGTACTTGTCTCTTGATTTCCTCATTTTCCTTGGGAGTCATTCTGTAGGCTACCTTAGTTGGAAGATTTGAACCAGGGATAAAATATATCTGATGAATGATCTTCCTCACAGGTGGCATCTCATCAGGTAAATCATCCACAACAATGTCACAATAATTGTCTAACATCTCTTGTATTTCTACCAGCAAATCATAAATCTTTGTAGAAGTACGAACTACTTTAGGTTTGCAAAATAGAGAAAAACTTACCTCTTCTTCTTCTATCTGCTGTAGGTATTCCTTCCCACTCAGCAACAAGGTCTTTGGATCAATCACTCTACTGGATGGCTCTCCTTCTTCCATGGGTATTGTTGATCATGTTAGCCCCTTAGTAATTTCCGACAAGCAAACGAGGGGTCAAGTTGTCTTTAAGCTTTCAAAGAATGGATTCCTCCTGAAGAGACATCATCCTTGAAGACTTTCATGATTCCCTGCTCCTTAATTTCTTTCCCTCTATTGTTCTGGAGCTAATGAGCCTCACTGACTGCAGAAAGATGTGCTCCAAAAGGCTTTTATTTTCCCCTGTACCTCTGCAGCATGTTTCATTTCACCCCTTTTTCCCTCTCTTCAAAGTCCCCTTTCCATCCCAAAATTCCTCCCTTAGCTCTCCTAACTATCCCAAAATCCCCTTTAAATTCCACCCTTGTCGTTTGTTTGGCCAAATTCCCATTTTTCCCCTCTATCGCTGCCCTTCTTTGGCCTTGAAAATCATTAAAATGGGAAAAAACCCACTTTCCCACCTTATATTAAGGGCCTAGCCCCTTTGCCACAAGCCCCTTAACCACTTCCCCCATACGCCCAAGCGCTAAGACCAAGCGCTTAAGTCTTAAGTGCCAATCGCAATCAAAGTGACATATGGGCGCATTTCCCGTGTTACAACCGAAAAACTCTGATGCGATTATGTTAAGTGCTGCGACGCGTTCTCCACTGTTGATCTAACATGTAGATCGGATGGCCCGTGAAAATCGCAGATCATCACAATCGCAAAAAAATCCGCGCCATCCCTTTGTTTTCCCCCCGATTGCGATCTCCGATCTAACCTGCGCCGTCGATCTGTGACTCTGATTCGACGGTGGAGCGCTAATCGTACTCCCTACCCCAATCTCAATCGCAACATTTACGTGAAGCCCCCCCCGATCGGTCCATCGCAAATATTTGCGATGCGATTGATCGCATCACATGTCCAACCCTCGATCCGCCCAATCTCAACTCCCCTATGATCACTATCCCTTCCGATTGATCGCATCGCACATCCCCTTGCTCGCGATTTGCGATTAATCCCGCTCTGATTTCTGATTGCGATTTCCGTATAGGTCCCACCTCATACGGTCTTTCCGTCACGTTTCATAGCATTTCATTGCATTTCTGTATATTTTGGCTTATAACCAAAGTTTCACGTTTTGTATCAAAGTTAAAAGTCTCATATTCATTACACCTATTTTCATATATCATTTCAATGTTTAATCCTCGCCGTCGATCTACGCCTCCAGATCTAGATCGAACGATCCATACACATTTTTCTATCAAACTCTATTGTTGCCATTTACACCATATCATTACGTTTTCCACTGTTATTTCACATAAACCATTGTTTCACCACCACTGCACTATCATTTCTTCCGCCCCCATAACCAGTCTTCCATTTACATGGATTTCATGACCAAGTTGTGTGTTTTTGCAGAGTATGAGTGGTGGAAGACCGCCATGATTCAGAGTCTCAGTACCGTTACAGAGAAAACATAGAATGGGGTTTGCATTAAAGGAAACATAGTTTAAACTCTGTTTTCCCTCTCCAGAGCCATTAAAGCTTAGATTTCACAGTCAGAGGCAGACTAGCCCATATAAATAAAAACTACCCAGGTTTCGCATCAGCAGATCATTCTAAAGGACAAAGTGCCCATACTGTTTTAGTCTATGCTGTGTTCCAGAGAGGATTTCTGCCTTGACTACAGTCTGGAGTTACCAGAACATTTGTTTCACCAATATGGTGGACTTCACTATCATTCACTTCACTCTTTGGTTTATGCACCAGAGTACTACACAGTACTGCAGTCAGAGTACATCAGGACCATACCAGAGCAAATGGAAGCCGAAGAAGATCACTCTCTCGTCTAAAAGGTATCAGGGGTTAATGTAGAGAATTAAAACAAAATGGGTTTCGGCCCTCTGGCTCTTTTGGGTTTTAATTTTGCATTTATTTTTCCATCTACCACCACTTCTCTTCGTTCATCTATAAAAAATGCGAAGAAACACATTGTAAGGGTTCCAGATTTTATCAGAAAATTATGAAGTGAAAGGCTTTTTGTATACATTTTGTAAAATTCTTGTATGAAGGCTCAGAGCCCATAGGGTCTCAGTGAAGAGGAGTTCCATCTGTTAACGAGGATTCTGGTCTTTGGTATTTCACAGTCTGTAACTTTATTTATTGTGCTATTTTAATATATCATTTCATTTCATCCATCTGTCTTGTATCATGTTTTATAATGCGAGTGGCTCACTGATTTTTGGTATGGATTTATCCTAGTTGATACCCATGCTTGGATTAGTCAAGCACTTTAAATATGGCTCATGCATGATATTTTGTTCCATTATTCAGCTAAACCATACTTCTGCTATATTAGTTTCTTTGGGAGGGTGCTTTTAAAATGCTATTGTCATGTATGGATTCTTAGATTGGTAAGCCCATGAATGGTGGTATTGTATATCTGGGTATCAGCTCAATGTTAGATAATATCTCCTAAATATTTCATTCACCACACACACCTTCTGATAACTTATTTCTGAATTGGCCCTCTTAACAGTAAGCTGTCTCTGAATTGTTTGTTGCTTTTATATTGGAGTTTTTCACGTTGCCTCTGCAATATCCTTATTTTTGTGTCAGTTTCTGAAGGTATTGGTCTGATTCAGATTAATACTCCTTGTTTTACAAGAGATAGCATGAGAGCTTGTTATTGATAACTCCCTCTGTTATACCATATGCTCCTTGCTATATAAGATGTCCTAGGCACTGGTATATCACAACTCTAGGCTGTATCTAAGAGCTACAACATATTTCTGGCACTGTTGCCAGGGACGAAGTGAAGAAAATTAGAATCCCTAGGCCTCGACAAACCTTATTCACTCTCTAATAGGTGAGCATAGAGAGTTGAGAGTTGTAGATCCCTCACCTTGGCGACTCCGCATTTATCTATCAGAAGAATTTATTGGCAGTCCTGGCTCCTCGAAAGCCACATCTGAGGTCAGATAAGTCACGACCAAAGACACCTTCAATATTTGACCCTGAAAAGATCATACATAGAAGAAATTGGAGGGAAAGAAAATCAGTCCATTTTGAGATTCCCGAATTCTCTCAAGAAGACTTTTCGTCCTCCTCCTCTCAAGATTCTCAATTGCAAATTCCCGACTCCACTGTCAGAGATATCGATTACTATTCAGATAGTCCACCCCGAGGAGGTGTCCAATTTAAAGACAGTCTTCATCCTGCTCCTGAGGTCTAAGAGGTTAAGGAAGTCACCGAAGTATTTGCTGTTAACAGACCCTTGTTCCCCTCAACCCCTCAAGTTGCAGTCGAGTATATTCCTATTGTTATTCATACTCCACTTCCACCTCCTCCTCCTCCTCTTACTCATCAAACTATTTCACTACCTCCACCCCCTCCAATGGCAAATGTTCCAGGCTTCTTGCTAAATAAATATGCTCCTCTAGCATTATCCCAAGTGTTGAATGATATGCCCCAAGATTATCTGAAGATCTTGCCCAGATTCAATGGAGAAAACGAGATTGATGCTCAAAAAAATCTTGAGACTTTCTGCTCTTTTGCAGAGAACTTTAATGTTGAACATTTAGATGTGGTATTAAGACTGTTTGTGCAATATCTTGATGGTGAAGCTCGAAAATGGTTTAAGACTTTGGCAGGTCGTTCTATTACCACTTGGGATAATATGGAAGATACTTTTCTCAGAAAATGGGGGGAGAAGAAAGATCATGGACAATTTCTTACTGAGTTTAATACACTCAAGAAAAGACATAATGAAGGGGTGTCAGAATTTATCAAGAGATTTAATAAATTGTATTTGAGCCTTCCTGCTGACATGAAACCTCATCAAACTGCCGTTAAAGTGGTTTTTGTAGGAGTCTATGATTCAGAATTTAGTTTCTCTCTCAGAGAAAGAAAGTCTGCTACTCTGGATGATGCTCAGGCAGATGCACTAGAGTTGGAAGCAAAATTTTCCTCCACTGGTAAATCAAAAGGAATATCTGAACAAGATACCAGAAGAAGGGGCAAAGAGGAGGTATCCACTTCTAATCAGGACAGAGACTCAGACAAAATGGAAGAAATGAGAAAATTGATTAAGAAAATGGTCAATCTTGAATTGGAAGCCAAGAAATCAGCCTTCAAGAATTTCCAGAATGCTCCAAATAGAGGTTACAATCCTCAGTACAGAAGACCACCCCTGAAAATATTGCCAAGGGAATCAAAAGAACAACAAGATCAAGTACCACACCCATTTTACTTGGAAGGTCCAGTAGATGACTCCACTGAAGATGATGCCTATGGACTGGAGGATGCAAATCTTGCCTTTTCAAATAGTGATGGAGAAGAATGCCCTTTACAGGGAAATGAAGGAGCAGAGTGCCCATTGCGAGAAGAAGAAAAGACCAGAGACACAGAAGAAGTAGAAATTGATCATTATTGTAAAAAATTTACTGATTTCATGCAATCACATTTCAATAGAAGATATGATCTCAGATCTTCTAGGAAAAGGACTCATACTCAAGATCAAGAAGAGGAGCCTCCCCAGAAGGAAGCACCTGCTCAAAAGGAATCAACAAGGAAGAAAGTCACAAACAAAGGTAAGGGCTCTCAAAAAAAACTTTTGCAGTCTAATGATCAAATTCCTTCCCCTTCAAAAGTAGTGATTCCCTCTAGTACCAAGTCTGTGTCAAAAGAAATCAAACCCCTAACTGAAAATAAAGAGTCAAGAGAAGTTGTAATAGAAAAGTCTTCCCTTGTTTTCAGTCTACAAAAGGAACTTGAAAAAGTCAAAATCCCAGTGCCCTTGACCGAGTTGTTGAGACAACCTGCATATCAATCCCAAGTCACCTCATTTATGCTCCCTCCAGAAGCAACACTCAATCCAGATAGCCTCAACCTTCAAGAAGAAAGACCCATGGTTGTCTTTGGTCCACATGTTGAGGAATTAGATGCTTCTACTCCTCCCTTTTATGTGTCTCTAGTGATTCATGACCTGCTATTACATATTTTTCTGTTAGATTCTGGAGCATCCCATAACCTTATACCCCTGTCAGTCATGGAACAACTAGGATTACAAATCACCCATCCATACAAGGACCTTTACTCATTTGACTCCAAAAGAGTTAAATGCTTGGGGATGATCAAGGATTTGGTGGTTAATTTGGCCCAAATCCCAGCTAAAAGTGTGGTAATGGACATCGTGGTCGCTAACATCCCAGCTCATTTTGGTATGTTGCTATCAAGGTCCTGGGGAACAAAAAACGGTGGATCACTCAAGATGGATTTAACATATGCCACTATCCCAGTTTTTTGTGGCCAAGAGAGGAGGTTCTACAGGGAGACTAGATTTGTCAAGATGGTGACTAAGGCTGAAAAATCTGTAAATTTTCCAGTCTACAGTAAGGAAGGAGATTTTTCATGCTTGATGCTGGAAGAAGATCAAGATTATGCTCATGAACCATCCCTCTTTCAAATCAAGACTGAACAACCTGCAGAGAACCATGAAGCAGGGATCTGGACACTTCATTTTGATGGAGAAAATTCAAAAGAAGGTAATGGAGCTGGAATATTATTGATTTCTCCTACAGGAAAATGGGTTCCATTGTCTTTCAAGCTATAATATGAAGCCACCAATAATGTGGATGAATATGAAGCACTCCTGTTGGGATTACAGACAACCAAGAGCATGGGTGTACAAAGTTTAAAAGTTCTAGGAGATTCAAAACTGGTGCTTAGACAAGTCAAGAATCAGTGTCAAACCAAACATCCTAGGTTGAGGGCTTATAGGAATGAAGTCTGGGACATGGTGGAAAATTTCTTCTTGGCATTCAATATCTAGTTCATGCCCCGAGAACAGAATAGGATGGCTGATTCCCTTGATGTAGCTGCTAGTACATTTCGACCACCTCAGAACCCTATTTTAAGATATGAAGTTGAGGTGTGTTATCGACATATCAAACACTGGTAGGTATTTGAGGATGAAGAAAAAATTAAGAGATTCCTGGAAGTAGTAGGATAATTCTCCAATATGGAGATTGATGCTGATGAAGAAGAAGAGACTGAGGATATCCCAGAAAATAATTGGGAAAAGAAAATGGCAGGAAATAAAGTGTTGCAGTTGAAGGGAAACATTATACCCAGAGGGCTGGTGCCTCTAGAGAAATTATTTGATAAAAATGATGTCCCACTGCAGCCAAACAAAGTAGTAGAAGAAAATCAGGTAGAAGACCTGAATCTTGGTACTGAGTTTGATCCCAATATTCTAAAATTATCCAAGAAAATCCCAGAAGAATGTAAGAATCTATACCAGAAATTATTTCAGTCTTACAAGGATGTGTTTGCATGGTCTTATCAGGACCTAAAAACTTTTGACATCAATATAATGCAGCAAAAAATTCCTCTGAAAAGTGATGCAAAGCCTCATAAGCAGAAGCTCAGACAAATAAATCCCCTGCTGCTGCCTTCTATTGAGAATGAAATGAAGAAGATGTTGAAGGCTAAAATAATTGTACCATTGAGGTACTCTGAGTGGGTGGCAAATTTAGTCCCTGTCCGAAAGAAGAACAGAGAAATAAGGCTGTGTGTGGATTTCAGAAATTTGAACAAAGCATTCTTAAAAGATAATTATCCACTCCCCAAGATGGATCACATTCTGCAAAAGGTGGTTGGAGCTTCTAGGATGTCAATGATGGATGGATTCTCTGGCTACAATCAGGTGGATGTACTTCCAGAAGATCAAAAGAAGACTGCTTTCACCACACCATGGGGTACATTTATGTATGCCAGGATGCCTTTTGGGCTGATTAACGCAGGGGACACTTTTCAAAAGGCCATGGAAATCACTTTTGTTGGGGAGCAAGATAAGTTTCTGGTAGTCTGCCTTGATGATATAACCGTGTTCTCAAAGGATGATACTGAGCACATTGAGAATTTAAGCAGAACTTTCGAAAAATGTAGAAGTTATGGTCTTTCTCTAAATCCTCAAAAGTCTTTATTTGCATTAGAAGAGGGTAAACTTCTGGGACACATTGTGACTAAAGATGGGGTGAAAACAGACCCTAAGAGGGTAGAAAGTATAAATGGTATTTCTTTCCCTAGAAATAAGAAGGAGGTGCAGGTATTCCTTGGGCGTATTAATTTTCTAAGAAGATTTATTCCTAACTATGCTGAGATAGTTAGGCATATAACAGACATGCTGAAGAAGAATAATGAGGTAAAGTGGTCCCAGGAATCACGAGAGGCATTTACCAGGATCAAAAACGCTTTTGCTGAAGCTCCTGTACTAGATGGGCTAGATTATGACAAGCCTTTTATGATCTTTTCCTTTGCATCACCTCATACAGTGGCAGGAGTGTTGTTGCAGAAAAATGAAGAAGGGTATGAGCAGCCTATTGCCTTTTTTAGTCACTATGCCCTGGTGAAATCCCTTAAAGCATTCCGCATGTATATTTTGCAGTCCCACATTACTACATTTGTCCCTACAACAAATGTAAAAGATATCATTCAAGGAGACAGTGAAGGAAAAAGAGGGAAGTGGATTGCTAAAATACAGGAATATGATCTGGACATCCGCCCTACTAAGCTGATCAAAGGAAAGGGGCTTGCTAAAATATTATTTGAATCAAACTATCAAGATTTGGGCATAAATTTGTCCATTATAGCAGGTGAGGAATCTGAAGAGAAAGAAGAGCGACAGGGAATTGGGGTACCTACTCCAGAAATACATGTAAAGTACCTCACCAGTCAATGGTACAAAGAGATAGTAGAATATCTCCTCACACTTAGCTTCCCACCAAGCTGTGATAAAGCTAAATACAGAGCATTAAGGTTGAAATCACAAAAATATACAGTTGCTAGTGCCCAACTATATTGGCGAGATCCTTCAGGCATCCTACTCTTGTGCCTCACAGAGGATGAAGTAGAGAGTATAATGTCTGAATTTCATGAAGGAATTTGCGGAGGTCATTACAGCTGGAGGGCCACTGCACACAAAATAATGAAGGATGGTTTCTATTGGCCCAAACTATTTGGAGATGTTTTTGCGTGGGTCAGAGCTTGTGAGAAGTGCCAAAAATTTGCTGAAAGACAGAAGTTGGCAGCTCTACCTTTGATTCCCGTTCATGTGAATGAACCATTTCAGCAGTGGGGAATAGATTTTATAGGAGAGATACACCCGCCCTCAAGTGGAAATCATAAATGGATATTAACGGCCACAGATTATTTTATAAAATTGGTGGAAGCCATACCTGCAAGGAATGCTACAGATGCAGTAATAATAAAATTCATGGAAGAGAATACCATATCCAGGTTTGGCTGTCCTACTAAGATAGTGACTGATAACGCTCAGGCTTTCAAATCTGCAAAATTTGTGAGTTTCTGCCAGCAGTATAATATTACACTTACTCACTCTACAACTTACTATCCACAGGGAAATGGCTTGGCAGAGTCTTCAAACAAAACTCTAGTGAGGGCCCTGAAGAAGACTATCAATGAAAACCAGAAAAGTTGGGATTCCCAGCTAAAGTTTTCTCTGTGGGCCAATAGAATCACCAGCAAGAGAGAAATTGGAAAATCCCCATATGAATTGGTATACGGGAGGGCAGCAATATTTCCTATTCAACTAACCCTACCAGTAGCTCGATTCATGCAGGAGATTCAGGAAGAGCCTGATGATATGACCAGGCAAATAAATCAACTGGTGGAATTGGAAGAAACATGAAATCAGGTAAATCAAAGGCTGACAGAGTATCAGGAAAAGATGAAGTACCTTTTTGATCAGCATGCTAAGGACCAGAATCTGCAAATTGGTGATCTAGTGCTCAGATGGGACATCCGAAGGGCTGAAAAAGGAAAACATGGTAAATTTGATCCGCTCTGGTTCAGCCCTTTCAAGATTGTGGAGCAGGGAGATAACAATACTTTCAAGTTGGAAAATTTACAGGGTGACTTGCTTGAAGCCCCTGTGAATGGTCAGTTCCTTAAGCCCTACTTTCAGTTCTGATGCAGGTTGAGAAAGCCTGATGTATCATATTGTATATTAGCTTTTGTTTCTATCTTTGTTGAATAACATGGGTGTTATGATGAATCATGAAATGAAAAGTGGAAGTGCTGAAGAGTAGAGTTTTCATAGAAGATGATCAGGCGGTCTGCGAAGTTCTGTACACGTACAGGGATGAACGTGTCGTCCCCAGATGGAGCCGATGTTGATCATGTTATCCCCTTAGTAAATTCTGACAAGCAAACAAGGGGTCAAGTTGTCTTTAAGCTTTCAAAGAATGGATTCCTCCTGAAGAGACATCATCCTTGAAGCCTTTCATGATTCCCTGCTCCTTAATCCCTTTTCCTCTGCTGTTCTGGAGCCAATGAGCCTCACTGACATGCAGAAAGATGTGCTCCAAAAGGCTTTTATTTGCCCCTATACCTCTGCAGAATGTTTCATTTCACCCCTTTTTCCCTCTCTTCAAAGTCCCCTTTCCATCCCAAAATTCCTCCCTTATCTCTCCTAAATATCCAAAAATCCCCTTTAAATTCCACCCTTACCGTTTTTTTGGCCAAATTCCCATTTTTCCCCTCTATCGTTGCCCTTCTTTGGCCTTGAAAATAATTAAAAATCGGAAAAAACCCACTTTCCCACCTTATATTAAGGGCCTAGCCCCTTTTCCACAAGCCCCTTAACCACTTCCCCCATACGCCTAAGCACTAAGACCAAGCGCTTAAGTCTTAAGCGCCAATCGCAATCGGAGTGACAGATGGGCGCATTTCCTGTGTTACAACCGAAAAACTCCGATGCGATTATGTTAAGTCCTGCGACGCGTTCTCCACCATTGATATACCATGTAGATCGGACGGCCCGCGCAAATTGCAGATCATCGCAATCGCAAAAAACTCCGCACCATCCCTTTGTTTTCCCCCCGATTGCGATCTCCAATCTAATCCGCATCGTCGATTTGTGACTCCGATCCGACGGTGGAGCACTAATCATACTCCCTGCCCCAATTGCAATTGCAACATTTACGTGAAGCCCCCCTGATCGGTCCATTGAAAATATTTGCGATGTGATTGATCACATCGCATGTCCAACCCCCGATCTGCCCGATCGCAACTCCCCTCCGATCGCTGTCCCTTCCGATTCATCGCATCGCACATCCCCTCGCTTAGGATTGCAATTACTCTAGCTCTGATTTCCGATTGCGATTTTCGTATAGGTCCCACCTCATACGGTCTTTCTGTCACGTTTCATAGCATTTCATTACATTTCTGTATATTTTGGCTTATAACCAAAGTTTCACGTTTTGTATCAAAGTTAAATGTCTCATATTCATTACGCCTATTTTCATATATCATTTCACTGTTTAATCCTCGCCGTCGATCTACGCCTCCAGATCTAGATCGAACGGTCCATACACATTTTTCCGTCAAACTCTATTGTTCACCATTTACACCATATCATTACGTTTTCCACTGTTATTTCACATAAACCACTGTTTCACCACCACTGCACTATCATTTATTCCTCCCCCATAACCAGTCTTCCATTTACATGGATTTCATGACCAAGTTGCGTGTTTTTGCAGAGTACGAGCGGTGGAAGACCGCCATGATTCAGAGTCTCAGTACCATTATAGAGAAAACATAGAACGGGGTTTGCATTAAAGGAAACAGAGTTTAAACTCTATTCACCCTCTCCAGAGCCATTAAAGTTTAGATTTCACAGTCACAGGAAGACTAGCCCACAGAAATCAAAACTACCTAGGTTTCTCATCAGAAGATCATTCTAAAGGACAAAGTGCCCATACTGTTTTAGTCTATGCCATGTTCCAGAGAGGATTTCCACCTTGAATACAGTCCGGAGTTACCAGAACATTTGTTTCACCAATATGGTGGACTTCACCGTCATTCACTTCACTCTTTGGTTTATGCACCAGAGTACTACACAGTACTGCAGTCAGAGTACATCAAGACCATACCAGAGTAAATGGAAGCCGAAGAAGATCACTCTCTCGTCTAAAAGGTACCAGGGTTTAATGCAGAGAATTAAAACAGAATGGGTTTCGGCCCTCTGGCTTTTCTGGGTTTTAATTTTGCATTTAGTTTTCCATCTACCACCACTTCTCTTCGTTCAGCTATAAAAACTGCGAAGAAACACATTGTAAGGGTTCCATATTTTATCAGAAAATTATGCAGTGAAAGGATTTTTGTATACATTTAGTAAAATTCTTGTATGAAGGCTCAGAGCCCATAGGGTCTCAGTGAGGAGGAGTTCCATCTGTTAACAAGGATTCTGGTCTTTGGTATTTCACAGTCTGTAACTTTCTTTATTGTGCTATTTTAATATATCATTTCATTTCATCCATCTGTCTTGTATCATGTTTTAGAATGCGAATGGCTCACTGATTTTTGGTATGGATTTATCCTAGTTGATACCCATGCTTGGATTAGTCAAGCGCTTTAAATATGGCTCATGCATGATATTCTGTTCCATTATTTAGCTAAACCATACTTCTTCTATATTAGTTTCTTTGGGAGGGTGCTTTTAAAATGCTATTGTCGTGTATGGATTCTTAGATTGGTAAGCCCATGCATGGTGGTATTGTATATCTGGGTATCAGCTCAATGTTAGCTAATATCTCCTCAATATTTCATTCACCACATACACCTTCTGATAACTTATTTCTGTAAGGTATTTCTGAATTGGCCCTCTTAACAGTAAGTTGTCTCTGAATTGTATGTTGCTTTTATATTGGAGTTTTGCATGTTACCTCTGCAATATCCTTATTTCTGTGTCATTTTTTGAAGGTATTGGTCCCATTCAGATTAATACTCCTTTTTTAACAAGAGATAGCATGAGAGCTTGTTATTGATAACTCCCTCTGTTATACCATATGTTCCTTGATAATATGTCCTAGGCACTGGTCTATCACAACTCTTGGCTGTCTCTAGGAGCTACAACAGGTATCAATGTATGATGTACCCCATCCTTGAAGAACTTGTAAGTGTTATTCTTGCCATCATGCACTGTTGCTCTGTCAAACTGCCAAGGTCTACCCAGCAGTATATGACACACATCCATGGGCATTACATCACACAGGACCTTATCTTTATATTTGCCCATTTACGTACCATTAGGAATTTTGATTCAGTGAACTCTAAGGAAATTATAAAATAATAGTGAAAAATCAAATAAGATTTGATGACATCATCAAATTTTAGAGGAAATATAAATTAATGCTGAATCGATACTTATCTCATTTTTTTATTTTCAATGAAATGGAGATTGTTGATGTACTGAGTCATTCATTTGTATGTATACTGATATCTACTTCTACTACATCAAAAGTGAGAAGATAAAACGTTATCAACTAATGCCTATGTATTTATCATTTTCGTGTAGCAGAAATCCATAAAAAGTATGCAACATATAAATTTTGATGAGGAATTAAATTTTGCATCCAACGATTACTCCCACTCGAAATTTGAGTAAAAACTTTGGGAGATAAGTTGAAAATACGAGTTGAAAAAGTAGTTTTATTATTTTATTATTTTTTAATATTTTTACCCTTCAACTTAAAAACTGGTGAATCATCCCCCATGGTTGACATCATCAAATTGAATCCTATTGGTTCTTATAAAGTTTATTTTTGTTGTACATTTTTCTTAGGAGGCCCATTTTAGACCTCAAATTTCCCCTAATGTCTATCTCACACTGTTCTTTTACAACCAGCTGGTGCCCTTTATGCAGCCAGGACACCCTGTAGGGAGTTGGATGCTCCCTTGTCTTCAACTTCAACTTTTCTATTACCTCAGTGGAAACCAGATTGTCTGTGCTGCCACTATCAATGACTAGCTGGCAGCATTTCCCTTAGACTTTGCATATGCTCCTAAACAAAGTCTTACTTTGTGCAGGCTCAGTGACCTCTTTGGCTTGCTTCAACAAGACCTTATTTACCACCAAGGACTCTCCCCTCTCGGGTATAATTTCTTCTTCAATTTCTGCCTCTTCTCCAGCCTGGGCAACAACAAAATTTCTTGGTCCAGCACCCACATTCTCTGGACACTCATAGTGCTTATGTCCCACTTGCTGACATCTATAACACCTCAACTCTCTACCTCTGCCTCTGTCTCTGCCTCCTCTTCCATTTCCTCTGTAAGAACCCCTTCTTCCCCTTGCATCATCCTCTGTAGATGCATTCTGAGGTGAGCTACTGTTAGCTCCATCCCTGGGTGTAGTAGGCTTTCCTCTACCACCCTGACTTCCCTTTCCATGAAAAGTACCTCTCTTCTTGGAATACTGTTTCCTCAGGAGTTTCTCCTCTTCTTTCAAGGCCATCTAATAGGCCTCTTCCACTATCTTAGGAGACAAGAGACCAATCTCATCTTGGATCTCCAACTTGAGACCATTCACATATCTGGCAGTCTTCTCTGGTGTGTCTTGGAATTGCCCAGCCCTTATGCTTACTCTGTAGAATTCCTCTGTGTATTCTTTTACTGTCAGCAACCTCTGTCTCAGGTTCTTCATTTTCTTATACAATGTCAGCTGGTAATCACTAGGCAAGAATTTACCTTTTAATTTAGCCATCATTCTGGTCCATCTCTTGATAGGTTTCTTGCCAACTCTCCTCCTTTCTTCCTGCACTCCGTCCCACCAAAGTGCAACATGTATTTTCAGCTTTGTCACTGCAAACTTGACCTTTTTATCCTCACTTATCTCTTCATAGTCGAAGCACTTGTTCATTTCATTAATCCAGTCTACTAGTTCTTCTGGATTCAGTCCCCCTGTATAACTCGACACTTCAATTCCGGGCTTAACTGCAGACCCTAGAACAGTTCTGAGGAGCCTCATGTCAGGAGGAATTTCAACATTTTCTTCAGCTTCTTTTGTCTCAGGTTCACTGATGTCTTCAGGATATGTGGGCTGTCTTCGCTCCATGGCATCCATTCTGGCCTCGACCCTCTTCAACATCCCCAACACCTCAGCGTTGGCAACAGGTCTCCTTCTGCCAGCACCTCTACCAACTCAGATTGCCATGTCAACAAAACAACTTCAAACAACAACTCTGATACCACAAATGACGCAACTAAACTGAAATCGGACCTTTCTAAGGAGAGATGGTTAGCTGTAGACGTGGCTCTATCATCATTTCCCTTTGAAACCTTGTTCTCTACTCCACGTGGCCTACTTTCTTTTTTTTGGATGTTATTTATCAAATTCGAGGAATTTGATAAATAAATATCATTGACTACCTTTGAAAAGTTAAATAAATCTCTCGGCTTTATATTATACCGCCAACCTTATAACCAGTGTTTAAATCTTCAAAACTTTATATTAATGCCGACACCCTCGTTATCTCCCACGCATCTATAGTAAGCGACCATCGTCCGATGGCTCTTTCCCAGATCAACGACATGTACGCATATCACTCGACATCCTGGTACGAACATTAACACGCGATGGCGCGCTTTGAATGACGGTTTTCGTGGGTCCACCCTTGCCACGCATCGACGGTTCTATGGAATCGCTCCAATTATGGGAATACCACTCAACCTGCAAAAGCGGTGCAATATAGGCAATCCTATTCTACAAATACGCTCGTGGTTTTGGTACAAGGCCTGACCAAGGTTCACGTCTAGTTTGCGTTCTCCTTTGTATGCCTCAACTTAGGTTTGCTACTCGGGTTGGGGATTCTGATTACCAACAAACAAATGTAATTTTCTTTATTGAGCAGGATTTCTATTATCATAAAACAGAGCTCGACGACAATGGATTTCCTACTCTGACCTCGCTTGCGAGTGGGGTGAATTCACAGGGTTCATCCAAACAATTTACGGGAAATCACAGACAGAGAAACGGAATTACCGATACACAATGGCCCCACAGTTAAACAATTCTTCACAATTATAAATTCAGACAGTTTGGAAATCAACGAGACTTGAAGTTTATTCAACCGGAAGCAATTGCTCAATACACATAGTTTTATTGCAGAAATCTCTTCCTTTTCTCTTCTCCCCCTTCTCTGCTCTCTCTATATACACCCGAGGGATTACATTTATATACATGAACATTTGTCTATTCGGTTCCTCTATGAGGACCATTTTAGAAAATCAACAGCCTAATTAAAATAATTCAACTAACTGAGACATGACAAATAGAATAACTGAACTATTCAACTTCTACGACTCTAACTGGTCTAAATGATACAGTCAGCTGAGGTATTGACACCTAGCTATTACAATTCAAATATTTTCGACCCCCACTAGCCACAACATGTGGAAAAACCTCCTACATTGCTGACTAGTGTCTAATGCCCCTGCATCAACTTCTCATACCATGCTCATGGCACTTGTTTCAAGCCATACAAAGACTTCATTAGTTTTCAAACCTTTTGTTCTTTCCCTTTAACTTCTGGCTGAAACATGTAAACATCTTCTTTCAAATCTCGATTTAAAAAGGAAGTTTTGACATCCATATGATGAATTTTCCATTCTTTCTAAGCTGAAATAGCAAAAAAAGATCTAATAGTTGCCCATTTAGTTGTAGGAGCAAAAGTATCTGTATAGTCGATACCCTCTTTCTGTGCATATCCCTTAGCTATAAGTCTTGCTTTGTATTTTTCTAGCGAACCATCAGCTTTATACTTAGTTTTATAAATCCATTTGCAACCAATAGATTTGATGCCAGCAAGAGGATCCACTAGCCTCCATGTGCCATTTTTTATGAGAGCATCAAATTCCTTTTGGATTGCATCTTTCCACTGTTCATAACTAACAGCTTCTTAAAAGCAAGTAGGTTCACAATCCACAGAAAAATTAAATTCACAATGAGAATAGTTACCTGAGGAACTTCCAACCTTAAACTCATCATATTTCTTTGGAAATTTTCGAGTACGAGTTGAACTTCGCAAAGGTTGTATAGGAAGTTGTTCAGGAAGTTGCTCATCTTCTTCATCTGGCTCAGTTCTTGCCATTTCTGTCATTGTTTCTGTAGAAACACTTGCATCAACTAATTCCTCATCAGCAACAATGGAATTATCATCATCAACCAATTTCTCATTATTGAGAGAAGGAAACTCCACAGACTAATCTAATATAGAAATCTCCCCTTCAGGATGGGGAAGTATATTATCGGATTCATAATAAAACTTTTGAGGCACAAACTTTTCTATCTGATTAAGTTGTCTATCAATAGTGAGAGAATCTTTATCAGTTTCAAGAAAAATTACATCTCTCGACAAAATAAACTTTTTGTTCGCTTCATCATATAATCGGTATGCCTTAGAAGTCATGGAATACCCTAAAAATATGCATTTTTTGCTTCGTTCACTCAACTTATTCCTCTGATTTTTGGGAATCGATGCATAACATTGAGAACTGAAAATTCGGAAATGTTTAATAGCAGGAAGACGACTGTACCACATTTCATATGGAGTTTTGTTGTTAATGACAGAGGAAGGGCACCGATTTATAATGTATGCCGCACAAAGCATGACTTATCCCCAAAACATTAATTTTACATTCTTAAAAAACATCATTGACCTTACCATATTACGCAATGTTTGAATCATTATTTTAGCAACACCGTTTTGTTGCAGATTATATGGTATTGTGGTTTGGTGTTTGATGCCATTCTCTTGAAAATATGTTTCAAAAGCATGTGAAGTGTATTCTCCTCCATTATCAGTCCTTATAGTACCAATAGTAAGTTGTGCTTCATTTGTTATCAAGAAATGAAATTTCTTAAACACATAAAAAACTTGTGATTTTTCTTTAAGCAGATAAACCCAACACATCCTCAAATAATCATCAATAAAAGTGAGTATGTATTTATTTCCATTTGCAGTTGGTAAATGCATTGGCCCACGTAAGTCAGAGTGTATGAGACTTAATTTTCTTATAGCTCTAGACTTAGAATTCTGAAAAGACTGTTTGTGATGCTTGCCCAATATACAAGCATTACATGGGGTAAATTTTCTGGGAACTGTTGGAAGTCCTTTAATCCCCTATTGTTTCATAATTCAAATACTTTCATAATTAACATGATCTAAGCGTGCATGCCATAATAAAGAAGATGACGGAGTATCATTTTTTTGAACCAAATAAGTTGTGTTCAATGCAACAGATGAAATACCATGCAACTTCAATAATTTATCTTCTTCCACACCAGACATTACAGTTTTATTGTCAGTTGCTCTTCTAATTTCTACTTTACCATCAAATATGTGAATGGAATGTCCTTGTTTTCTTATTTTTATAAGAGATAACAATTTTTTTTGGAACTGCGGAATGTAAAGAACATCATTCAAAATATAATTTGGAAGTCCGGGAATTTTTAACTGAATTGAACCAATCCCTGATGGTTTGATTTTGGACTTATCAGCAAAATACACTACTCTGTCAATCTTATCACTGAATTGATCAAAAAAATCTCTTCGAAAGGTCATATGACACATGGCACCTGTGTCTAGAACCCAACTGTCATACCATGAAGAAAAAGAAGTACTAAAAACATCTTCCATGTGGAAATTACAATGTGCAACAACATAATGTGCATTCTCAGAAGACTGTCCTCTGTCCAGAATTATATGATCTTTATTTTCAAGCAATTTTTCTCTTTTTTCATTAATTTTAACCCATGGAATTTTGCAATTTGCAGCAATATGTCCAAGTTTACCACATCTAAAACATTTTATAGTTGGTTTATCAGAATTTTTTTTGTTGTTGTTCATTCTGCTGTCTATCTCCCTGAATATTTCTGCCCCCCCTGCCTCTATAATTCTTCCTACCTCGACCTCTATTACCTCTAGTATTTCTGAAAGATTCCTCCTGAGGTTTTTGGTCTTTTTGAGCAAGACATAGGGTTTCGGTATTAGAACTATGTGTTGCTTCTTTCTTGCCAAAATCCTTCTCTCTTTTTGGAACCTACTAATTTCTCAAAATCTATATCTTTTAATTGCCCACTAGCTTGGAGAGATTCTAAGTAGTGTGAGTAACTAGGGTAAAGAGCTTTTATAAAGGCAGTAAGTGGAAAATCAACTTTAACTCCAGTACATTCAATTTCATGATTGATAGCTTTAATTTCAGAGGCAAGTTTTATAGGATCATTATCATTCATTTCCAGATTAAATAACTTTAACAATAATTGAATTATCTCCAATTCAGAATGTGAATCATAAAAATCTTTTAGTTTTTCTATGGCATCATAAGCTGTTTTACTCTGAGTAATGTATCTGCTTACCTCTTTTAAAACTGAAGCGGATATTAAGGCAAAAGCCTTCTTATCCTTACTTTTCTAGATTACGAGTTGTTTCCGATCATTAGGCTGCACAGGTGCATTTTCTCCTTCTCTTTCACAGACTCCATCCCATAAAATATTAAAGATAAGAGTATTTTTAACTTTCCTAAACCACTCTTGGAAATTTTCCTTTCTAGAAAAGACACTCCCAATTAAGGACACCAAAGATTTCATTTTTATTTCGTAAATCTTAAAAAATACTGGTCTCAATTACTGCCACAAATTCTCTTAAAAAAACTCTGTTTTAACTTGCAGCAGATTTAACTCTGGTTTCAACCATATATTTTGTAGAAATTATATGCACTAAGCATGCATATGTCATAGATCCACCTAATCTCACACTATTTAACTTTGTGCAAGATACTGAATCATTCCACTTGTTAATATTTTGCGGAAAATTAATTGCACATACATGTAAAGCATAAATAAAAATAATCGCACATAACACAGTTGTTTTTAACTATGAAAGCCTGAAGCTGAAAACCCCAACTATATATTATGTATCATGGAATCATATGACAATCCTCATACAAAGCTTATCAAGCTCTTAGTATAGTACAATCGTCATACACTAATCAGGAACAATCTTGCAAATCCATGCACCGATATTTTCCCTCCTGCTAGCCTGCCTCCACTACGCAATCCCTACTGAAGAATAACTCTGAATGAATTCAAATTACCCTTGACTTGACTGCGCAATCCTCATTGGAAACTCCAATGTGTGTGTGTGATGCAATCAATGCATCACTATAGTCACAACAGATAGTCTATCTTTGCCTTTCACCTATCTCTCCACTGGGTCTCCAGTGAAACTACCATGCACTATAGTTAATTGCTATATTGTTTAGTTGATTAATGAGTTATTATTTGTGAATTAATTAACTAATTAATTCACTCCACTCTCACTAGTGTATCAATCAATTAGACTAGATACAACTAGCTCAACTGAGTCTAACTGAGTTAAACTGAATACAACTCCATAACTACTTCTTCCAACTGTGTCATAACTCTGCCACTTGAGTTCTAACTCAGTCCTCCATGCATTAGCTCCAGTAAACCCTTGGGAATTGCATAATTCCTTTAGTCCACTGATGTGCCACATCTGTGCACTGAAACAAAGTTTTCCAAGAGAATAAGTTGATGTTTAGAGTCTGATTATTATTAAGAGCTAATAATAATCGACATGCATCTATTTTTAGATCAACGATCTATAAATAGACTTCGTCCAATATTCTAAAAATAGAATTTCATCAGTTTTTCCAACTTGATCAACCATCCACAAATAGCATCCTGCAACTTCTGAAATATGATCATCATGTCTAAAAATAGACATAGTCTAAAAGACTTGCGCCAAAAATAGCCTGCGGGCCCACTTAGTGAAGGCGACTCTTGTCACTAAGCTCATCATCTTGTTGAATCTCAAAACTCCCTCTCAAAAAGATAGGGATTATTCTTCACCCCGATCCTGCCTCTATGGTATTCGAATTTTCTCCTGGTGAGCGCCTTCATCAAAATATCTGCATCCTGATCTTCCGTAGGAATGTACTGAAGAAACATGATCTTCTGCACACAATCTCTGATATGGTGATACCGGATATCAATATGTTTAGATCTATCATGAAACACAGGATTAACTGAGAGTTTAATGCAACTCTGATTATCATAATGTATCACTGTGGGATCTAAATGTGAACTGAACAAACCAACCAGAATCTTCCTCATCCAGATAGCCTCACATGTAGCTTGACTTGCTGCCATGTATTCCGCTTCCGCTGAACTGAGTGCCACGGATCTTTCTTTCCTGCTGTACCAAGAAACTGCCGTAGATACGATACTGAAAATCTCTCTTGATGTGCTCTTTCTATCTGTTGGGCTTCCTGCCCAATCTGCATCTGTGAAGCCATGCAACTTCACCTCATCCATCTGTCTGTACCATAAACCATACTCAGATGTGCCCCTGAGATATCTCAAAACATGCTTGCCTCCCTTCCAAAAGAGCTTGGTAGGCTTAACCATTGCTTGTGAAAGCTGGTTCACCGCATAGCATATGTTCGGTCTTGTATTGACTAAATACATGAGCAAACCCATCAACTGTCGATAAACAATGAAATCCACTACCTCTGCCGATGTAGCATCCTCTTTCTTCCAATTTCCTGGAAGAGGAGTGTCGATAGGCTTGCAGCCTTGCATGTGAAACTTCTCTAGTATCTCCCGGGCATACTTGCCTTGAGACACAAACAATTCACCTTCCCACTGCCATATTTCCAATCCAAGGAAATAATGAAGGAGGCCCGAATCCTTCATCTCAAACTCCTTTGCAAGATCTGCCTTGCATGAGTGTATCAACTGCTCATCACCAGTTAGTATTAAATCATCAGCATAAAGTAAAATGATTAAAAGCTTACCCTCCACCATAATCTGGTACAGGTTTGCATCCGCCTCACTCTTGGTGAAGCCAAGTCCAGTGAAATAGCTGTCGATCTGAGTGTACCAAGCACGAGGTGCTTGTTTTAGCCCATACATCGCTCTTTTGAGCCCTCGGCATTGGCGACTCACCGCCGAAGATTCGTCCTTTACTCGTCATCACACCCTTCCTCAATGATCCTATTAAGGAACGCGGTCTTCACATCCATCTGATGAATGTGCGAACCCATATGCGCTGAGAGAGCAAGGATCGTCCCATGAGCAATGACCAAAGCACAGCAGAGAGTCAATCCCCTCAATCCTAGTAGCTCCCGTGAAAACAAATCTTACTTTGCCTCTGACACCCACCAGCAGCTTTCACTCCTGACAGATCCATCTTGATCCTACAAATGATTTTCCCATCGGCCTTGGAACAATCTCCCAAGCACTATTTCTGACAATGGAGTCATACTCCTCCACCATGGCATCTACCCATGTGGGCTCCTGCACTGCTTCTTTGAAAGAATATGGCTCTGTCATGATACACTTGCTCATAAGAGCCATGTATCCAGTAAATTGGTCAGGTGACTGTCTCTGTCTGCGCTGTGATGTAGGGACTCCTAAATTCTGTGCCGCATCAAGATTCAGTCTCTCAGCTTCTGTGGTATGCTTTCTACCTTTTCTGATGTTTGGTTCTGCATGAGTGGACTCCTCCACTCCATGAATCTCCTCCTATGGATGACCCACATCCAGAGGCTCATCTTTCGGAACAAGCAGTTCCCTCACTACATGCAAGTCTTGCTCCCTCTCAAGCATAGCTTGTGCAGCACCCATGATCGTTTTGTTCTTCCTTTCCGTGACCCTATTCTGCTGTGGGATATGAGGCGCTATGATTTATCTTAGAATTCCTTCTTTGCTACAAAAGTCTTTGAATTCACCCGAGATGTATTCCACCATTATCGCTCCGTAGAGCTTTCACTTGCTTCCCCGACTCCTTCTCCACCAATGCCTTGAACTCACAGAACTTTGAGAATGTTTCACTATTCTTCTGCATGAAGAAGATCCAACATCTATGAGAATAGTCATCAACAAATATAACATAATACCTATGTTTTGTTGTTGAAGCATTTTAGAAAGGTCCACACACATCTGTGTGAATTCTCTCCGGGATCACCGAAGCAGGGTTCTCCTTGTCATGAAAGGTGGTCTTCACAAACTTACCCATAGTACATCCCTTGCACTAATCTGACTGCGCAAGAGTACCCTTGGGAATTCTAGCAGAAATTTGCTACAAAATCTTCAAAGTGCCATGGTGAAGATGGCCCAATCTCCTGTGCCATAATTCGCCCTCATCCTGGCTCACCACTTCTTCTGATTTGCCCACCATTGCAACACAGCCGTCTACCTGCAGCTTGTAGAGATTCTTAATTCAAACCCCTATCTTCTTGGTTTGACCCATTTTTTTATGTCGAAGGAAGGATTTTCCCTCACTGAAAACAACATCATAACCTTTGTCTTCCAGCATTGCGACTGAGACCAAGTTCTTCTTCAGACCTGGAACATGCATAACGTTCTTCAACAAGAATGGATTACCAGATTCCCTCTCAATGGAAATGGTACCAATTCCAGTCGCATTGTACTAACCATCGTCACCCTTCTCTATATGCATATGGAGGTCCTTCTCCTCCAAGTCACTAAACAACTCTTTGTCTCCTGTCATATGGAAAGACGCACCACTATCAAGATACCACACCAATCCCATATAGCTTGAAACCAAGCATGCGATTAAGGAGAAATCAAGTTCAAATTTCAAGGCTAAGGCCTCTCCAGCTGCAGATCCAACAACCTTCTTGTTCTTCTTCTTCTGTGGACAGTTAGTGGCGAAATGTCCATGTTTGTGACAGTGAAAACACTTCACTTTGGACAAATCCTGCTTCTAGCATTTAGCATCAGATTTTGAAGGACGTTTCCTCCCCTTCCATTTCCTTGATTTGGCAGCCAAAGCACAATTATCTTCATCTTCATTGTTTGATGAAGATCCATCCTTGGTACCCCACCTTATCTCCTCCTGCACAAGATCCGACCAAAGTCGCTCCCATCCTGGCAGTTTCTCCTGTCCATTGACAAAGTCTTTGTAGCTATGCCAACTCTTCGGAAGCCCAAGGAGAGCCAAGCTCACCAATTCTTCTTCATAAACAGTAACCCCCACACTTTTCATCCTTACAGTGGAAAAACTTTGTGAGGTATTTTGGAATACTGTCGCCCTTCTCCATTTTTATTTTTCTGAGCTTATCTTTAAGCGCCAACTTCCTCTGGTCACTTTTGCTTTGGAAAAAAATTGTCAAAGCCTTCCACATTAATAATGGAGTGGATTTCCTATGAAGTTTGGACACAATATGGTCCTTCACACCTTCCAACATAATTCTTCTCGTCTTTTCTGTCTTCTTTTGCCATGCGTCAAGTAATGCAGCATCGCTAGATCCCAACTTATGAACATTGCTATCGATGAACTCCTTCAGTCCATTATCCTCCATCACTGCCTCCATATTGTCCTTCCAGGCTATGTAATTTGAGATCCCATCAAGGGCATACTCCAATCTCAATCTGTTGAAAGACATTTCAATGTATACTCGATTTCTGCACCAGGAATATTCTGTAGCAAATTCGAATTGTCCACCAGCACAAAATCACTTTACAATTGCAATATTCAATCAAAAAAGCTCTGATACCATGTAGAAATTATATGCACTAAGCATGCATATGTCATAGATACACTTGATCTCACACTATTTAACTTTATGCAAGATACTGAATCATTCCACTTGTTAATCTTTTGCAGAAAATTAATTGCACACACATGTAAAGCATAAATAAAAATAATCACACATAACACAGTTGTTTTTAACCGGGAAACCCTGAAGCTAAAAAACCAAAATATGTATTATGTATCATGGAATCATATGACAATCCTCATACAAATATTATCAAGCTCTTAGTACAGTACAATCGTCATACACTAATCTGGAACAATCTTGCAAATCCATGCACCGATCTTTTCCCTCTTGCTAGCCTGCCTCCACTGCACAATCCTTGCTGAAGAATAGCTCTGAATGAATTTGAATTACCCTTGCCTTGACTACGCAATCCTCATTGGAAACTCCAATGTGTGTGTGTGATGCAATCAATGCATCACTATAGTCAGAACAGATAGTCTATCTTGCCCTTTCACCTATCTCTCCACTTGGTCTCCACTGAAACTGCCATGCACTGTAGTTAACTGTTGTATTATTCAGTTGATTAATGAGTTATTATTTGTGAGTTAATTAACTAATTAATTCACTCCACTCTCACTATTGTATCAATCAGTTAGACTAGATACAACTAGCTCAACTGAGTCTAACTGAGTTAAACTGAATACAACTCCAAAACTACTTCTTCCAACTGTGTCATAACCCTGCCACTTGAGTTCTAACTAAGTCCTCCATGCATTAGCTCTAGTAAACCCTTGGGAATTGCGTAATTCCCTCAGTCCACTTATGTGCCACATCTGTGCACTGAAACAAAGTGCTCGAAGAGAATAAGTTGCTATTTAGAGTTTGATTATTATTAAGAGTTAATAAAAATCGACATGCATCTATTTTTAGATCAACGATCTATAAATAGACTTCGCCCAATATTCTAAAAATAGAATTTTGTCTATTTTTCCAACTTGATCAACCATCCACAAATAGCATCGTACAACTTCTGAAATATGATCATCATGTCTAAAAATAGACATAGTCTAAAAATAGACTTGCGCCAAAAATAACCTGCGGGCCCACTTAGTGAAGGTGACTCTTTTCACTAAGCTCGTCATCTTGTTGAATCTCAACAGATTTCTTTAAAAAAAAAAATAGATTTTTTTTTATTGACTTACTGGTCCATACCACTGCAGATCACTTGCATTGGGTTTGATGCTATGCCACAACATCGCCTTCACTACAACTCACTACAACTGCAGTTGGACTTCACCAAGAACTGCAGTCGGACTTCACCAAGAAAATGCAGGGATTCAATGCTGGAAATCGTAGTCGGACTTCACACAGCAAGCACACTAGCATGACAGGGTTCGGGTTCCCCCACACGACAATGGCAGATTCTCCAATTGAGCAATACCGACAACAAGTTGATGCCCCAGGCCTGCGATCAAACGCTGCAAGCACTGGCAGTCTCTCTGCACAGTCAAATTTTTCTCCCGATCAAATGCTGCAAATGCTGGTAGTCTCTCTGCATAGTTCTCCCAACAAAAAAATTTCACTCCCGGGGGTCACGCTGGTCGTCACTTTGCACAGTCGAACATACAAAACCCCGTTCCTCAAAATCTTGTTCCTCCACAGTGCTGGAGGTTAAGCTGGCATCGTTGGTCGTAATCCTCTCCCAAGGTTCACGTTGGCAGTCACTCTACACAATTAGAACATACAAAACCCCATTTCTCAAAAACTCATTCCTCCACAGCATTGAACGCAGCACAACCATAGTGTTGGGGTTTGCACCAAATCCAAATTCTAGTATTTTAAACCATTCGTTCCATTACCGCTTCAACACCTGCTCCACACAAAAGCATTCAAACTGCCCTCCAGACAGTCAGTGAGAACACTTCCTTCAACAATGGAGAATCCAAATTTTGAATTAATCTGCTCTAATACCACTGCTACATTGAATAGTGTGATCACCATTGATTTATTCATTCAAATGAGAACTATATTTATACATCAGAAAATTGGGTATCTTAACCGATACCTGTAATTGGTTATAACTCAAAAAACTACATTCCTAACTGTAATCCCGTAGGAGAAGTCCCGTAGGATTACAACATTTGGATTCTATTGGAAGCATATTGTAATGGAGATAATGAATAGGGTATTCACAAGAAAATCGGGAGATCCTCTTGCATAGGAAGGTAGGTGATATGAGATAGACTGGATTATTGTTTGTCATTGTAAAATATTATCAATACATGGTGTTCCTATCAACCAACGAGTCAAATTTGTGAGAGTTTCCTTGTTTGGAAAATAAATAGAGCAAAGAAAAAGGTTTAAGTGCGAAACAACGTTTTTAGAAGGGTCTCATAAAAAAACTGTGTGCATTGTAAAAGGTTTCATAATTCAATTACCCATGGCTCGTTACCAATTTCTTCGACTTTTGGATTCACTGGATGGTTCTTGAGTGCAGTGTTGGGTTTCCCACAACGTCGATAGAATCCCTCTCATAGAACGATTTCTCTTTCACTACATCACAAGCTTATTAATCGATGTTTATTCTTAACTGATAGAGATCTTTATGCATTGCTTAATTATAATGCTTTATCACAATCACAGGCTGCTTTATTGATGTCAATTAACTTCTTTTTGTTTTTCTTGTTAATCTCAGCTCGAACAATTTTTTTAGCGATGCATGGCTGCTTTATTGATGTCAATTAACTTATTTTTGTTTTTCTTGTTAATCTCAGCTCGAACAATTTTTTTAGAGATGCATTTGTTGGGTTTTATCCCGCCATTGTGGCAACCTTCAATGAGAGGAAAATCGTGTCAATAAATGCACAACATGATATCATGGATGTAACCAAAATAAGAGGGATAATTGATAATTCCAAACACATTCTTTAGGTAACACTTTCCTCTAGCTCAAGATTGTTTCCTACTTTTCAATGTAGGGATATTAAGGTATTTCAATTAGCAATGTATGTCCATATTATAAAGCTCTGAAAGCTCTGATGGTTTTTACATATTTTTGGGACTATCATTATACATCCTCTTTGTATTGTTTTACTTATTTTCCTATAAACTTCCATCTGCATTATCCTTCCATGGTTTTTTATATCTTTTCAAAACTGGCATTTAGATATCCTCTTTATATTTTTTGTCTGTTTTTTCCATATCAAAATTAATTTTTCTCTCCCTCCTTAAAGAGTTTGCATTCAAAAATATATTTTCTTATTATTATTGATTTTATTTTATTTCTTAAAGAATGTTTCCTAAGGTTCACATTTCTCTCAGTTATGTAGTTTGACATGTTTTCTTTTGCCTCTGTTCATATTGAACAAGAATTTGGCTCATTTGATAGATACATGCGAGTTTGTGAATTTCAAGGAATTCATGAATTTCAAGCCCATTGTGAAAAAAAAAAAGTATGCAAGGGACATTCCTATGAAGTGATCTAAAGCAGAAACTATTAGAAAGGGTTTGGTGAAGCGAAATTTCTGATTTATTGGCTCGACAATCATGTACTCCTTCATACAAGCTACATGCCTATCTAATTATCATCTTGTAAATTTCTTCAGACATGAAGAATGCCTTAGAATATCCCACCAAGGGAGCTGCAGCTAGAGTGAATTCCAGTAAATAATGTTACAAATTCAGCTAACTGTAATGTTTTTAACTAGGATATTGTGATGCTTATGACAAAGGTTTATCTTAGTGAAGATCGATCTCCATATTTGAACAAACGTGAGTGGAAACCCAATGATAGAAGCAGTAGTTGGTGTGCATTCCTTGATTTATTTTTCTATATATATTAAGTGTTGTACTCTATACAAAAGTAAAAACAAATATCCATATAGATTGCAGTATAAGCTATGAAGAAATACAAGAGTTTCAGCTATGTTTCTTTTTTTATTATTTTAATATTTTTACAGCTTGACATTCTGTTTATACCACCATATTTTGGGAGAGGATCTTCAGTTTCTCTCATGTGTCGTAATGGTGGTGATGTAGTATTACTCTTTAACACTAAGGAAATGGCCTTATACTCATTTGATGACATAATTGGTTAATCTTATTTATATGAATGGTTTTTACCATAATGAATATGGCCTGATTGTCTTTTGTTCCATGAAAGATAACAGATTTCTAATATGTTTTATTAGATACTAACTTGTTATCAATGTACCAACTATACAAAGCTGCCAATGGAAAAAGGAAAATTGTTGGTATGTTTTATTAAACACTAAAATTTCTGATATGTTTTATTAGCCTTAAATTTGTGAAGTATCTGTCAAAGTCCCTAGTGCCACCTTCAGTTATACGGTATACCTGTAATACCACTTGAAATCTCCTTCCCCATAGACAACAAATGATTCAATCCTCACTACTATAATTTCAGAAAGATGATTTATCATCATATATTGAACAATTACAAATTTAACAACTTGGAAGAATCACTGTCCAAGCCTCCATGGCTTAAAGAAATAATTTAGAGGGAAGGTTTGCTTTACAAATCCCTTTTCACAAAAAGGTTCCAATAGGGGCATTTTGGCATTTGAATACCCATGCCTCTTCATGAACTCGATATTTCTTCCCTCCCCACCCAAGAAAGCTATGAGATATATTCCAAAAAAATACATGGAAAAGGACTCAAAGTAGTCCTGTTGGATTTTGATATCAACATTAATTTACCTCAGGATTCTTCTAAGCTAAAAAATGCTCGAAGAGAAGCCTAATTTCAACAAAAAAATTATTTTGTGCATTTCAATTGACTCTCCAAAATTTTCACTAATTTTTCTTCAGTACGTGAGGCATGCTTGAGCTTAGTGCCATGATCAATTATATCATCTCTTCAATGGACAAGTTTTGAAGCTCCAAAAAGGATAGTTTGAAATTTTTTCTAAAGAAAATTTTGGCAATGGAGTCCCGGGCATTCTACAGTCACATCAAATAACATGTTACCACAAACTTAAATTTCACATATATTACCATGTATTTGAAAATATCACCACAAAAAAATAAAAGCAGGTGCATGTAATAATTCTGAAAAAGAAAATGATAACATACACTTGTCCAATTTCGCAAAGACTGAAATACTTGCTAGGCTTCAGGGTGGCAATATTTTTGTGTAAATATTTTCTCTGGTAATTCAAATATGCTCCGGAAAGTACACTCTTTCTTAAGTAAATTTTTTATTTTAATCCATACATACATTTTGTATATTTGTTTTATCTTTCTTTCAAGATGACATGAGAAATAGTGTGGAAATGATGTAAGAACCATTAGTGGGATAAATGTAGTACTGCAAATAAAATAAAACTTCTTTTGTATAAAATATGCACTTTGATTCAGTATTGTTGGTTGTGACTTAACCATCTAACAAACAACATTAAAGGGCAACCCAATTTTCAAAATACATCTTAACCGCTCTTTTAGCTTATTTCTTCCACACTGAATCTTTCTGGAAACTTTGATCATTTGTTCAGGGTAATTTAGAAAGCCTAATTTCAACACAAAGTTTAGTTAGTGCCTCTGGATTGGATCATGTAAATTTTCATTGATATTTGTTTCTTGGGAACCTCAGGCATGTTTGAGATTAAAATTGTGGAGAATTGGATCATCATTTCTATGGACGAGTTCCAATCCATAGAAATTAAAATTACCCATAATCCAAATTTTTCTCAAAGTTGACGTTGCATTTGGAATTCTTGTAATCCATATTTGGATGAGTTTGTGCATAAAAATGGGACCAAATATCAGTTGAATGCATATTATATCTATGGAATTGAGGATCCAGGGTTGGAAAGTGGTGCACACCATCTTGGATCCCATATGTTTGAAAAGTCATTTCTCACTCGAGGTAATATAAGTAATCATGAGCTTTGGGATTTTAAGGTGTGTCAATAATGGAGAACTGTGTGACACCCCAGATTCCACTACAACTAGATATAACGTGAAATTATTGCATAACATGAAGAGGTTCGTCTTGGTGGGACTCGTGAGTTTGGGTTGATGTGGAAAGTGTTAGGGATACTAGGTAATGGCCATGTGGATATCATGTAGGGTCCATGAGTGATATGGACCTACTCAATTTGACATGGTATAGTCATGTGGATTCCATATGGAAGTCCCTTGCTGACATGGCACAATATAATTGGTCAAACTTCAAATGGGCATAACATTCAATCTAGGAGTCAAATTGAGATAAAATTTGTATCTATGGAAAGCCCTCGATAAGTTGAACATGATGGTAGTATTATTTTTTAGTTTTTACGGAGTTAAAAAAAATAATTTTTTGTAACCCCATCTTCATAATAAACCTTGGAGGTTAATTGAGCGAAAAGTAACACCTCCCACAACCTAGATCAGTTCAAGGGGGTGGGAGGGAGTGTTACATCAATGGGTTTATTAGTATGAAATATTTAAATAGATAAATTTTCATTCATGCTTATGCTTCTGATAATTCATCATATATTGTGTTTACAAAATTTATATAGTTTGTGGTTAAATGAATGAGTGATTTTTGAGGTTCTAAGTATTTTTGTAATGTTGACACATGAATCCACATCATTTTTTTGAGTTCTTCTATCAACTATCTAGAAACTATTATGATGTAGCTATTTTCTTTATATCAGTGTTGTGTACAATGGAATTTTTATTTATGTTTAGGTTTCTTGTGGTTTTTTATAGGACTTGTGTGGTTTTCCATCCATATTGTGTTTCACATTTATTTTATGTAGAGTGATCTTTGGCTGTTACAAAAATAGTGTCCTTGGATTTCCCTTTTCATGATCTACAACACTGGATATACATGTTTATTTTAGTAGTTTATAGGATGCATATGAAATATGGTATGGAAGTTTCCCTTATTTCATGCTTAAGGTTTATAAGAAATTTATCCAGAGTTGAGAAATTTTCTTTTGTACTCGTCATCTATGTTAGTATCTAAGAGTGTTCTACATCGAAACTTTTGCTTGTTGATATTATATGCTCCAGTAGCACTTTTCATTCTTGTTTGAAAATTCCTATTGATTTATGGAAGGGAATTTTAGATTGATTAGTCCTTAGAAGTATCTTTGCTAATAATTTGACCATCAAGAGAAGTTGAAATCCATGGTCATGTCTGTAAAACATTGTATTTATCCAAATTTATCATTTGGATATCTCTAGGGATACCTTTCTAATTTAGATAAAAGGCATTGATACAAAAGTTGGAAAAGGTATATTCCCACACAAGCTAAACCTGAACATATTTTCTAGTGTTGAATCTCATATTCTTGCATTAAATAACTATGTCAATATTGGTCCCTTTAACTTTATAGTTATCAATACAACGTGTCCACTACTAGAGGTAGTTGCGGCTACAATTTGTTCACCATGGTAAGTTTTGATGCTTGGAGGCTATATTTAAGGTTTCTACCTTTAATGGATTAAGAATTTGTTACACAATATTTTGTCGTATTCCTCAGTTCTTATCCCAAGTGTCGTATTTTGTGTTGATCATGTCACAAACATCGCAAAGTGACAACGACGTTAAAAAAAATTTCATCTTGGATGGCATGCTTGAGATATCCCAAAAGACCTAAAAGATCAATGCCTTGAAGATTTTCTTTAAAAGTTTGTAAAAAACCTTATTTTACAAGCCAAACGCGGTTCTTCCCTTAAGAGCATCACACTGGTCACCATGTCCTTAACCTATGAGCAGCGTTTCCAGCGCGGGAGTTCAGCAATAAAGTCATACTGGTCCTCTTCAAGCAAGTTCTTGAAAAATGGAGCAGAAGCTTCGACCTGTAGAATTCTCAAGAATGGAGTTCTAGTACTTGTTGGTGTAGGATATGGTCGAATACTCCCATTTTTTACCCTTGATCTTATCTCCAAATATTTTACACTTTGAGATAAGGCATTTCCCCCTCATCAGTTGATCCATAATCTCTCTATCTCTGCTATAAATGAGTGCCATGCTAGTGAGTCTGGGTTCATCATTGTTGGTTGTCTTACTTCTGCCTGATTCCGCCCATATGTTTCTGATTTCATGAAGAAGGAGAAGAGATTGAAGAGCGTGGCTTGGATTTTGATTACAACTCTGAAGGAGGCCTTCAACGTCAAGGCATCAATTTTAATATTTCCTTTGATCATTTTATAATACAAAGTATACTTTCCTTCCCATAAATATGTTAATATTAACTAGTTTAGCATGATACTCCTTGATCTGTCATGTAGTTTGATTTGAAACACCTATACTATGTATCTTTCATCTTATGTCATGTAATATTCTTTACAGGTATTCGGACATAGAAAACATAGCAAATAATGCGTCTGGAAGCGAAAATATCAACAACACCTGAAGGAAATGACTACATAAGGAGCTAGGTAGGCCATCAGTCTCTCTCACTTTACTTTTCAATGTTAAACTAGGAAGGCTTGTATCCATTTTACGGTTGTTATTAGACCCACTCATTGGGCTAGAGGTATCTCTTCTTTCCGAAGAAGGGATTTTCCTACACAACAAATTTTCAACTCCACTGGGGAGCCTACACCATGTTCACCCTCTTCTTGCTTTTGTCTTCATTCTTAGTTTGGTCAACCGTTGAACGATTGCTTGTTTGGTTTGTTTTTTAGCTTGTAGTCTAGCTTTTTAATGTTTAAAAGTATCAATTATAAGGTTTTACTTCAGAGATTTCTTTTTTTTATCCCATTTTTCCTTTCATAGCATGTCTTTTTACAGACACAGTCGCGTTGCCAATGCCGGTTTTTACTGGAACAGTTACACTATAGACCACTGGTGTTAATTGGTGGACTGCGTTGGAATTAGATAATAGAGATTTCTGGGTCTCTTTTGGAAAACCATTAGTGTGTATTGATCTTTGGAATGTTTTCTTTGCCTCGATTACACCATTTTTTGCTTTGAGTGTTTGTAGTCTCTTTAAGAAGCACCAATTGGTATTGTGGTATAAGTGGTAAAATATTTGTTTTATTTGAGTCTTGTTGTCTATAATATTCCCAAATTTTCCTACAATAATTTGGAATATTAATTTTTGCTAATTTCACCTAGGAGGAGAATAAATGGGTAAGGAGACCCATGCATCATGAAAATCTCAATAAAATCCCTCATAGTATGAAAGGGGATCATCATTGGAGCTGGTTTTCACACCCTCATGTGTGAAAAGGGTTATTTGCAAGTGGACAAGGTCAAGTTTGACCAAGTCAACAACGCTGGGATAAGAGGTGAAGAACACTTAGAGAAACAATGCAGTATGAATGGGAAGAGGGTTATTTGGTGGAGGAAACCCTAAGAGGAGTGGGACCCATGGATAGTGGATTTCAATTATTTAAAAGAAGGGCAAGGCAACCATTTTTTCTCATGCTTGTATTATTCATCTCATTGTCTATTCAGACATTGTGCATCCTTTGTTGTTTAGCAAGAGTTGCCGGGGGAATTCATGTTTAGGATTCCTTCTCCTTCTTGAGATGCCTCTTGAGGGATTACACTGATTTTCCTCACATCTAGGCTTGAGGCCAAGCATCCTCCATCAAGACAACGTTATTTCTGTAGCAGAATAATGTTGTGTTGCTGGGTGTTGCAGTGAGGGTTCACTACACCACCTCCATCAGCTATTTTTCAGAGGGAGATTCTCTCTTTCCATTGGGAGATCAGTTTGGAGGAATTATGGAGCTTATTACAGAGTTTGGCATCAAGGCCAACTCATTCCCTAGCCCTACAACATAGTTTCATCCAGTGACTATGTTATTTTAGTGAAGCATTTGCAGTGGGGCTTTGCAGATATCTTTGGAGGGTGTGATCTTAGGTGAGAGGATCAACCTTTCATTCTAGAGATCCATTGGAGGAGGTATTTTCATCGGATGCAGGATATTCAACCTTCTCCACTTATTTCCAGTTCTTGAGTTGCTGCTACTACCCAGCAACTCTGACATTTTACAGATTTTGTATATTATAGCCAATCCTTCCTAGATTGACTTGAGGTAATCTTTGGGGGCTGAGATCTTCACTCCCAGTGTTGTATTGGGCCATATAATTGTACATCCATGTATTTGACATATGTATAATGTATTTTCTCTATAAAAATGCGCTGTCGTAGCTTGAGCATACATGTGTAGCAGTGGTTTTATCATGTTTCTTGTACTTCTTTCTTGAGGCTGAGAATTGCCTATCTTGAGTAACCTTTTTCCTCAAGATCTTGTATTCATTTGTTGCCGCTATTATTTAATGAGATGGCTATGGATTTCTCTCACATTTCTCTAAGTTGAGTGTTACTGTTGCTCCATTGTTGTGTTTTCATATTGTTGTAGCTCCAACTTTAGAATATCTTGAGATATTCTCATTGTTGTAGAATTTTTCTGATTTGGAATATTATATTGGTATCAAAGCATGATCTTTGGCTCAGCCAGTGGATCTCAGCCATCATGCTATCAAGGGGAGAGAAGATGAAGACTCCACTATGTGGAGAGAAAAGTGAAGATAATCTTACAAAGCTTCTTCCAAGATCTATACAGAACATTCATGAAGAATTTGAGAAGATAAGGAAGGAAATATGTACAGGATATCCAGGAGGGTTTGAAACTGAGTCAAACTATAGTTTTTCTTATAGGGAGTGTGAGCATGCAGCCACACCCTATGAGGCACAACGCAGTCACATGGCCAAATTTTCCATAAAAGGAAGAGAAGAAGGAGGAATGCCGAAGAGAGGAACTCTTAGTGGTTTCTTGCATGAGTATGAATCTCAAACTTAGAAGTTTAGAGATCATATTACCTTTCCAGAGTTTTGCAAGATCATTCTGAGGAGGAGCAAGAAACATGATATGGATAGATTTCTTCTATCTATCTTTTATGGTTCCCCTACATGTTCAGCTAGGGCTTGGGTAGAAGAGCTAGACACCTTTCTGCAGCAGCATCAGATTTCCAAAGATGCAACCATCAGAATAACAGCGCTGCACTTGGGAGGTAAGGTCTAGGCATGGTGGTTTTTTGAGTCATTTAGTTTGAGAAATGAAAATATTTCTTCCTATGCAATGTTCATTAGAACCTTGATGGAAATATTTGGTAGGAAGAATTCTGAAACACATGTGGAGGAAACAAACACATCTAAACAAACAAAACCCTTGCATGTGACAGAGAAAACCATAGACTCAGAATCATTCCAAAGAACCATGAAGGAGGCTGATATCTTGCATGTTTCTTTATCAGAGGCAAGACCTTCATCTTATATTTTGGCACAAGGAGGCAAAGAGATCCATTTTCCAAAAGAGGATCCAATCATTGGAGGGTTGCTCAGTCATGTTGAGGAGGCTAAGGGAAACAATTTTTTCATTTATAGAGTGTATCTAGCACCTCATGTAGAGGAGGGAGGAGCTCTTGCTCCAACTAGGGGGGTTCTTGCATCTTTTTGAGGAAGTCCCCAGGATCTCATACATGGAGGTCCAAGCACAATCAATGAGCAACATGATTGTGCAGCATTGCAGCTGAAAGGAGGAGGAAGGGAGGAAGAGTAGCATCATGTGATGAGAGGCACACACCCTTCTCTATTTCAGAGAGCTAGTGCAAAGAGGAGGCAGACTGTATTGCACTATGAGAGCAAGGGCAAGGTTTCCCAACCATATGTACAGTCCACTCTTGACATTGATGTCTCACTGCATAGAGGCATTCCACCAGGGAGGCCACCAAATCTATCATTGATGGAAGAAATCTTGTCTTTGGATCCACTGCTATTGGATTTTGGAGAGGTGAATATTTTGGAGGAGAAATTTGGCATGGGCGATGTCAAAGTAGCAGACAACAACAGGAGGAGAGCTTCACATGCCAAATCACTAGCGCTGTCCCTTAGGAGGATTGATCCTTACTGGAGATCTCAGCTCTTGGTAGAGTACTCCAAGGATCTTGGTGCATGCATGATTCTTGATGACCCGGGGAGAGATGATGAGTGTATGGTGGTCATATATTCACATGGAAGAGTCTTCTTGACTATATATTCTAGTCTCAAGGAGAAGCTGCTGCATGCAGCACATGAGGACTTCTTTTCCATGCATTTTGATGCAGATCTTGCCTTGGTAGAGAAGTTCATTTGGGAAGGCATTTAGTAAGACATATTTTAGCATATGGAGAGATGTAGAGACTGGATGATGATGGAGAGGATGTCATAGTCACCTTCCTACTCATTGGGAGCAAGGGAGCATTTTCAGTTGAGCCATTTCAGCTCAAGTCTTCGAGTACATAATGGAGAATGTACAATTTCACCTTATGATTTGTACTTATTTGTTAGACTCGGTCCCGTTAGTCCTTAGTCGAGTCAAATTCAACAAGGTTCATTTCGCCATTTGGTAGCCATTAAATGTCATTTCTCGTCGAAATGAGTCAAAGTTCATCAAAATCAATGTTTCAGTCATTTATAATCATGAAAGGTCTTTTGGTCAGCAAAGAGTCTTTTTAGAGTTTTCTAGGTCTAGGTTTAGGTCATCAGAAATGCCAATAATGCCCGCAGGCCTTGAGGATGTTTTCAAATAAGTTTTCAGTCCAAAATTTTATCATCAGTAAGGCTCAAAGATGATTCTTCTCCAAAACTCTGTTTTGGAGAAGAAATTGTCAAATTAGTTGTTTGTAATAAGTGTATTTTTAAAGTCTGCCCTCATGAAGAATGTCAAATGCAGGCCCTGGTCACCTTGCCAGGATTCATCAGCTCCTATCCCTGCAAGTAGACAAAGTAAAGCCATCATTCAAGCTCAGAAAATTAGAAAAGGAACAAAAAGATAAAGCTGTATTAAAGGTGAATAAATGCCAATTTTGAAACATCATAAAAGTGGGTCTTTGTGAAACAAAAACCAAATCCATCACTATGTAAGGTATTTTCATTGTTTGAAATGTCATTTGCATGCAAGCGTTCATTTGAAGGCCGACTCAAAGTTGTGGAAGGGCGAAATTTCAGTGTTCAGGGCCAACACTGTGTGGAGGAAACAACACAGCGCATTGGGTTTGCGAGCGGCGCACCCACCCGACGCGACGCACACAGCGTATTCTCACAGTGCTTTTTTTACACCAGTGCGGTGCACCCAGTGAGTGCGGCGCACTGGGCTTGTGCGCGCCACACAGGGTCGATTCACTCAAAAATCATCATTGTTCCTTCAAAAAATCGAAACAGCCCATCTTCATTGCTTCATGGAGCGAAACACTGCCTTGATTCGGGAGGCCATCCATATTCGTTATGCACTGCTTCCATACTATTACACTTTATTTAGAGAGGCTAATGTCAGAGAAGTTCCAGTCATGCGCCCACTGTGGATGGAATTCCCTGGTGACGAATCAGTATTTTCCAATGATGAAATATTCATGGTTGGAGGAAGTTTGTTTGTCCATGGTATTTATAGTGAGGGAGCTACTTTAGTGTCAGTTTACTTGCCAGGATCCCAATATTGATATGACATCAGAACTGGAGTTGTTTATACTGGAGGTAACCACTATAAGTTGGATGTCTCAGATGAAAGCATACCATCTTTTCAAAGAAATGGAGAAAACGCAAAGCACGCTCAGTATCATACTTATCGCTGCTCATCAAATTTGGCAATGTGTCTCAATTGTAGTGGGATTTTCTGTGACAGGTCATGTGAATGGGAAGATGGATGCACATCAGTCACATCGGCGATTGTATTCTTATAAGCTTCAGTGCTTGGTTAAGTGCAGCAAGTCAACATGTAATATGACTGATATCAGAGAATTGTTGATTTGTCAGCATTGCCTAAGCAGGGCATTTGATACATTCTATAACATGTATAAAGAAACTTGGAGCGGAGCAGGTTTTAAACTTGTCTATGGTTCAGTTTGCTGTAATGAACACTTCATGTGGCACAGGATGAACTGTCCAAATGCAGATGTTGACGGGAGTGCCTATCTTATCAGCAAAGATGGTTCAACATTGAAGAGAAACAAGACAAGTAGGGGAAGAAACGCGTTCTGAAGACATTCATTCTGAGCATATGCACTTTGTCGGCAATACAGGTGTGAGCATTAACGAAGTTAGCAACAAGAGGGAAAAATCATGAAACTTCAGTTCAAAAAGCCATTTTTTATTAAAATTAGTTTTTATTCAAATAGCATTTTATTAATAAGTCAGAAAATAAAGGAAAAACAAGTGGCAGTCAGAGATCGAAAGGCTAATTTGAAATGAAGATATTCATCACAGCAGAGCGAAAGGATTCGATTGCCTATTTTGGTCTTCAGTTGCAAATTTAAAGGGTCTTCAACTACAGCTGCCACCTCTCCATTGGTTATCAACAAACAAAATTCAGCGCTGTTCCTTTTCAAAATAGATGGTTGGCTTTTTATCTTTTATTAGTTAATGATTAAACAACTCCTTATTGTGATCGATTTGTTATCATACCTCTGAGTTTATATATTGTATTGAAAATTTTTTGTAAATGGGGGGGGGGGGGGTTTTCTGGAAAAGCTGTGGGAGGAAAAAACTCAGTGCTATCATTGTACAGTTTGACAGAGAAGTAATTAAATGGTGCAGCTCTGTTTCATCAGATTCTTGTGTCGTAAAGTTTAGCATATGTTTCTTCTTTGTCTCATATGTATCTCGTTATGTTTTTCAGTTTCATGCATAATCATTTCAAGCTGAATGCTTTTGCAGTAAGAGAGGTAGAATCCAAATTGTTGCTCTGCCTTTAGGAAGCGTTCAGGATTTGTGTATTTTCTTCTGTTGGAAAGGATTCATTATTTAATGCCCTTTTCAACTTTCTTCAACAGTCTTTAAATTCCACATTATTTCAAATTTAATTGTTAAACTTCACTCCTATCTTGCCTTATGGAATAATCTGTGCCTTTGATTAAATCTCTGCTCTTGCTATCTTTGCCCCATACAGCCCAGAAAACCCAGTCATTTATTAAAAACCTCATTCATATATATTTACTAGCCTAAAATCAGTTCCCATTTTAAGTCATCTCGCACCCTATTTCTCATTTTATCGAGATTGACTGGAGAGAGCCCTCTCCTATCCTCGTAGGGCTAGATACGAGGTTGAGCTTGGTTTGATGTTGCCTCGAACCTAGCCTTCCTTCAGCCTGAGGCAGATTTGAGCGCTAACATAGTGGCGACCATACTGGAGAGCTTCCCCGGTAAAGGATGACAACGTTTAGATCTGATCGTTGATGGTGAACAACGATCAGACATCAGAAGGCTGAAATCATTCACCTGGCGATTTAATTCACTGAAAGATCCAGACAATCAATCCTTCATGGTGACTTTGCTGCAGGGAGATCAGTAGCTGTCAGATTTTCAAGATGGAACAAATCACGAGAAGATACGCTCCCATGAGCCGAGACCACATTCCAGGTTTTCCGAATAAGATGCCCAAGGTAGATTGGTCAAGGAGTCTGCCTACGTTTAACGATGATGGTAAGAAGGATGCTGCTTTACATATAGTTAGATTTCACATGCATATTCGCAAGTTGAAGGTGGATTTTTCCTGAAGATTGCTTGATGAAGATATTCCTGGCTACTCTGAAAGGTGAAGCCCAATCTTGGTATGAAAATTTGCCGCTGGCCTGTATTTACTGTTTAAAGGATTTTCATGCCCTGTTCATTGAAAGATATCAAGTATCTTATCCATCATTAAATTTAGTTCATGACTGTTGCAAACATGCTTCTACTTTTATTGAAAGCCTTGAGAAATATTATGAAGATGATAATTTCATGGATGATGAGATCATGGAAGCCCTGTATGAAAATCCATTTCAGCAGCATAGAGACGATCATGAAAATTTGCAGCAGGATCAAGATTTTAGTGCGGTGGAAGATGAAGGAATTTTGCATCTTGACAGTCAACAGGAATTACATGAAATGGATCAACATTATGAGGAAAATCTATATACTCCTTCACTTGAAATCAATGAAGAGAATCACTGTTTGAGGCAAAGAAAACAAAGGGTATTATCTCCTCTATCTGAAGACGAGATAGATCAACTCTTGAATGGTCCTGTTCTAGCTCAAGTTAATGCAGATCTGCAGTGTGCACATGGTCAAGAAGGTGATGGTGGAACTTCTTCCTTTTCTGAAAAGGATGAAAGTCCTGTAAGCAGCTTTATAGATCAGCAGGTTGAAGATTTTCATATGGCTGAAGATGATGAAAGAGAAAGTGTCATTTCAGATCTGTCAATAGAAGAAGATAGCATGCATGGAAGTCATGTTTCAATTTCAGAATGTGATGCGGTCAAGTCAGCTACTTCAGTTTCAGATTCAGATCATGATGACCAAGAATATCTTGTGAAAAAGATTTCTGCTGTTGAAATCATCTGGAATGCAGAAGACAAAGGTATGGATCCAAATGTTCTTGGTTCATTAGAACACAGCCTGCATGAGGAGGTAATCCAGTTAGTTCATGAAAAACAAGATGAGATCTTCATTCAAGTAAGTGAAACAGTTCCTTTGGATGAATCTATGGTAGATGATAGAAATGTCATTTTTTCACTTCAAGAATCATCTGGAGTTTATTTTCTCTTGATTGATGAATGTAATGAGAATCCGGTTGTCATATCATATGAAGATGACCCACAAAATATTCAGACTACAGAAGATTATACCATTCGGGATTTCCATTCAGATTCTTCTTCTTATGTTTCATATGTTGAAATTTTTTTACAAGAGGAGATCTGCTCATCCACCTGTTCAGAGTTTTTTGAAGCCCAGGAACATATTTTTACCGAAGCACATGATGAAGGAAGATCAGAAGCAGGAGAAAAATACACCTTGTCCTTTCAGCAGGAGGTAAATCTTCATGTTTTTCAGGATCCATTGGAAAATCTATTGCAGTCTGCAGTGAAGGTGATTATTGCAGTTTTCAGTGATGAAGGAGATCATGGTCAGTTGTGTTTTTTAATGCCCAGTTACCAGTATCTATTGATGACCAGGAGATTTGATCGGGAGAATCAGTCAAGAGGGCATCTGCTTGATTGGTTACATTGGAAAGCTCGCTATACCTGATTGTACATAGTTCATTAGTATGCAAGTGGTTGTCATCATGATTCCAAAATCTTGATGAACTGCTGCCTTGTTCAAAATATTTGTAAATACTTGTTTTAGTCAGTGATGATGTCATTTGTGAGTCAGTTTCTAGTCAATAAATTATTCGTGTCGATTTCTTGCAATAATGGACTCCATTTCCCAATGGAAGGAGGCACTTTCTGCTCTCCCAAAGATCTGCTGTTCTTGGCACCTCCAGGGAGCTGGCGCTGCCATCCCCATTGGAGCCAATGTTAGAGTCGGTCTTGTTGTTTATACCCCTTATGCCTTGTCTTTCTGGGCTGGTCAAAATGAGTCAAAGTTCATCAAAATCAATGTTTCAGTCATTTATAATCATGAAAGGTATTTTGGTCAGCAAAGAGTCTTTTTAGAGCTTTCTAGGTTTAGGTTTAGGTCATCAGAATTGTCAATAATGCCCGCAGGCCTTGAGGATGTTTTTAAATAAGTTTTCAGTCCAAAATTTTATCATCAGTAAGGCTCAAAGATGATTCTTCTCCAAAACTCTGTTTTGGAGAAGAAATTGTCAAATTAGTTGTTTGTAATAAGTGTATTTTTAAAGTCTACCCTCTTGAAGAATGTCAAATGCAGGCCCTGGTCACCTTTCCAGGATTCATCAGCTCCTATCCCTGCAAGCAGAGAAAGTAAAGCCATCATTCAAGCTCAGAAAATTAGAAAAGGAACAAAAGGACAAAGCTGTATTAAAGGTGAAAAAATGCCAATTTTGAAACATCACAAAAGTGGGTCTTTGTGAAACAAGAACCAAATCCATCACTATGTAAGGTATTTTCATTGTTTGAAATGTCATTTGCATGCAAGCCTTCATTTGAAGGCCGACTCAAAGTTGTGGAAGGGCGAAATTTTAGTGTTCAGGGCTGAGACTGTGTGGAGGAAACAGCGTGGCGCATTGGGTTTGCGCGCGGCACACTCAGCCTTCAAGCCTAAAAAAATCGAAATTGCCTCTCAAATCTTCAGTGCTTGTTCCAATCGATAAAATCACAAAGAAGGCTTAAAGCTTGAAATAAGGAAGGGACGTATCTGGAGAGGGTGCGCAGCAGGTATTGTTAAAAATGCTGGAAGGAACAACTCTTCTGATGTCTCAGTAAACGAAGCAAAAGTCGACTTTGCTATGTTTGGTAGAAACTGCATTTCTTATGAGAAACGGGAAATGATAAATGGGGCGTTGGAGTGAATATCTTGAAGCCTACATAAAGGAGGACTAAACGCATAGATTAGCAGAATTTGCTAGTTCCTTATCTCGAGCAGCTTGAAAAAGTTCGAAATGATCCAGATTTGAATCATGATCGCTTTTCAGGTAATGGTGCACAGCAGAATCAGACAGATGCGCTTGCAGCAGCTAATTAATGATCATAACTTGATTGATCTGGTTGTAAGCAGTCTTGTGCAGTATGATGCTATGCCGCATATGGCCTTCATGATGAAAACATCAAGGAGAGGCTTAGTTTTCTTTAGTTTGCACTGCAGTCTGGAGCTGTTTGTTTGCCATGGGAATCTGTTGAGAAGCTATGGAAATGTCTAGTTGAACTACAGACGTGTACTGCAGATGAAGAGAGTGGGTTGCAATGGTGTTGTGAAGTTTTGGATAAACATGCTTTATCTGTCGATTCTCAAGAAAACTTGCTCACTAAAAAGATAACTAAAGTTTGGCCATCATCTATGTCACAAATTCCTTGGCGATGTTTCAAGCAATTGTTTGTTCACGTAAATTTAAACCAAAAGAAGCTCAAACAGCTACGACATGATTATGCTATTGGTATCAATGATCTGGATCTTGTTGGGTTGCCTTATTTGTGGCAGATAGCTTTATGGTCAAGGAATAAAATTATTGTAGAAGAAAGCATAAACATGTTGCGAGACATACACACATCCCTGGTAGAAAATTTACAGCAAGATTTGATTGCCATTCGTGAAGACTTTATTAACAAGTGTATGGAGCATCTTATATGTGCTTTAGACACTGGTGAATCCTGGAAAAGTATTGAGAATGTCAAAGAAGCAAGGAAGAGAGTTTGGGGAAACCACAAGAAATCATATAAGTAAATATGATGATGCTGGGTTAAGAACGTTGGCAATTGCATACCGTGAAACTTGATGAAGAGGAGTACAGAGTCTGGAATGAAAATTTTATGGAGGCTATAAATACTATAAGTGCAAAGTGGGATGCCAAAATGGATTGGCTTGAAAAACTGAATCGAAAGTATTTGTAGATACAAGGATCTTCCAAAATCATGGTAACCAGAGTAGATGGACCATATTTATCAATTGATGAGGATATCGACACAGACCCCTTTTTGTTATGGCTTGGAAAGGAGTTTCTCAGGGATTTCAAATCAGCAATATTGTTTTTATGGGAACAACCAGAACAGCTAAAATACATTGAGTGGCCATCCTTTCAGAGCACGTTAAAGACAACGACTCTTACGCTACTGCTGGTTATGCTTCTAATTATTTTCCTGTCTTCTGTTGATTCGGCTTTGAGTTATTTGCTTGCGTCGACCTTACGACGCAGCTCTTGAAAGTAGAAGTTTTTTGTGACTATTCTTAAGACAGAAAAGAGAGCTTCAGATGCAAGAGATTTCTATTTAATTCTATCATTTGGAAAGTCTGTGTATTAGGTAAGGTTGTTGGAGCCTATGCTTATTTTGGAATCTGAATAGCTTCAAATCTAATTAGAGAGTTGGAATTGTTTCATGCTTAATTGCACATATAGGATCTGAGTGTTAGCTACAAGCAGTGAACCACATTTTGGGACTTTTAAAATTAAATTCAAAATCTCAGTACTACAAACTCTACCTTAACTCTCAAGAAGGACAAGCTTCGATATTACCCATATAACATAAATTGGAACTATGGATTGCTTCTACAAACATGGAAAGAGAGAGTTTCTCATGGTGGGTACAACGCATGAAGCGGGCATTTGACCTTTTTGATGAATTTCGAATTGATCATTTTCGAGGACTTTCTGGCTATTGGGCCATTCTTGCAGAAATATGGACTTGCAGATAAATTTAAATTGAACATTGAGTGCAACCATGAAACCATCTCCGAGCACACTTGTCATCATGAGCTAGAATTGGCAAAATTTTAATTTTAAAGGCTATTTTTATTAAAATCGGTTTTATTAAAATGGAAAATATAACGTGGGAGTCAAAGTCAAAAGCCCAAAACTAGGGCGAAAACAACAGGGTGATAAGATTGAGGGCCTATTTTTGTCTGTAGTTACGATTTAATGGGATTTACACCTACAGATGCCACCTCTTCATCGGTCATCCACAGATTTCATGTTGAACGCAGCTCCCTTTAGAAATCGATGATTGGCTCTTTTCTTTTGTTTGTTAATAGTGATTAAACAACTCCCATGTTTTGGGTCGATCTGTTTTCTCTTGGTCCTATTTATTGTATTGTAAAAACATTTGTAGGGGAGGAGAATTCTGAAAGCTGGTGGAGGAGAAATACAGAGCTTTACTGTACATTTGTTTGACAGAGAAATAATTAAATGGTGCAGCTCTGATTTGTAAGATTCTTGTGGTGTGAAGGTTTAGCATATGTTCTTCTACTGTTTCATATGTAATCTCGTAATGTTTTACATTTCATTCATAATCATTTTACTGGATAATTTTGCAGTAAGAGAGGTAGAATCCAATTTATTTTCTCTGCCTTGAAGGAGCATTCAGTATTTGTGTAATTTTCTTCTGTTGGAAAGGATTCATTGTTTAATGCCCTTTTCAACTTTCTTCAACAGTCTTTACATTCCACATTATTTCAAATTTAATTATTAAACTTCACTCCTATCTTGCCTTATGGAATAATCTGTGCCTTTGATTAAATCTCTGCTCTTGCTGTCTTTGCCCCATACAGCCCAGAAAACCTAGTCATTTATTAAAAACCTCATTCATATCTATTTACTAGCCTAAAATCAGTTCCCATTTTAAGTCATCTCGCACCCTATTGCTCATTTTATCGAGATTGACTGGAGAGAGCCCTCTCCTATCCTCGTAGGGCTAGCTACGAGGCTGAGCTTGGTTTGATGTTGCCTCGAACCTCGCCTTCCTTCAGCCTGAGGCAGATTTGAGCGCTAACATAGTGGCGACCATACTAGGGAGCTTCCCCGGTAAAGGATGACAAGGTTCAGATCTTATCGTTGATGGTGAACAACGATCAGACATCAGAAGGCTGAAATCATTCACCTGGCGATTTCAATCACTAAAAGATCCATACAATCAATCCTTCATGGTGACTTCGCTGCAGGGAGATCAGTAGCTGTCAGATTTTCAAGATGGACCGAATCACGAGAAGATACACTCCCATGAGCCGAGACCACATTCCAGGTTTTTCGAATAAGATGCCCAAGGTAGATTGGTCAAGGAGTCTGCCTACGTTTAACGATGATGGTAAGAAGGATGCTGCTTTACATCTAGTTAGATTTCACATGCATATTCGCAAGTTGAAGGTGGATTTTTCCTGAAGATTGCTTGATGAAGATATTCCTGGCTACTCTGAAAGTGGAAGCCCAATATTGGTATGAAAATTTTCCGCTGGCCTGTATTTACTGTTTAAAGTATTTTCATGCCCTGTTCATTGAAAGATATCAAGTATCTCATACATCATTAAATTTAGTTCATGACTATTGCAAACATGCTTCTACTTTTATTGAAAGCCTTGAGAAATATTATGAAGATGATAATTTCATGGATGATGAGATCATGGAAGCCCTGTATGAAAATCCATTTCAGCAGCATAGAGATGATCATGGAAATTTGCAGCAGGATCAAGAATTTAGTGCGGTGGAAGATGAAGGAATTTTGCATCTTCACAGTCAACAGGAATTACATGAAATGGATCAACAGTATGAGGAAAATTTGTATACTCCTTCACTTGAAATCAATGAAGACAATCACTGTTTGAGGCAAAGAAAACAAAGGGTATTATCTCCTCTATCTGAAGACGAGATAGATCAACTCTTGAATGGTCCTGTTCCAGCTCAAGTTAATGAAGATCTGCAGTGTGCACATGGTCAAGAAGGTGATGGTGGAACTTCTTCCTTTTCTGAAAAGGATGAAAGTCCTGTAAGCAGCTTTATAGATCAGCAGGTTGAAGATTTTCATATGGCTGAAGATGATGAAAGAGAAAGTGTCGTTTCAAATCTGTCAATAGAAGAAGACAGCATGCAGGGAAGTCATGTTTCATTTTCAGAATGTGATGCGGTCAAGTCAGCTACTTCAGTTTGAGATTCAGATCATGATGACCAAGAATATCTTGTGAAAGAGATTTCTGCTGTTGAAATCATATGGAATGCAGAAGACAGAGGTATGGATCCAAATGTTCTCATTTCATTAGAACACAGCCTGCATGAGGAGGTAATTCAGTCAGTTCATGAAAAACAAGATGAGATCTTCATTCAAGTAAGTGAAACAGTTCCTTTGGATGAATCTATGGTAGATTATAGAAATGTCATTTTTTCACTTCAAGAATCATCTGGATTTTCTTTTCTCTTGATTGATGAATGTAATGAGAATCCGGTTGTCATATCATATGAAGATGACCCACAAAATATTCAGACTACAGAAGATTATACCATTCGGGATTTCCATTCAGATTCTTCTTCTTATGTTTCATATGTTGAAATGTTTTTACAAGAGGATATTTGCTGTTACAGGTCAAAATACCTCCTCATCAGCTCAGAGGGGAAGACAAATATGGAAGAAGTACAAAGACCTAAATTAAACCTATTTCTGCCAGAGTAACACATATATAGAACAGAACAAGAGCATTATAACGTAGGCAATCAGTACATTGGCCGCGTTAGTGGCTAGGGCAACGCTCTGTTTACACTGGAGGGATGCGTTACCCGTGTTTTAAGTTTGAATTGGGAAAAGAGTGTGAAGAATGATTTGAATCTCCGACTTTCCCTCACAAATGAGTCAATTCACAAAGGAAACTGCAGAAGCACCAGTTCATTATTGGTCATTTCCATAGGAGACTGAACTCTAAAAGAGGCAAAAGCATGGAGATCAAGGAAAAATCTAAGCCTTTTCCATTCCAAACTAGTGGAAAGAGAAGGGAAACAATGGCCTTCTCCCTCTCCTATAAGAAGGAGCTGAAGGCTCTTAATTGAAGGTCGAAGGATTGCTCAAAATTTCTTGCATACTTGTGGAATAGAGAATAGTGTGACATTGTGAAGCCCAAGAGTAAAAGAGGCTCCTAGAGAGCTTGTTGGCTTGGACTTCTTCACTTGATAGAGAAACCCAGCAGTTCATGATCTTGCCAATCGCACTTGTAGTTAATAATACCCCTGTGCCCAATTTGTTTCTTGAAGGCTGCAAAGAATATTTTAGCCACTAATCACATTTTGTATGAAAAATATAGGTATTGCTATGCTCATGAAACACTTGTTATATTAGAAATTACGCGAGTGCTTTGACTGATTGCAGGACTCAGATTTGGAGCCGGTGAAGAAGGACTCTTGCTTTGCTGCGTAGCGCTCTCCAAAGGATTCTAAAGCTGTCAAAGAGGTAATTCTCTATTGTATTCCTTCAAGTCATTTCAAGCTAATATGAACATGCTCATGCCATCTTTGTGAACAACATAGCTAATCTTACTGTCTGCCTCGGGCACCGGAAAGCCCTAAGAGGGATATACGAAAACCAACCACCCAAGCAGTTTACCCTATAGCAGAATTGGCGACTCCGCTGGGGAGTGTCCCCATAGTTTCCGGACTATTTTTCCCTTCATTTCTTCTCTCCTCTGTTCAGTATCCTTCCGACCATTTTTTGATGCCCAGTAGACATACCAAACGCTTGCAGAGTTCAATCCTGTTCCTGTCTGGCCAACTGAAGAGCTTTTCCCTGGTTAACGCGACCTATGCAGGCTATCCAGTGCGTTATAACGCGGTCTATGCTTAAATACAGTGCATTATAACGCTGTATTTTCTCACAGACAGAGCGTTGTTTCACCAAAAACCTTGCTGCTCATTGCCGTGACCTGTTTTATTGAGGGAGTCTTTGGCCACGCATCTTCACCGACTCAATCCCTAATGTCAGTGTCTACTAAACTGGCATTGCTATTTGCTTTCGCTTTAGTTGGCAAAAACATTTACTTTTTAAAAGAGAATTTTTATTTATTTATTTATTTATTTATTTATTTATTTATTTTTGTTTTTTTATTTTTTTTTTTTTTTTTTTTTTTTTTTTTTTTTTCTGCATCTAGCTGAGTTTATTCTGAAAGTTTTAGTTCACAGACTGTTAAATGCAGTAGATAGAATTCTGAATCTTCAAAAGTTGAGCTGTGTTATTTACATGTTGGTGCATGGATGATTGAAAAAATAAACCTATCCCTGTAGAAACACTCTTCATTGAATTTAATATTTAGAGCATGTTTTGCATGGTTTCTTGAGTCAGAGTCTCACTATACTTCATACGTCCATTCCCCCTCCGCAAGACTAATAACAAAGTACACTAAAAATAAAGTGACACTAAAATCAATCTAATTACTCTTTTTGTGCTCACACAAACAGTAGTTCAGGCTAGGATCTTGGGTTAGGAAAGTGAGAAAACTACCCAAGATCTCAAAACTTGAAAACTAGAGTCATTAACGAGTGAAATCTTGCTGCAATCACATTATCGGGACCGTTCCTTTACCGGAGCTCAACGTGAGACAACACTTGGGTGCACTAGAAGGTAGCCCGCCTTCGACTGCATCCTATGGGTGTGTTATATATTGGAGTTCCCTTCGGAGATGTCAAAACTAGATCAGGGATCTAGGTATTCTGCCCATATAGCACACTGTCCTTGACCGTGGACCCCCCTGATGATGTATGTGATTTGAGGTATCCTTAGTGGCCATAATTTTAGGGACTTACACAAGGTGACTAGGACGGGCTTTCCTGGTACCTGAAACAGATGGACCCACTCTGTCTTTGGTCTTTAGGAGGGTACTCATCTTCACGAGAGTGCTTACACCTATCGTCTGAGGTTCGGGTGAAGCTCTAGAGTGACCGTAACTATACTTTCAACCAACCCTCTCTGTATACTATTGCAATACTGGGTTTCATCACCAGTGAACGGTAGTACTCAGACAGGGCACCCTATTCTGGCTGCTTTCTGATTGATTTTAGAAAGTCCTTTTTCTTTTTTTTTAAGAGTGTGGTTACTGTCATTTGAGACTTCATAATAGATCACAATTTAATAAAATTTGTTAAAATTAAACCAGTCACCGTGGCATCCCCTGACCCATGCCGTCTGTCTCGACGACAGCAAGGTCTACCTCCTCTCAACATTGAGGAAGAACTGAACCTTGGTGAACCCAGACCTTCTATGGAAGGGCAGTCTCCTCTGACTAATCTTGATTATCACATAGACCCTTATCAGCCGGAACTCCCGGAGGACCCTTTCACTGAAGGCGTTGTACCTAATTACAATCCTCCGCTCACTGATCCGTTAGGGCCTATGATAATCCAAATTACACCACGCCAAGATATGTCTGCGGCAAAACCAACATCTATTTCTCCACCAACATCCACAGGGTCGATACCAATGGCAACCATTCCTGGTTCGCCACCATCCTCCCCGCCGGTGGTCAGTTCTATGCCATTACTAGGTAACCCCAGTAGTCAACATACACCTACCCCAAATCCTATGGTTAACACAACTGTCAGTAGTTTACCGAACCCTTCGGCATCTACTCCTACCGTAACCACGTTGGGGACCACAGTAGCTCCTCCCACGAGCATGACTAATTCGGTGCCCTTTAGCAACCCTTTCAGTTGGAACCCTCTATTGAGTTCAAACCCCCTGGCCATTATACCAGGTTGCAGTGTTATCAGTACACAGGTAGTAGGGAATATTTCTTTTCCTATGCAATTCTTAGGACAAATGGGACAACCCATTGTAAATACTACCCCCTTAAGTTTTTCAAACATAGGTGTAGGATCTATACCGTTGCCAAATTATGCAAGTACTAGTATGCCTCCGGGAAACTCTATTGCATCCATTTGGACTAACCAACCCCAACCTCCATCTGGAGTGGGAGGGCACTTTTATGCTGGGGGCAACCAACCATTTTCCCTCAACATGACTATGCCCATGGGATGGGAACCCATGTTCCTACTCCTCCCACTATGGAAGTTTTTTAATAAACCACGTAATCATTCCGGGTAACACGTGGATGGGAGGACCCTATGGTCCAAGTAATCAGCCCATACTACCTTGGTTAGACTCGAGGGAAAATCCACAATTGCCTTTCTTGGCAGCTTTGGACATACCCGACATCCATAAGCTGACGAACGACCCCATCAACCACAACCCGCTTTGGCCTCCAATACCGCATAAGATTCCTTCTGATATCCCGAAGTTCGACGGGAAACATGGGGACAATCCGGCCGCACATATCACTACCTTCCATTTATGGTCCATATCCAATTCCATGGTAGATGATAGTGTCCGACTTTGACTGTTTCCCCGTACCCTTACAGGAAATGCCGCTAAGTGGTACATTGAATTGCCACGCGCCGCCATCAATACGTTTGGCGCTTTAGCGATGGAGTTCTTAAAGAACTTCCAACTGCCAATTAGAGTGGAAACCAGAATAGAATTGTTAACATCGTTGTGACAAGACACTGCCACCCACATCTCTGACCATATTCATGAATGGAGACGTAGGAGGAGGCTCGTCAAAGCGCCAATACCGGACCATCTCTTGGCCAATTGGTTTCGCAAGTCTCTTTTACCCCACATCTCTAAAGACATTGGCCTTTCATGTGCGGTGACAGAAGATCAATGTATTCATCGTGCCCAGCACCTGGATTTAATCTATTCAAAATCTGGCACGCTTTACGATCTGCTCCCCCATGCCCCTGGTAACCCAAACCCTCCGGCTACTCAGAAAACTGGAGCTCATGTCGATGGTCTTGTTGGCGCAATCTCTGGTGTAGCCACCAATCACTCTCGGGGGAAAACCTCCTAGCCATCCTTGACTGCCACCGCCCCCCATCAAAGGACTCCTCTTCCTCCCGCTGAGATAAATTCGGTGCAAATCTCACAAAAACCTAGCGGGAAAAATAAGAAGAACAAGAAGAAAACATCTTCTTCGGAAGAGAAGTTGAATAATCAGAACAACCCTAATCAGAAAAATGCTGCCAGAAATGACAGAGGAAAGGATAAACCCATGAAATTTCCTTGAGAAATCTGTGCGGAGGATCACTTGACATACAAATGTCCTCGGCTGCAGGAATGCACCGATTTTATTGCTAACAAGGATTCTGGGCGAACACCTGCCGTTCTTCACAATCCTTTCCCCAATCAACCGCAACAACATCAACACATGGTTTACAATCCGCCACAACCCCATCAACGGGGCAACGGTGGTTCGTATCCTTCCGGCGAAGGATCATCTGCCATTTATGGCATCGAGAGTGTTGACCTTCAAACTCGCGCCAAGCTTTATGGAAATCCTACCATAGATGCTCAAGAACCTGGAACTAGTTCCAATCCGCCGCCGCCCAATGATTTACATATCGAAAGGCCTACTTTTGAACCTGTAATTGGTCCCCCCAAAGGGACACTTCGACGCATGACTCATAATACCTCTGCACATGCAGCCCAAAACTACAATATTGTAGAAGATTTGGCGCAGGCACCGTCAGCTATGTATGCTCTTGAAGTATTACAAACATGTCCAACACAAAGGAAAGCCTTGCTTTCAGCCATTGGTGGAATAGATCCCCAAGATTCCATGCTAGCAATCTTTGATATGTAAAAGGCTAAACCTCGCCTCTCACATCAACTCGCATTCCAGGTGCAGGTTGTGTTGAAAGGGAGACCAATCCATCGCACTGTCATAGATGAAGGTGCTTCGACCTGCGTTATGTCACAAGCTTTCTGGCTCCATTTAGGTTCTCCTACTCTAACCCCGCCATCGAATTCCCGCAAAGCTTTCGATGGCCACACTTTCCTACCAAAAGGATACCTCACTAGCTTTCCCATCACTCTGGGTGGGAAAACAATAAACGTGGACGTTGAAGTCGTAGAGCGTCATCTCGACTATAATCTATTGCTCAGTCGCAGTTGGTCTTATGATATGACCGCCATCGTCTCTTCGGTCTTCCGACTCATCCTATTTCCATTGGATGGGAAAATAGTCACGGTCGATCAACTATCCTTCTGCACCCATGATTATGCCACTTTACCAAGTAGCTCTGTACCCCTAATAGGAGGTGTCCCTGACTCTTACGTTAGTATTGGTACTGGTCTTCTGAAGGCATCTTCCCTACTAGGTTGTTTTCCTCTACCGCCGCCACAGATCCCAAACACGGTTGCAATGATATCCACCTTTTCGGATGGCTCTATCGACCCATGGATCATCCCGGCACCTTCAGATATTGATTCTTATGGAGATCAGATGCCGCTTTCACCGATTGAGTTGGCTTATCAAGCCATCCAAAGCACATCTGAACCCTACACTGATATGGTCTCGACCACAGGTACAAACCTCTCTCCCATAACAGTTCTCTCTAAGGATCTCCTCAATGAAGTCTAGCCTACAGACGAAGCTATTCAAGAGATCATGTCATTAGAAGAATGACCTTGGGGAGAGTTTCACCATCGCACTTCGACGATTGATTCGGAGGCGTTAAGAACTGAAACCCCATCTTTTGACCAATCTGAGATAGTTCCCTCCTCTTATATGACTGTTCACACTATCGATTCAGAAGGGAACATAGGTAATCTTTCCAAGACGCTACTCATTGATATCTCGGTCAAGACAGGTATCATGGAAAATATTCTGTATTGCTTTTCAAATTTCACACCTTTCCAACTTTCTTTCGGCCTGGAAGCAGTACTTCCGATCGAGTGCGAAATCCCATCACTCAAACTTGCTGTTGAACTCCTGCCTGGTACCACTGCCACAGAAGAGCGCTTGCTCTCGCTCGATCATTTTGACGAAACTCGTCGAGATGCTACACTAGCACTCGAAGCTCACCAGCACCGAGTTAAAGCTTAATACGACAAATCTGTCAATCCTCGTTCTTTCCAAGAGGGCGATCCCATTCTACTATATGATCAAAATCATGACCTCTTGGGGGAAGGAACACTCCAACCATTATGGCTTGGTCCTTACATCGTTACTAAAGCCCTCTCAAAAGGGGCTTACGAAATATAGGACTGTAATGAAATTCCACTCAAGGAGCCCTGTAACTGGCTCTATCTGAAGAAGTATTTTGCCTAGTTTCGCACTAGGCATATGCTTTGTAATTTTATGTATATAAGTTTTGCCTATTTTATTTTGATTCTTCTGGATTTTTTTTTTTGGTTTAAGGTGTTTTTCTCATGTAATCTTTTTCTTTCACACGGATGTCATCGCATTCGTTATCATACGTCGGATATGCGGACGGTGCTAGTCGTCACACTAGACACATTGCTTCAGCTGCTTGGGTTCTCTATACTCCTGAGTCAGACCTTCTTGGTTCCGGGGGAATTTTCCTGGGTAATGCCACCAATAATGTTGCCAAGTACATGTCAGTGATCCAACTCCTCACGGAAGCGGCATCATGTGACATCTCCGATTTAGTGGTCAGGTTAGATTCCCAACTCATCATTATGCAGTTAAACAATTATTACCGTGTCTGCCACCCTGTATTGCTACGTTATTTTTTACGAGTGCGACTTTTAGAACGTCAATTTCAAACAATCACATTTGAACACGTTCCTAGAGAATTTAATGCATTAGCCGATTCTTTGGAAAATTATGTGTTAGATTGGCATTTATCGCATTTATTGTAAAAGATTTACTCATGAGTACATATATTTTTATCACATAAAAAATACATAAAAATTTAAAAACACAAATCACCAAATATATATATATATATATATATATATATATATATATATATATATGTCATGTCCAGTACATAGTAAACATCGAAAAGAAAAATATCCCAAAACTTGGGGTGTTTTACAAAATTTGGATACACTAAGCCATGCTCTGACACTAATACATCTACTCCACCAGCTAGGCCTGATGCTCATGATAGCATACAACTGCTCTAGCTATCCTCCTCAGAGGGACTAAGTATCTCTCCGGCACACCCACAGTATGCCGCTGCAGAAGAACTGAAACCTCCCACATAGGAAGCGGCGGTATACCCATACTCAGACCCTCCAGGTTCCTGGAGAGTTCACGTAAAATTTGGGTATCATCATCGTCGCCGGCTTCCGCATCCTCTACTGGTGCGCCAGCCCCGGGTAGCTGCAATCCTCGCCGTGCATAGCGAGGGGCCCCAACTGGACGGACAAGTGCCACATCTGTGTCAAGCAAGCAGAAGCTTCATGTCAAAACTAAATTTTCACCCCTTTTTAAACAAAATTTTTTTACATAAACATTCAAAAGCTAAAAACACAAAAACTTCTTTGAAAAAACACTGATCATTTTTTCTTACCATCGGGCCCCCACTGGGTGCCAGGGGGCAATACTAACTCAGGATCGCCTATGAAGTTCATCCCTGCATAGGGATAGTCCTCAATCATGATGATCTGAGAGCCGAGCCAATCAAAAAACCCCTCATCAAAGCAGTGATGGACGGGACCCTCTCCAATCCATGGAAGCAAAGTGGCCCACCGAGCCTACCTCGGCTCGCGTGGACCCAATGGCACTGTAGGGATCCTGGGCCTCATCAGTGGTATCCGCTCCAGTATGAAAGAAAAAATCAGTGTACCTTACCCAAACTCCCTTTGAGTATAGGTCTTGCATGCAATAAGCTCTTCTCGGACCCGACGGACCACACCGTCACACCAGTCGAAAACCTGAGGCTGCATGCAATCCAAGGCTAGAAGCATTTGAGCCTTGGTCACCACATGCTGACTCTTGGCACCTGCCAAGCGAACAATCAACCATAATATAGACCACAGGGGTCTCAGAGTCACCTGTGCAATAGGTATCCGGTTACTCACAGCCTGGGTGCCATGTATGCAGTGCGCATGGATCAAATCAGTAGTGGAACGAGGGTCAGCTCTGGACCCCGTCAAATTGGGCCTCGCCCCACGACATGACAAACCGGTCAAAAAGTACACATCATCCTTTTCGATGGCAAGCTCATTGCCACCAATCTGAAAGACATGATGTCATTTGTCCCACTGCTGGATCAGCCACCTCAGGAGGTCCTCTTGACCCCTCATCAGTTCTAAACGGGCATACTTGAGCAATCCGCACCTCTGGAGAGCCATTAAGCTCGCTGCATCCGTCACCATCTCTCTTTCTTCCCGCTCATGCTCTCTCTCTCGCCAAATACTCATGATTAACAGCTGAACACCTGCAAATGCAACATTTTCAACCGATTAAAACTTGCCTGGACCACTTCAAAAATGGAAAAATTGAGTTGTTAGAAAGCACGGTGCACCTAACGTGGGCACTAGTACAAAACATAGCGTTCTAACGTGCAAGCCCTTCACGGGTTATGCATTTAACGCGGCTATCATACTCCTGACCCGCGTTAGGAGAAAATATTTTTCTAGGGCCTCAAAATTTCCTAAATTTGAACCAGCAAAAGCTAACAAATCAACAATTAAATGATAACAGGAGGTTCTAGCTCTTACCTGGATCTCGCGGAATAGAAAACCGTTGCCCGGATTGACCGTAATCGTCAGCTGAAATTTTCACCCCTTTTCCACTCCAGAGCTTCTTCACAGCACTCAAAACAGTGAAAATGAAAGTCTTTTGACCTTCTTATAGCAAATTCTGGGGCATGACTCTCTTAAGTCAGTCGGCAAAGTCGTGATTTCTCGTTGTACACATGTCGCAACTCTCGAGATTTGGTACTGATGTTCTAATTAGGGATCAAGATTTATGAGCAGACATACTCATGTTTTATCGAGCATTCTTTTTACAGTATTTTTATTGCTCGTTAATCCGAAAAACCTCGAGTTATCTTCTTCGTACTCATTAAACTTATACGAAGATGGCATCGAGCGTTCTTTTTTTTTGTCTTTTCTTGCTCGTTAATCCGAAAAACCTAGAGTTTTCTTCTTCAGACTCGTTACAACTATGGAGAAGTATTGAGCATTATTTTTGGTAATCTTTTTATCGCTCATAAAACTGAAAAAATCCCGAGTCGCCTTTGTCAGGCTCGTTAAACTATCAAGACAAAGAACAAGGAGCCATTCTTTTCCTATTTTTCAAAGCTCTTTAAACTGAAAAAATAATCAAGTTTTCTCTGCGTGACTCGTTAAAATTTCATGGAGGTATCGAGTTTTCTCCACGTGACTTGTTAAAATTTCACGGAGGTACGGAGTTTTTCTTTGTTGGACTCGTTAAAATTTCACAAAGAATATTGAGTTTGCTTCGTCTCCTCGTACTCATCACAAAATGAAGTAGACGTCCATTGAACATAGATTTCTCACTTTTCTGGTTCGATGGACTAACTTACGGAAAATGAACTATTTCGAGCTTACTATTATCCCTTTGTCGTGCCCGGTTATCAAGACATGACAAAGGCACCCCAATGGAGTTGTCTTTTACGACATTTTTCAGACTCTCTAAACATGAAAAATTCACCGAGTTTACTCATCTGGACTCGTTAAACCTAATCATACAGGACATGGAGTTGTCTTTTATGACATTTTTCAGACTCTCTAAACATGAAAAATTCACCGAGTTTGCTCATCTGGACTCGTTAAATCTAATCAGATGGGGCACAGAGTTGTCTTTCCTGACATTTTTCAGACTCTTTAAACATGAAAAATTCACCAAGTTTACTTGTCTGGACTCGTTAAACTTAATCAGACGGGGAAAAATTTGGACAAAATGGATACTGCCTCTGTTAAATTTCCAAAAAAGGTCGATTTGGCAGCAAAATTCTTGAACATGGCACTTCCCAGAAAACTCTTTCGCAGTTAGCCGAACCCTACCATCTATGAGTATTAGCCTTCAATTCCCAGTGTCCCTGCACTGGTAAAATCGTAACACACTCTTTGGTGTTCAAAAATGCTTCAGCTACCTAGTACCCTGCTAGAGTGCCTTCTGTTGTTCAAGCAGATCTCGCTATCTATTGCTCCTGTTATCAACCAAACCGTTCATTATGCCAGAAATTATTTGTCGTCTGATGTTCCCATTTACTCTTCCTTATCTCGAATCATAAACAAAATCAATTGGTTTATGTTTCGTGTTGACTGATGTAGGATGCCTCAGTGCCTACCTTTCGACAGATCACTTCCTCTCGACTTCAACATCTTATCTAGGAAGTTGATCCAGAAACCCATCAGTACCCAGATACTTGCAGACATCAGTGGCAGGTAGTCTTGTTTTTGATCAAGGGTCTTCATCATTGGCTCTTGGTCGAATGATTCTACGAGTGTTCGACTTCGACTCCTTTTATTCACACTCGCTAGATTGTACTGGCCATCTTAGGGACCATCATCATTATTGGTGGCCACCTTCGCGTCTGTTAACAATTTTCATTATCGACTGGTAATCAGATGATTTCTCACATGTTCGACGACAACTCCTTCATTCACATGTTGAGAAATATGCAGTTTAAGTGAATCGGCGGTCAAGACCTTGGGGCAAAAGGCTACACCATTAAAGTTGTGTTCCCTTCCCCAAGCTGCGATATTGTTTATGGAGACAACTTCTTCAGCTTGATCCTGTTATGACAGACACTTCCACATTGTGCCTATTGGTGGACAGATTCTTCATATCTCTATTCTAGAGAAATCATGTTGTTTAAGCTACTGAGCATGGGACATGCCTGACTCTAGGAAAATACTATATTTTCTGACATATGTTGTTGTTTCAGGTTTTTCTCAGTCTTTCAATCTCTCTATCTCTACAAATTATAAAGTATTTCGGCCATCGTCTTCGTCTTTGACCTCACACTTTAGGGGGCATCTGTTACAGGTCAAAATACCTCCTCATTAGCTCAGAGGGGAAGACAAATATGGAAGAAGTGCAAAGACCTAAATTAAACCTATTTCTGCCAGGGTAACGCATATATAGAACAGAACAAGAGCGTTATAACGTAGGCAATCAGTACATTGGCCGCGTTAGTGGCTAGGGCAATGCTCTGTTTACACTGGAGGGATGCGTTACCCGTGTTTTAAGTTTTAATTGGGAAAAGAGCGCGGAGAATGATTTGAATCTCCGAATTTCCCTCACAAAGGAGTCAGTTCACAAAGGAAACTGCAGAAGCACCAGTTCATTATTGGTCATTGCCATGGGAGACTGAACTCCAAGAGAGGCAAAAGCATGGATATCAAGGAAACATCTAAGCCTTTTCCATTCCAAACTAGTGGAAAGAGAAGGGCGACAATGGCCTTCTCCCTCTCCTATAAGAAGGAGCTGAAGGCTCTTAATTGAAGGTCGAAGGATTGCTCAAGATTCTTGTATACTTGTGGAATAGAGAATAGTGTGACATTGTGAAGGCCAAGAGTCAAAGAGGCTCCTAGAGAGCTTGTTGACTTGGACTTCTTCACTTGAATAAGAAGAGAGATTGGGATACTGAGGAGGGCTTGGTACAACCGATGGTTGTAATCCTCCTTCTTTCAAAATCAATAGAACTATGTTCGTTTTGTCCATTCAATGCTTAATATTGTCATTATTGTTTGAACATTTACTTAGTATGATATGAATGGCTCAGATGTGTATAATCTAGATGTTTATTGTATATTTATTTAATTGATAGAATACTTGTTATATTATAAATTACACGGGTGCTTTGACTGATTGCAGGACTCAGATTTGGAGCCGGTGAAGAAGGACTCTTGCTTCGCTGCGCAGTGCTCTCCAAAGGATTCTAAGGTTGTCAAAGAGGTAATTCTCTATTGTATTCCTTCAAGTTATTTCAAGCTAATATGAACATACTCATTCCATCTTTGTGAACAACATAGCTAATCTTACTGTTTGCCTCGGGCACCGGAAATCCCTGAGAGGGATATACAAAAACCAACCACCCAAGAAGTTTACCCTATAGCTGTGGTCATTCTCAATGTTGCATATCCAGACACCTGCACCAGCATTGGTCTTAGTGCAAGACCCATCGAAGTGCATACTCCATAGAGGACTAGTCTCGAGTTTATCATTTGGGTTACTATGCTCTTCAACAAGTGTGTTATCGAATTTCTCTTGGAGGTTGGCACATTATTGAACTTGTCCTAACTCCTCAGATTTTTTATTGGGTTGAGGACTGCTTTCTTGACTCTCAATGTTTAAAATCAAAGGACACGTGATTTGTAGCTCAAGACTTGTGTTTTGTTTGCTAGAGTTTACAGGTTTAGCAAATTTTTCTGACACTCCTACGTTATCTTCTTCCTCCTCTCTATCTGTTATTAAATCAGACAAGGTCACTTGTTCACTGAAAATTTCATCATTAAAAAGGATAAATGAATCCAGGCCTGTGTTTACAGAATAAAGGGGAGATTTCTATGGTCTATCTTGGCTAGTCACCATGTATTGCATATGAGACTCCCTGTAAAGTCTTCTTGTCTGATTGAAAAAAGGGATGGTCACATAGGTCATGTCCATCTGCATAGTTCCTTATAACTTAGCTCCCCAAGACCTAGATAATAGCATTCCATACTTTGGGGGCACATCAGCCACAGCAATATCCATGACTAGGCATTTGGCTGGAATCTGTGCCAAGTTAACGCAGAGGTCTTTGATTAATCCTAAAAAATTTGCTCTGCTTGAGTCAAATCAGTAAAGGCCTTTATAAGGTTTGTTGATTTCTAGACCAAGGCTCTCCATTATAGCTTTAGGCATTAAATTATGCGAGGCACCCGAATCATGCATAGCGTTATGTAAAATCTTGTCATGAACATTTATACTTACATAAAAGGGAGGAACAGGCCCCTCTTGATATCTACCTTCAATCTTGGGACCAAAAATGAGCTTTGTCTAGTCATCGTTAATATTGAATGTGTAATTATGGTCCTATATGTTTAAAGCCTTTGAAATTTGGGTTCTATATACATTCTGGGCAGCTAACTTAGTCAGGCGAATAGAGATTTTGATCTTTGAAATTTCCTGCTCTAGGCTAAAAGGAATTTGGTTCTTTGAAGAACTTGTCTCAGCCTTACTAGCTATTATTCTATCAGCAACATTAGCTTGCTAATTTGTTCTATTTACATTTGACAAAATGGTTTTAACAGGAGCACTAGCTAAAGTGTTAGTACTACTAATGTCCGCACTCTGTTTTTCATTGTTTTGAGTGCCTTTCTCTCTACTTTTATCAGAATTAACAACCATTGTTTTTTCCTTTTGTTTGAAAACTCTAGTCTTGGTTGCAGTGTTGTTTTTTGAAGATTTGTCAAAGGTTCTGGTGTTGGGATTTTGTTGACCGGTTTTGCTTCTAAGGTCATATTCTCTTTGAGACTCTATGATGAAATTTTCCATGTCTTGATAATAATTTTCATCATCATCTCTTTTGTCATCATAAGGTGTGTAAAGACCTTGTTGTCTATCGTAATGAATCTCAAAGTCATCATTATCTACCCCCAACATGTTTATATCATCTTCCTCTGTTATCTCATCTGTTTCCTCAACCTCACTTACATAGTTTTGATGAAAGGGAGGAGTGATCTATTGATCATCTTCCCTAGGTCTATTTGGAGGATGGTTCCTTCTGAAATTATGATTCTGGTTCTGGTTTTTGTTTTGAGGAGCCGTTTGGTTTTGACTGGCTTGTGCTCTCTCAAGGATGCTAATTTTCTTCATCATTTCCTCCATCATTCTCTCCATCTTTGAGTTGGAAGTAGAGGGTGTACTTTCTTCTCTAAAGGACACTCTCTTCTCATTTTTCATTCTTTCTCTCTTCTCCATCAAGTTGACTTCCACAGCAAGAGCACATTTTTTCATCTCTTCAAGAGTTGCAGGATCTCTCTCTCTCAACTGATATGCAATCTCAGGGTCAAACCCTTCAGGAAATTTATTTAAAGCTGAGCCTTGTGGAGTTTTTAGATCTGGGGAAAGTGCATTATATACACTATTAAATTTGGTACAATAAGCTTGTACACTTTCCCCCGTCTTTCTATGGATGTTATTGTAATCAGAAAGGACTTGGAGAGGGTTCTTCTTTACTTCCCATTTGTTTAAGAATGTCTAATGGAAGGCTTGGAGATCATTGATACTATGGGGGGTTAAGCCTTTAAACCATTTTCTTACTTCTCTCCCTCAGACTCTGAGAAAATAATCTAAGCTTGATAGAATCATCATCAATTTCATTTCTGTCAAAGTAGTCATTCATCTTATCCACATGTTGTGATGCAATAGTAGCATTACTAGAATCATATAATGGAATTTTGGACTGATAGTCCTGCGGAAGATTGACTAATGGTACAGGAAGGACTAAGGGAGCATACCATGCTACCATGATATGTGGTGGGGGTGGATTCACAAGAGGTGGATTAACAAAAGGAAAAGTGGGCTGAAGTGGAGTGGTTTGGGTAGTGAATGAAGGATGAAGGGATGTGGATGGAACAACAGTAGATTGCTGAGCTGATATTGGATGAGAGACACCTAAATTGTGAAGGAAATGTAAATAAGGAGGTGTTGTTTCCCTACTACTAGGATGTTCACTTGTTTTAGGGGATGAAAGTGAAGACTCAGGATCTAGCTGAATTATATCATCAAATTACCTAGTTCTAAAGGGATTTACTAAGTCAACTTGAGATTGTTGTAGAGCTAAAAGATTTTCAGGAATCGAATTAGCTCTCAAGGCTGATCTGAAAACAGTTGATAATTAAATCCTAGTAGAATTTCTGAGGATAATTTCTATATTATCAACTATCTCAGGTGGATTAGGGTCTAGATAGGCTCTAGTGTGAATATTTCTAGGAGCCACTATGCTGTGTTTTTTCAAACCCAAATAAAAAAGAAAAGTTCAACCAGGTATGACAGTCTTTAAAAGGTCAACTAATCTGTTTGCACAAATTTTAATCCCACAGTCCTCTAACTGATTTTTAATGATATTACAATGATAAGGGTTCTTCCCAGTGGAGTCTTAAGGTCTGTTGGGGATTGTGGAGTCGCCAAGTGGAATTTTTTAGCTCATAAGGAGGAAAAAGGTTTTATGGTCCACCACCATGTTTACTGGATACCAATCTGAAATATTTTTGGGTTTTCTGAGTTATTTTTCAGTTGTGTGGTTTCTAAGAATTTCCTAACTCTGTTTCAAAACTTAGCTATGGTTATGAGACAAAGACAGTCTACTCTTATGGCTAAGCTGGTTGATTTTTCAAGGTTTAAACAACTCTTATGAGAATCCTAGGTTTTGCCTAGTTTGTCATTGATTCAAACAAGCTTCATCATGATTATCATTTTTGGTAGTGCTTGAAAAGGCTGCTTCTTACTCACTAAAAAATGTTTGTATGAAATTTTAAGGGGAACCAGAGATTCTGGGTTTGATCCCCAGTGGAGTCGCCAAAGATGTTGGCACCCTGTAATTAGCAAGATTGGAAAAAGTCCAATTGCAGGGTGAAAATTATTTCAACCACTTTGGGATTCTAGGATCTAGCCCTCCTGAATCCGGAGAGGGATCTCTCCAATAAGTGTAAATATGGATTTTTCTTTGAAGTCTTGGGTAATGATATTAGGCTAGTTATGAAGGCCGAGGGTTTTGTTTGTTTTTGGATGGTTGAGCATGATTATTATTTGAGGTGGAAAATTCTAAATGTAAAGATTTTAAAAGGTGTGAAGTTGCAAGCAATCAGAACAAGATTTGGCCAAAAATATGGATAATTGCAGGTTTTAGTCCATTGGGCTATGGAGTCATAATAGGGTTTTAATTGAAACAATCAGGTTCAAGAGTGGTCTATGGGGCAAGTCATATATGTATCAAGATCTCTTTAAAGTTTGATTTTATGGGATGAAGTGTTACAAAAAGAAATGGATTTAAACAAATGAAGAACAAAGAGTAGCCCAAGATCAGGCAAGTACTTCTAAACTAGCCTACTTTTGACATACAGTTAAGAAAGACATAAAATTAATCTAAGATCAGGTAAGTAATTCTAAAATAGCTTTCTTTTGATGTAATTTCAATAGAAAAACATTTTTAAAACAAAGGGAAACTTGAAGGCAACTGTTGGATAAGAAAATAGAGGGTCGAGCTCACCACAAATCCTCTCCTAGCTCTGCGCTACTTGGAAACTTTCAAGACAAACACAAAGATAACAAAGAATGGCCTAAGATCTGGTAAGTTCTTCAACACTAGCCAGCTTTCAACACATTCCAAGGGAAACATTCAGATAGTCTTTGGGAATAAAACTAGGATTAGGGCAAAACATATCTTCCTTAGTTCATATCTACTTAACATATACTGAAAATAAAATTTAAGAATAACAACTATCTAAGGCAATAGGACGAGGGAACACTAGCATTCCTATGCTTAGAACTGAATTAAATCATTCCTAAATAACACGAATTGGAAGAAAACATGTAGATAAAGATTTTCAGTCAGAGAAGGGTACTGATATACAGTAGGTCCTAACTCTATGCATGCTATTATTTATAAGAGAAGATGAACATAGTTAAAATAGAAATAAAATAACAATTTACAATAAGAAATAACATCACTGTCGACATAGATCATGATCCCATCAATCAGCTTGTATTGATGCTCCAAACTAGTTACATCTTTAAGTCCAATGTTTTAGCTTAACAATCAACTACACTTTCCTCAGCCTAACTTATCTAATCACAAACAGAGCTGCAAGAGCCATTGAAAACTATTTACAAGTAGGAGTTTCAAGCTTAAGTATATTTCAAATTTCAGCAACCAACCCCTTTCTCATCTTCTCCATAAGTATTTATAGAAGAATGAGGAGGTGGGATCTAATAAAAAATCTCCTGGGTCAATTAATACAGACTTAATGGCTTCTCGGCCTTTGAGGGGCTTGATGAAGAATTTTACAGATGTTTTATTTCTATATTAATTTTTTTACGTTTAGTATTAATCTCGATGGGAGCTCTTATTGACTTTTGAGGCTCTATGTTATGTTAAAGTAATGCTGCTGATATTTTGTCATTAAGTTTATTTGCATAATTAACTTCTCTGGCTGCGCTGAGGCAAATGTTTCTTTTGATCAATAACTTTGGCCTGTGTTTGAATGCCTTGAGGCACATGTGGCTTTGTGGTAGCCGGGAGGAATCAATTTTCCTCTGATGTGGTGGTGGAGGCTTTCCTATTTGATAAAACACTTATGATTTTCTTTTAATTGTGTCTTAATTGGGAGGATTATGCTTTTGATAATCAATCTTAGCCGTAATCCCCATAGATCTGTCTTCAATCTCCTGTCCTGGTATGTCTTGTCTTCGACACTGATACTATTTGATTGTGATTTTATTCACTGTCTCTTGCTGATGCGCAGGGCTCTTGAGGCATCAAAGCCTTTGAAGCTGATCCTGTGACTTCTGGGTCATGATCCCACATACACAATCAACGGGTTTTAATGAAATTCACACACCATACCTTAGTTTATCCCTCGAGCTCATTTGAGTGCGATCACCGTTTGATGAGCCAGTCTCACATCAGATGGCGTATGGCAATATCATGCTGAGCCCATAGTTGACATTTAATGCACGATGAGGGAGCGATGAGGCGGTATTGTCCCATCGACATAGCATATTTTCATAGGATCACTTGCTATTGAGTGGTTTCCTTTCCGTACCAAAAGCGGTGTGATCAAAACTAATTTCGGCTTTTGAACAGTAAGTGACCGTAGGTTAAACCAAGGTTAACACCCTGCTTCCTATTCACTTCGGTACATTAACTCCAAGTTCAAACCTTGGAACTGTGGCTCCATTAACTCATTCCCAACCTTTGGATTTCTCTTTTAATATAATGGAAAAACCTTTTAATCACCCTTTATCAAATAACATGCCCCAGAATTCAAAACTCCAGATAAAACCAAGCTGCATAAACCATTTTGGGTTACAAAAGGAGCCTGCTAACGTCAAGGTCTTTGTGACCTGAAATTTTTATCAAATCTGCCCCATAAATCGTATCGGGTCCGTTTTGTGGCCTACTGACGTCAGCCCATATATGACCCGGAAGTTTTATCAAATACACCCTATAACAATTTTGGGTTTGGATTTCACGACTATGTGAGCAACCAAACAAGACCCGCTCCAATCAGTTGCTGCCGCATGTGTGCTGACGTGTATGCTGGCTAGGTGTTGGGGACCACCAGTTTTTTGGGAATGCCGACCGCTGTCGTGGCCGTGGGGACCACTGGGGCGATTGATTTTTGGATCGTCGATCTGCAGATCAGATCGATAGTGGGGAGCAAATTAAACTTTGCACAAGTGGAAACCCTTTATGATATATGAAAACCCAAAATCTCAATATAATACAAAGTTTTAATGCTTCGGGGGTAGGATATATTTTTATAATATGGCTTGGTGCCCGTCTGCGGGGCCATGGTATATATGAAATGCAATATGATCAGGGGATATAATACACAGGGCTAATCGGCATCGGAGTTTTTGTTTAACACAAAGAACAACACTTTGTGAGTTTCTCTGACGCAATAAGTGCTCAGGACCCTAGCACTTGCTTCTAGTGATGGCGCACATGGAGGGGAAGTGTTTTAAGACTAAGCGCAAAGGGGCTTAAGCTTTTATAAAAAAAAATGTATTTTTTATGATTTTTTTTTCTTTTCAATGGATTTTGGGGGTTTCGGTAGAGTTCAAAAATGAGTTTTATACATGGAAAATGATTTTCATGAATGGAAGAAGGGGAATCATGAAAAATATAGGATTCTTGTGGAGGAAAAGGGGAGAAAAATGGGGGTTATTTTTTCAAGTGAGGAAAGGGAAAAAAGGTGATTTTGCAGCAGTTTCTTCTCATGAATTCCAGAGTGTGAAATGGGCACAGTAGGGAATATTTTGGAAAGAGGCATGAGGCCTTCAAGAGTCTTTAAGAGATAACATTTTTTTGCAATAAAATTTGTTCCTTGAAGGCTCCACAAAAATTATTTATCCACCTTTTGGTATAACAAATTTCATAGGTGGCTAACAAGCCCAATTCACGTATACATTCACATATACTAAAGGAAACTATGTAGGTATACCGATGTAGACTCATATCAGTATGCAGGTATCTACCTATAGAAGGCTGCAACCTTCTCTCATTTTCCAGTTGCTACTAGAAGGGAGCTAAAACCCCCTAATCTCGTTTTACTAGCCACTATTGTAGGGGAGCTTCAATCCCCTGAACAAAACACCAATTTTTACTGGCAGGAAGCTTCTACTTCCATGCTAAAGGCTTCAACCCTCAAAACCACTGCAGACCACGTTTCATCAATTTTCATACTGGATCAAACAACATCAACACAACTCTTCATAAATATCAAGAACAATAAACTTTACCCAATAATCCAATCATAACAGTGAGATCACTATAACCATAACTCAAAAGTAACCTAGACTTCAGAATAGATATGCAGATACAAACTCAACCCTCAACATTCATCAAATTAAAATGCATACACTACTTTTCTTCACTGAACCCATGTGTATACGTGCTTTCCTTGACACCAAACTGTGTATAGCTCTGTGAGCACTATTTTAAGAAAATTATCTGTGAGAGATTCATATATTATTTATTTAGTGAGATATCTTTTCATAATTTCAGGACCCTTGATGAGTCAGTCATCATAAAACATATTTTCTTACTCATTGATCATATTTCCTCATAATCATCTTAGTAGCATATAAAACAATTAAGCAACCCATATCTACATAAATACTTCATTAATAGATAGTAGACAAATAGTAGGAATAACATAAAAACCTCTGCAATATGCTTTAGAAAACCCTAACTTCCATACATGCCTTTTCTGAAGCAAACCCACGTATATATGCACTTTTACTGAGACGAACTAGCGTATAGATATGTAAATGCAAAGCTTGCAGAATGAACCAGATCCATAGAACTTACCCATATTTCTTCACTTAACTTCTACAATATTGCGCCATATCATAGATCTAATCATCTCTTGAATGGATCATACAATGGCATAATTATCTTAAATCTAGAGACCTTGATCCATCAATTTACCCAAAGGTGCATCATAACTTTAGATTTATCAATAAAATAGAGTTCATCCCATGCAGATCTACCTCAGAGAGAAGTATTTAGTAATATCCCTTACACATGTACACCTTTTCTCTATGATCTCCTTCTCCTTATATATATTTATCCTTTATCAATACCATTAGTCAAAACCACACAACAATTGATGTTATTCTTGGACGAAATCAAATAGAAGACAGAACGCTCAATAGTGTGGGCCAATACCATGGTAATGCCCCTTGGTATCTTCTTTTTAGAGCGCAAAAGGGCATATGCGACTTGGATCATTCTTATCCATGTGTATATGCGGCTTGGCCTGAACAAACCCGCATATATAATCTTCAGTATGAATATTACCAATTCTACTTCTTCTACTGGATATTACACAATTCTTCTGATAGACTTTTGAGCTTCTACTAAAGACATATATTCCAAATTTACCAAAGGTTTTCCATCGAGGAAAACATAATAAGACATAGGAATCATATTGCCAACAATCTCCACCTTTGGACTTGATGGAAACCATCATAGTTATGACAACCATCTCAACATAACCATTATTCATTCAACAAATGCTCAAAATATTCTCCCCCTTTGACATCAAGTTCAAAGGGCACGATTTTGACCATGCGCCCCCATAGTATATGATGAATCTTGAGAAATTTTCAATGAATTACATGACTCTATAACTCAACCAAGTATGACCTTTTCTATCACCAAGAACTCATACTTACATCACTGATCCAACCAAATGGAATTGTATATTTGACTCATCTTCCCAACCAAGTGGGTTTACAAAAGTGAACAAGTCCTTACATGACTGAATATATCAATTTTATATCATATGTCTCAACATGAAATTTTCATTAAATTATAGATAGAATTTTTATAACCAAAACAAAATAATCTCAAACATGAGATCATAACCCAACAACCAATCATAATGCCAACAAAGCATCCTGTTTCACAAGGCAGGTGCTCCCCCTAAGCTTCTGCATCCTTAACACCTTCAACAACCAAATCATCAAAGTATCTTCATTAAGGAGATAAATATTAGAGAATGAGACATAAATATGAATACTGGAACAACAACAGAGATTACTCATCAACACCACAAATATTTTGTATGTCGACCTAGAGAATTTCTATCAGCAAAACCCATACATGGTTTTATGTAAAGAAACTAGCATATATATGTGATTCACCTTTATGACCCACATATCAAAATTAGTCTTTTGAAATTAAGAAGATATAATCTTAGAGGCAAATACCACTCCCAACTTCTGTCTGAGATATTCGAATGCTTCACTGGGAAGAGATTTAGTGAATATATCAGCAACTTGTTCTTTGGAGGGAACATACTCCAAATTAACCTTTTGTTCAAGCACTTGTTCATGTAAGAAGTGATAATTGATAGGAATGTGCTTGCTTTTGGAATTTATAACAAGATTTTTTGAGATACTAATGGCACTTGAATTATCACACAAAATGGAGATGGGAGGTGAACATTTGATTTGAATGTCTTGTAAAGTTTGCATCATCCAAAGTAGTTGTGTGCAACATGATGTGATAGCCATATATTCTACTTATGTTGTAAATAAAGAAATAGAACTTTTTTTCTTGTTTAACCATGATACTCATCGGGGCCCCAATATAGAATTCACCACCACTAGTGCTTTTTAGATCATCAAGATTTCCAGCCCAATCCACATATGTGTAAGCATGAAAAGTGAGATCAACATTCTTTGGATACAATAGACCAAATTATCGAGTCCCTTGTATATATTTGAATATTCTTTTTACAGCCTACCAAGATGAGATTCTTTTGGATTAGCTTGGAATCGTCCAAAATTCCCAACTACATGCATGATGTCTAGTCTTGTCCCAGTTAGATAAAGTAGACTTCCAATCATGAATCTATCTTCAGGTTAATTTACCGTGGGAGAATCATCATGAGAACTGAGGTTACATCTAGTTACCATGGGCATACTCATAGGCTTGCATTCTTCCATACCATATTTCTTCATAATTTTCTTAATATATTTTTCTTGTGATAAGAACATGGCATCTATTGCTTGTTGCACTTGTAAGCTAAGAAAAAATGTTAGTTCCAAAAGTAAAGACAATTAAAATTATTTTTGCATAACGGAAGAAATTTTCTAACTCATGGACTCTTCATTACTGCCAAAAATGATGTCATGAACATATACAACCACAATCAACAGTTTATCATTGTCTATTTTTGTATATAAGTTACTATAAGCAGATCCCTTTGTAAAACCTTGTTGATGTAGATATTTGTCAAGATGATAGTACCATGCCCGAGGAGCTTGTTTGAGACCATATAAAGCCTTTTTAAGTTTACAAACAAGTTTTTCATCATTTCCTAGAATGAATCCTTCTAGTTGTTCTATATAAACTTCTTCTTCTAGATCACCATTGAGAAAGATAGATTTAACATCCATTTGATAAAATTTGATTTGTTGAAAACTTGAAAAAGAAAGAAACATTATTATGACTTCAAGTCTAGCTACATGAGCAAATGTTTCTTCAAATTCTATACATTATTGATGAGCATACCCTTTACAAACAACTCTAGCCTTGTTTCTTATAACATCTCCATTTTCATTTAACTTGTTTTTTAATATCCATTTTGTTCCAATCACATTTTTATCATGAGGTCTTGGAACCAATTCTCGAGTATAATTATTTTCAATTTGATCAAGTTCTTCATTCATGTCTTGAATCCAACATTCATATTTACTAGCTTGATTGACATTCTGTGGTTCAATAGTAGATAGAAATGCCATATAGCTAGGAGATCCTACAAGAATTCTTCTTGTTTGGAAACCTGATCCCTTTTCTCCCAAAATTTGAGATTCTGGATGATTCTTTTGTACGTACCTGGATGAAGCATTTTCAGATAGATCTTCAGATTGGGTTCACCTTCTATATTGTTGCTATTTGATGGAGGAGGATATCCATCATCATAATATTCATTTGTTGTTGTTATTTCCTTTTTTGGGGCTGAGAGAGACTCATCAATTACAACATCAATACATTCTAAAATCTTCCGAAGTATTTTTTTGTAACATTTATATGCTTTACTTATAGAAGAATAGCCAAGAAATATTCCTTCATTTTCTCTTGGTTAAAACTTGACAAGTTTTTCATCATTATTCTTGATAAAACATTTGCTTCTGAAAACTCTAAATGATTTAGAGTGGGAATATTGCCATATCAGAGTTCATAGGGGGTTTTATCACTGTTAACCTGAACATGAGCCTTGTTCAAAATATTTACTGCAGTATGTGTTTCTTCTCCCCAAAAGGTATCAGGAGTTCCAGATTCATCAAGCATAGCCCAAGCCATTTTTTGAACTGTTCTATTCATCCTTTCTGCCACTCCATTTTGTTGTGGGGTTCCAGCTACAAAAAACTGTCTTTTTATGCCATGATGTTCACAAAATTCAAAGAATTCATCTAATATATATTCTCTTCCTTGGTCAGATCTCACACATTTGATTTTTAGATATAATTCATTTTTAACCAAAGCTTTGAAAATCTTAAATTTTTCAAATGCTTCATATTTATGTTTCATTAAACTGATCCAACACATTCTAGAGAAGTCATTAATAAAAAAAAAATAGCATTCTTCTCCATGAGGTGACTTTTCCCTTACAGGACCACATATATCAGTATGTATAATTTCAAGATGCTTACTTGTTGATCCTTATTTATCATTGTATTGCACCCTCACCTTATTACCAAATTGGCATGATTTGCATATGGTACGTTCAGGGTGGAGTGATGCTGGGAGGATCACTAACTTCTTTGAGTCTATTGGATTTTCTTATTTGAGAGAAGCTCAAATGTCCCAAAATCCTATGCCATAACCAATTTTATGAAGACTTTCTCAAGTAGCATTGTGTTTGACCACCTTTCAATACATATATATTGCTTGGTGTTCTAGTTCCTTTTATTACTATTTTTCCTGTGTCAAGTTCATGTACAACACATTATTTCGAAGTAAAGACAACTTCATTTCCTTGATCACACATTTGACTCACACTCAACAGGTTGTTCTTTAATCCATCCACATACATAACATTGTCATCTTTCACTCTTTCTTTTAGAAAAACAAAACCTTTTCCTTTAATGACAGTAGGGGAATCATTTCCAAAGGTAACATTATTTTCTTTCTCTAGAGCATTGTATGAAAGGATTTTATTTCTATAACCTGTCACGTGTTTTGATCATCCAATATCAATGTACCATCAGTTTTATTCCCCTTCTACAAATAATGCTATGCCACAAATCTCAACCTGTAAATCCTTCCTTTTCCAAACCTTGGAATTTGAAGGTATATGCTCTTTTTGCTGAAGTTTTCTCCTGCATTCTAATTCTTCACGATGAAAGTTATTGAAATAAGTACATTCAATCTAATTTTGAAGAGGAGAATTTTTTTTATCATTATTCTTCTTTACTCCATTCTCATTTCTTTTTTTTCTTGCTTCTCTCATCATGATGGTTTTGTATGCAACACATTGAGAAACCTTATTTCCAAAATTATGACATGAGAAGCATTGTCCATTAAAGAAGAAATTTCTGCAATCATGAAACCTTCTATTTATATTTACCTGCTGATTGATATTTCTGTTATTGTTCTTCCTTGTATTAGAGTGGTCATGATTCACCTGTGTGGCTTCTTTGTTCTGTTGTATGTCAGCTTTTGCAGCATTGAGATAACTTGGTGTTGAAGATGATTCTCCAATATATCCAAGACATGTCTTTATAAGAGGAGAGTGTTGTACTTTGGTAATTTCATCTAAGGTTTCAGATCCTTTAGAAAATCTAAGATTTAAAGTTTTCACTTTGTCAATTTCCTTTCTTAGACTTACTATTTCGCATTCTAATTTCTCATTGTGATTCTCCTTTTCCATGAGTTGATTTTTTAGAGTATCTATGGAAATTTTGTTTTCTAGAAAACATATTTTGAGATGATTTATTTCTTCAAGAAAATAATTTTCTTCTAAAGCATCCATAAAAGTATCACTAAAGTCTTTTTCAAAAGCCATGAGTAGTCTAATATCTTCATTAGATTCTCTGTCTTCACTATTTGATAGACCTTCACTACCTCCATGAGTATAATATCTTTTTCTATTGATAAATTGTTTCTTATTTCCTCTAGCCAATTCCTTCCCATTTTCATGACTATCTTTATAGGGACATTTAGCATCATAATGACCCAGTCTTCCGCAAGCCAAACATTTAAAGGCAAGCTTACCTCTAAACCTTCCAGTACCAAGTTGTAGCTTCTTTACAAACTTTATCTCATCTTCTTCTGAAACATACGTTGATCCTTCTTGTTCTTCTACCTCTTTTCCTTTTGCAGCAGCTCTGAGGACAACTTCCTTGACTTTGAATGAACCTCCTTTTCTCATTTCACAAGTAGTCAGAATCCCATGAAGTTGAACAATAGGAAGAGTTTTTAGATGCTGTTTTTCTTCAATAGTAGACACTTTTGACTCAAATTTGGGAGTTAGATATCTTAAATCCTTTTCTACCAGAGTAGTTTCAAATATAGTTTCACCTAGATTTCTCAGATGATTTACAATATCATCTAGACATAAAAATAAATTGGTAATGCTTTCTTCATTTTGAATTCTTAGTTTTCCATATTGAATTATGAGAGTTTAGAGTTTAGCACTTTCTACCTTGGAATCACCTTCATAGCTTAAAACCATTTTGTCCCATATCTCATTTGCTATATTTAACTGCATGAATTTGAAAAATTATAATTCAGTCAAACTCCCCAATAATGCATTGACAGCCTTTGCATTGGTTTCATAGTTCTTTCTTGTTGTTTCATCTGTTGGAATGGAAGTTGGGTAGTGATAACCTCCCTCAGCTATAGCCCATACATGTGCTCCAAGAGAGTAAAGATAGAATCTTGTCCTTGTCTTCCAAAAGATTAAGCTATTTTCTTTGAATAGAGGAGGCCTGATAGATGATGTCCCATCTTAATTGCTCATCTTTACTCATCTTCCTTTTAGAGATTAAGCTTCTTCAGAAGAACCTTGCTCTAATACCAATTTTCGGGAAAAATATTGAGATGGGGGGCGGGGGGGTGAATCAGTATTTAGATCTTATTGAAATGATTTCAACTTTTTCTTTACATATTTCCATTTGTGGCTTTGATGAGCCCAACTTGCGTATACACGCACATATACTTAAGAAAACTATCGTATACTGATATAATTTTACAAATTAGAAAAATGTTTCAGGAACAATATTTAACTTAGTTTATTAGTCATGCATCTGTTAGACAATTAGTAAATATGTGTAGTAATCAGAAATATAAATCATTTCATAATTGCAACACACATGAACACCAATATATAAGGTGGAAACCCAATTTGGGAGAAAACCACCACTGTTGTCGTCTTTGTCTTGAATATTTATTATATGGAAAACTCTTTACAATATTGTACTGATGCATAATCATATAAGTACATAGGTATCTACCTGCAGAAGGCTACAACCTTCTCTCATTTTCCAGCTGCTACTAGAAGGGAGTTACAACCCCCTAATCTCATTTACCAGCCACTACTAGAAGGGAGCTTCAACCCCTTGAACATAACACCAGATTTTACTGGAAGGAAGCTTCTACTTCCATGCTGAAGGCTTAAACCCTCAGAACCACTGTAGACCATGTTTCATCAATTTTCATACTAGATCAAACAACATCAACACAACTCTTCATAAACATCAAAAACCAAAAACTTTACCCAATACTCCAATCAGAACAGTGAGATTACCATAACCAGAACTCAGAAATAAGCCAGATTTCAGAATAGATATGCAGATACACATTCAATCCTGAAAATTCATCAACTTAAAATGCATACACTACTTTGATTCACTGAACCCACGTGTATACGCACTTTCCTTCACACTAACCTATATATAGCTCTATGAGCACTGTTTTTAGGAAATGATCTGTCTCAAATTCAAATATGGGTCATTTAGTCAAATATTTTTTCATAATTGCAAGACTCTTGATCAGTCAGTCATCATAACACATATTTTCTTACTCATTGATCAGATTTTTTCATAATCATCTTAGCAGCATATAGATCAATTAAGAAACCCAGATCTACATAAATACTTCATTGAAAGACAACAAAAAAATAGAAGGAATAATAGAAAAACCTCTACAATATGCTTTAGAAATGCCTAACTTCCATACGTACCTTTTCTGAAGAAAACTCATGTATATATGCACTTTTAATGAGATGAAATAGCGTATATATCTTTAAATATAAAATTTTTGGAATGAACCAGATCCATAGAACTTACCCAGATTTCTTCACTTAACTTTAGAAATATTATGCCAGATCATAGATCTAATCATCTCTTCAATGGATCATTCAATGGCATAGTTGTTTAAGTCTAGAGATCTTGATCCATCAATTTACCCAAGGGTGCATCGTAACTTCAGATTTATCAATAAAACATAATCCATCCCACGCAGATCTACTTCAGAGAGAAGTATTTAGTAACATCCCTTACACATGCACACATTTTCACTATGATCTTATTCTCCTTATATAGATTTAGCCTTTACTAATACCATGAGTCAAAACCACACAACACTTGATGGTATTCTTGGACGAAATCAAATAGATTACACAATGCTCAATATTGTGGGCCAATACCATGGCAATTCCCCCTAGTATCTTCTTTTTAGAGTGGAAAAAGGCATACACGACTTGGATCGTTCTTATCCACGTGTATACGTGGTTTGGCCTGAACAAACCCGCATATATAATATTCAATATGAATATTATCAATTCTACTTTTTCTGTTGGATATTACACAGCTCTTATGATATGCTTCTAAGCTTTTACTGAAGACATATATTCCAAATTTACGAGAGATTTTCCATAAAAAAAAACATAATAAAACATAGGAATCATATTGCCAACAAAGCGCACAACAATAATGATATGTGGGATAAACGTGTATTATATTTGACCTAATAATTATTGAGCACTAGGCATTTCGATTGTGCAAAGAAGTAATTAAATAATGTTGAAATTAAGGTATTTCTATTTAGATAAGGATTAAATAAATACTATTTGTTATTTCCCTGTAATTTTCAAGATTGGAAAATGCAAACTGTAGAGAGAACACTTGAACCACTTTGGGATTCTAGGATCTAGCCCTCCTGAATCCAGAGAGGGATCTCTCCAATAAGTGCAAAGATTTGATTTATCTTTAAGGCTTTTGGGTATGATATTAGGAAACCTATGAAGACCAAGGGTTTTTGTTTGTTTTGGATGGTTGAGCATGATTTTAGTTGAGTGGAAAGTCCTAAAATGGAAATATTTTCAAAAGTGTGAAGTTGCAAGCAATCAGAACAACATTTGGCTGATTAGATAGATATAATGTTGTTTTTTAGTCCATTCAGCTATGGAGTCATAAAAGGGTTTAATTGAGCAACAATTTCAAGAGTGGTCCAAGGGGCAAGTCATTTATATCACAAGATCATTGAGATTAAAATGATGGAATGAAACGATAAAAGTGTTGGAGGGGTGGAAACAGATAATAATTTCAACTAGGATTTATAGTCTCTCCAAACAAGAAAAGCCTTTCAAGCAACTGTTAAAAACAAACCAAAGGGCAGGGCTCACCGTAAACCTCTTTGGACAAGATCGTATTCAAGATAACTGAAGAGACAAACAATCCAGTAATCCGCATAATTACTTTCAGAAAGGATGAAAAAAAATAAGAGAAATAAAGTGCAACTTAAGATCAGATAAGATACTTTTAAATCTAGTCTGCTTTTAGCATACACTTAGGGAAACTTTTAGAATCCACCTTTGGAGAAAGAAGCTAGAAAACGGGGCACATCATCACTTTTCTACTCTGAATTTACTAAGAAAATAATGAAAATAACATCCAAGAACAAAGTTTAAAGTAAACAATAGGATGAGGGAATGCCAACATTCCTAATTGCTTGACTGTACTGAATGATTCTTAAATAAACAATATGGAGGAAAACATTGAGATAAAGCTTATCAGTGAGAGAAGGATACTGTAAAAAGTAAATCCTAACTCTATGCTTGCTATTCTTTATCAGAGAATAATAGAAAAAATGTCATACATGAAAGGAAAAACAATAACAAATAAAGAAGAACTTCACCAGTGATATAGACCAAGATCCCAAGAATTAGCTTGTATATTGAAGTCAAACGAGTTACATTCTTCAAGTCCAATGTTTCAATTTAGAAATCATCCTCACTTCTCAACCTAACTTATTTAATCACAAACAGAGCTTCAAGAGCCTTTGAACACTATCTACACATAGAAAATTCAAGCACAACTATATTTCAAAGTTCTGCAACCAACATTGTCTCATCTTCTACAAAAGTATTTATAGAAGAAATGAGGAGGTGGGATAGGATAAAATATCTTCAGGGTTCAATTAATACAAATTAATGCTTCTTGACCCTTGAGGGGATCAATGGAGAATTTTACAGATATTTCCTCTGTATTAATTGTTTTAAATTAAGAATTAAGCTCAGAGGGGTGATTTTGTTGACTTTTAAGGCTCTGTGTCATTTTGTAATAACTTTGCTGATATTTTATATTAGTTTCTTTGATTAGTAATAACTATTCAACTGCATTGGGAAAATATCTTTTGTTCTGGTCATTACTCGGTGCTCTCTTGAATGCTTTGAGGCTATAGGTGGCATTAGGTAGCTAAGAGGAATCAATTAGCCTCTGATGTGGTAGTGGAGGCTCTCTCAGACTTATGGATATTTTTTATTTTCTTTAAGCACTGTTAATCTACTTTAGTTCTATGTATTAGGCTTAATCAGGCCTCAAATCTATCTTCTACTCTTTAAATATGTTTAATTTAGTGGATTAGGCTTTTTATTGTTGATCTTAGCCGTAATCCACCAAAACTATGATTTAGCCTTCAATTCTTCACTTCTGGTTTGATTTGATCTTCAATACTGATACTCTTTATTTCAATTATGCATTGTTGTGTCTTGTTAATGTGCAGGTGTGACAGGGGCTTTATAGAGTTGCTAGCGTTCATGAGACACTAGCAAACATGGTGTTGCAACCCTGTGGAACAATCTCTTTGATAAACAAAAGCCTGGAGGATTTTCATCCTCAGCTTTTATTTTCTTTTTAAAACATTTGAAAAACCTTTGAAACCTGTAGAAACAAAGAAATATTAATAAATCCTACGTATTTTTTGGTTTAATTTCTTTGGAGGCTGAAGTTAGGAGCATGTTCGGTGGATGGCAACATCCAATGGTGGATATTGCACGTTGAGGTTCAAAGGGGGCGGTTGGAAGATGGTGGGAAAAAATAAGTCAAGGCCGTTGATCTACAAAGATCAACGATCGGGAGTGATCAGGGTTCATATAATGAAAAAGGGCCACTTTTCGTGAAAATAGAAGAAATACAAAGGAAAATAGTGAAAATCTGTTTGGGCGACGAAAATATACGTTGAGGAAAATTGCGGTTTCTTGGATGATCATGGGTTGTCGAATCAGATTTGGCCCCGGAGATCAACAGTTAAGATTGATCTAAGAAGTCCTTTGGTGAAGGTGAAGGGTGATACTATAAGGGCCAGATTGAATACTAGCCATTGATCTGTAGAGATAAATGGCAGATATAAAACATGATGTGATGAAATAAAAATGGGGGAAGTTGTTTTGAGTGGGGAAACCGACAGTATTGCGCAGCGCGAAAGGTGGGTAGGCATTTTTTTCTTTTCGAACGCAATATGCATCAAGGGCGACACGTAGCATTTAAATATCTCCCATATCATGTAGCTCTTGAGAAATTAACCTTAACGCTTAAATTTACATGAAAACAAACGTCAACCATTAGATCTGGGACCTCAAATCGGATGGTGGGGAGTGAGTGTTGAGTCCCAAATTTGCATCTTTTCCATACATTTTTCCATACCTTTTTCACTCACCTAAACCTCCCAAATTGTCAATATCATGTGCAAAAGGGAATCTAACATGGTTTTTAATTATATTTTTGTGTTTGCTATTTGATCTAGATTTTGTTCATTCAGCTGCGGAATCTTGCCACTTTCCGCAGCTGCTGCAACTTTCCGCAGCTATTTTGTAAAACTCTATGCTACAAGTGTCTACAAGGGAAACGAGCCACATGGGCAGGTTAGGAATGACATGGACATGGTTCGTGTCCTATTGGTTCAAGCAAACTCGTCCAAAGAAGCCGCGGTCAAAGGCGTCCACATGGAAGTCAACCATGGAGTTTCATGTCGGCCGGACTCTGTTTCGTGGCACATAAAGATCCATACGGCCGTTTCTAAGCCTGCGGAGGATAAATCGACATCTGTGCAGAGCTCTAGAGTCGAATTCAAGCATCCACCTCCCGTAGATTCACTTTCCAACACGGCCATGCTCCTATATCCGTGGACGTAGTGGTCTACGTGCTCTCTACCAGCATGAACTTTAGGAGACAGTTATAGTTTGTTGTTATATATAGTGCATTTGCATACGCATATGAGGTTAGTTGATGTTAGTGAATGTAGTCACTGTTATCTTTTAGTCTGCTTTGTAGTGATTACGCTGCACTTGTGCCGTAACATTACTATTCTGTAATGAACTGCTTTTTAATATGAGAAGACTCTGTTTTTCAAATTAATTCGTGTTTGAGGACCGTTGCCAAAGACGATGTAGAGGGCCCCTGCTCAGCTAAGGTTTTGTGTATTAGTGTATAATTTTAATTTCATTCCATTGTGTCATAATCCATTCATATGTTCATATATTGCATTTGTTTCATTTCTGTTTATACATTTCCATAATTCCCATTTCATTTCTATCTTTCATGATTTATGATTGTTAATCACTGATCAGTGTTTTTATTGCAGGTTATAGATAGGCAGCCCGGGCATTTTTATAGCTTTTTGACTAATGACATGGATCTAACATTGTTCTGCTGCTAGTTTGCTTTTCATAGCTTTTGTTTAATTTCAGTCTTGCTTTGTTCATTTCAGTTTTGCTTATCTGCTTTAGTAGTTAAATTTAGATATACTAAGCTGCTCATATCATCCTCAGTTGCCTCCGAAAGCCACAGCTGGACTGATGGTGAGGGACTGCATTATGAAATGTGTAGTTTAGTATTAGTTTCTTTTCTGCAAATTTAGATATATTAAGCTGCTCATAGCATCTTCATTTGCCTCCGAAAGCCACAGCTGGACTGATGGTGAGGGACTGCATTATGAAATGTGTAGTTTAGTATTAGTTTCTTTTCTGCAAATTTAGATATATATTAAGCTGCTCATAGCATCTTCAGTTGCCTCCGAAAGCCACAGCTGGACTGATGGTGAGGAATTGCATTATGAAATGTGTAGTTTAATATTAGTTTCTTTTCCGCAAATTTAGATATATTAAATCATGCATGACATCTTCAGTTGCCTCCGAAAGCCACAGCTGGACTGATGGTGAGGGATTGAATCATGAGTGTATGGTTTAGTATTAGTTTATTTTCTGCAAATTAAATATCAGTTACATAAGTTGTTTATGATTACTTCCGAAAATCATAGCTGGACTAATGATGAAGGGTCAGAAGATAAATTGATGTAATCTGATTTAGATTTATTTTATTGCAATTTTGAATTTCCTTAAACATAGTTTCTTTTGTGTTTAGTTGGCAGCAAGAATAGTTTGATTTTCATGTTCACTAGTTTACTGTTTTGATTTATTAGATTAGCAGCATCTTTTCATTTCATCAGTACATTTTCATTTTCTTTCAAAGTCTTATCATTGTAAATTTCAAATTGCTTTTAAAGTTTCAAGTTCGTAAATCATTATAGGGGATATCACTTCCTTGAACAAATATAACCAAACTTGTTTTCATTTTAGAATTTCCATTTCACCTTAGAAAAACCAAAAACGACAAAAAGTTAAGAAATAGGTTATCTTGCACATATAGTGCGCCGCACTTCATCAGCTTACGATTCCCTGATTGACAAATTAAATGCAGCAATTTAGGACACACTAAATTGACCAAACATTTTGGCGCCGTTGCCGGGGAAGTGTAACTAGGTAGCCAATTTCTTAAAAAAAAAAAAACATAAAATCATAAAAGAAGGAAAAACTTGATAACTTCTTGAAGTATGCTCTCCTCTTGCACCTAGTGTGATCTGGAGGATCAGAAAAGAGAGTTATTGGTTTAGTAATTTCTTAAGTATGCTCTCTTCTTGCACCTAGTGTGATCTGGAAGATCAGAAAGAGAATTATTAGCCCAACTTTTTTTTTTTTTTTTTAAATAAAAAATGACATGCATAGAGCAAGAGATTCTAGGGGAAGGTTTATAGCTAAAGCCAAGAGTTCGATTTTCACAACTCCATCTTCTTCAAGGCATAGACCAGATTCACCACTATCTACCCCTAGCCTTAAGATTTTTGGAAGTCAAGGAACAACTGAATTAGAGGATTCTCCTATACCACCTACTAAAACCCACTTAGAGAACAAAGAGACTTTCTCTCATCCTTCCTTGGTAGAAGAACTAGAGGACTATAAGGACTCTAAAGAAACTATCATGGCAGAGGAAGTAATAAATAGAGGTGGAGGTAGAAGAAGAGGAAACAATGGAGATAACAATGGTGAAGGAAATAATGGTAGAAATAGGGAAGGAAATAATTTGCTTGGATTCCCTATAATTGATGAGGAAACTCATTCAACAATGAAAAACATTTCACCATCTGTTCTCCCTAACTTTTATGGATTGCGAAGTGAGGATCCTGAAACATTTCTGTTTGAGTTTGAAGTAGTGTGCCGAACTTATGACTATATGGAAGATTCTCAAAAACTCAAACTGTTTCCTTCAACATTGAAGGGATCTTCTTTGAAATGGTTCATGGGATTAGCCACTCAATCTATCAGGACTTGGAATGAAATGAAACAAACATTTTTGGATAGATACTTGGACTATTGTATGCCCACCAATCACAAGGATGAGGTATTTAAAATGATGCAAAAAGAAGATGAAAATTTGGAAGACTTAATTGAAAGATTTCAATACAACTTGAAAAGAGCAAAGCTGAGCAACTTAGATGATGAAACCTTGAAAGCCCTCATATTAAAATCCATTAGAGATGAATGGATAGACATTTTAAACATGATGGTGAAAGGAGATATTTCTCAACTCCCATTTCGTGATATAATAGAACTATGTATCCATCTCTCAAGATGGGATTCTTCTCTTATTAGGGCTAACAAATCTGCAACTGGATCAGTAAGTAGGGCAGAGATTGGTAATATGCTTGATGAGTTCAAAACTGATATCTTAGGGAGCCTTAGTGAACAACTAGACACCCTTAAAATCCAAAACAAGCAGAAAGCAGAAACAGATGCCTTAGCCATCTTTTGTCCGAAATGTAGAAAGAAACATGCTTTAAGGGAATGTCCCTTGGATGCAAAAGTTTTAGAAACATGTATGATTTTCTCAAAAAATCATGAGATCAAGGATTGTCCTTCAATTCCTGGACTCAAAGCTGTTTTTCAAGAAGATCCAAACTCAGTAGAATCTCTCTGTTTTGTCGCAAGGAGACCTTGGCAGGGAAAACAATCTCAAGGGTTTAATAACCCTATGAATCTTCAAACCCCACCAAATTGGAATCCTTGGCAACAACCTTGGCCCCAACATCAAAATTCATATCAGCCATGGGTACAGGGGATGCAAAATCCTTATGGGAGATTTGCTCAATTTTATCAATATCCTCCATCTTTTCAAAATCAACAAGCTCCACAAATTCCAAGCCCAAATCCACAACTTTCATTGCCATTTCCACAACAACAACCTTCTCAACAAAATACAAATCCTCAACTCATGCTCCCATACCAACAGAAGACAAATCAACTTCCAACTCAGCCACTGCCAAATCCTAACAATAAGAATCCTCAAACTACTTATATGGTAGAAGGACAGCAATTTCCTACCTATATGATTGTTCCTCTCAACGATGTACAACTCAGATCTGGTAGAGTTTTAGAAAAACCTTCTATAGATATTCAAGAGCAAGATACCTCTGAGGAGGACTCTCTTCAAGTAAATAAGGGTTCTGAGGAAGAATCTCTTAAAAATTCAAAAATTCAAAAAGAGAAAGAAAATTTAACATCCACAACTCCTATAGTTGAACAACCTGTATCTTTATCTACACCTCCTTTTCCGGAAAGACTACAAATTGATAAGGGGGTGGAAAAACAAATCTTGTTGCCTAACTATGACTTTCTAGATGAATTGAAGAATGTTTGTATCAAGATTCCATCGCTACAAGCCATTCGAGAAATTCCTATTCTAGCAAAAACCATAAAGGAGTTGAGTTTCAAAAGACCAGGAAGAAAGCTAAAGGACACAAGAAGAATCTACCTGGTAGGGAAGATTGCAGACATTATGATGGGAAAAATTACCATGCAGAAGTATGTAGATCCCGGAAGTCCAATTGTCAAGACACATATAAATGGGATAGAAATTCCAAACACATTGATTGACTTAGGGGCTGCTATCAACATTATGAGTAGACAGACTATGGACCAGCTAAAACTTCCTAACCTTCTTTTACACCTACTTTACTGCAACTTGCAGATCGATCAATTATTAAACCAGATGGTGTATTAGAAGATATTTCAGTCTCCTTAGATTCTTGGGAATATCCAGTAGATTTTATGATTTTGACTCCCAAGAATAATCTAGGAGGACATCCACTTATCTTAGGAAGACCTTGGCTAGCCACAGCTGATGCTTTTATTAGTTGTAGATCTGGAGACATGTACATTTCAAATGGTAATTCAACAAAGAAATTCAATTTGTATCCTCCAGCAAGAGCAATCACAAAAATAGGAGACAATGAATGGGTCGATGATGAGGACACTATACAACCTGTCTTTACCATTTCTGAAATCAGTGAGGATAGTCAAATACTGAACACATTAGAAAATTTTGAGATATCTTCAGAATATGACCCCACACAATTTCAGTTGGAATCTGACATAGAATATTTATCATCAAGACAAATGTCTCTTTACTCTATGGAAGAGTTTGGTAATTCTGCTATTGAGATTTTTCCAGAAAAAAACATTAAATATCAATAAACATTTGGAGAAGTCACAACAAGAAGAACTAACCAGAATCTTGCAAAAACATTCTACTGCATTTGCATGGGAGTATACTGACATGAAGGGTATTGATCCTAAGACTTGCATCCATCATATCTATATTGAGGAAAACAGTAGACCAATCAGACAACCTCAAAGAAGGATGAATACAAATCTTAGGGAGATAGTGAAAGAAGAGCTCCAAAAACTTCTCAATGTAAACTTCATTTATCCAATTTCAGATAGCCGATGGGTTTCCCCTTTGGTTATAGTACCTAAAAAGAATGGTAAATGGAGGGTATGCATTGATTACAAGGAATTGAACAAAGCAACTTTGAAGGATCACTTTCCTTTGCCTTTTATTGATCAGGTATTAGATACATTAGCAGGTAAAAAGTATTTTTCATTTTTGGATGGTTTTAGTGGCTATAATCAAATACAGGTAGCACCTGAAGATCAAGATAAGACCACATTTACTTGTCCATGGGGAACTTTTGCCTACCGAGTGCTTCCTTTTGGGTTATGTAATGCACCAGCAACATTCCAAAGAGCAAGACTAGGAATTTTTTCTGATCTAATTCATGATTGTGTAGAGGTTTATATGGATGATTTTACAGTTTATGGTAATTCATTTGAAGAGGCATTAGAAAATTTGGAAAAATTTCTCATAAGATGTAAAGAAACAAACCTTTCATTAAGCCATGAAAAATGCTTTATGATGTTTACCGAAGGGATTGTTTTAGGACATCATATTTCAGGAGATGGGATTAAGGTTGATAGATCAAAAGTTGAAGTCATCTCCAAGTTACCTATTCCAAATTGTCAAAGAGATGTTAGAAGTTTTCTAGGATTTAATGGTTACTATAGAAGATTTATAGAAAACTTCACTAAAATAGCATCTCCACTCTTCAAATTTCTTACAAAAGACTGTGAATTTAAATGGGATCCTGATTGTCAATCATCTTTTGAAACTTTGAAAACAAGAATATCTGAAGCACCTATCTTGAGAGGACCAAATTGGAAACTTCCTTTTCATATTTCTACAGATGCTTCAGATACAGCTCTTGGAGCTGTGTTGGGTCAAAAATATTTAATTCCTTATGCCATTTATTACACCAGTAAAAATTTGACTCCCACAGAGTTAAACTATACTGTGACTGAAAAAGAGTTTTTAGCTGTTGTTCATGCAATTAATAAGTTTAGACATTATATAACAGGCTATGAAACTTTTATTCATACTGACCATTCTGCAATTAGATATTTAATGAACAAACCTGTTACTAATGGCAGAGTGACAAGATGGCTTTTACTTTTGCAAGAATTCAATATTACTGTGTTGGATAGACCAGGAAAACAGAATACAGTAGCTGATTTCTTGTCTAGGATTCAGAATACTAAAGAAGATTCTCCTGTAGAAGATAAGTTTCCTGATGAATATTTGTTTGCAGTAACTATTAAGACCCCTTGGTATGCAAATATTGCTAACTATTTGGTTACAGGGAAACTACCTTCACATTTATTTCCAAGAGAAAAACGAAAAATTATTCAGGAGAGTTCAAGATATTCATGGATTTCTAACGACTTGTTTAAAACAGGGCCAGATCTTGTGATCAGAAGATGTGTCAGGGAAGATGAAATGCCTGATATTCTTAAGGCATGTCATGATGAACCATGCGGCGGACACTTTGCGGACAAAAGGACGGCCTATAAAATCCTTTCTTTGGGATATTATTGGCCTTCCCTCTTCAAAGATGCAAAAAAATATGTCAAAAGGTGTGATAGCTACCAAAGAGTAGGGAAACCTACCCTTTCAAATGAAATGCCATTGCAAACACAGGTACTCATTGAACGCTTTGAAAAATGGGCTTTAGATTTCATTGGACCGATTAATCCACCATCGAAGCAAAAGAAGTATATATTGGTTTGCACTGATTATGTTACTAAATGGGTAGAAGCTAAAGCATTAGTATCTGCTACTGAAAATTCACTTGTTCATTTTCTTTATGAGGATATTTTTACTCGCTTTGGTGTTCCAAGAGAAATTGTAACAGATCAGGGGAGCCAATTCACATCAAATTTGGTGGAGAAGTTGATGGTAGAATACAAAATCAAGCACAGAAAATCTACTCCTTACCATCCACAAGCAAATGGTCAAGTGGAGTCCACAAACAAAGTTCTTGAAAGTATCATCACCAAAAATGTTCATCTACATAGAAGAGATTGGGCAGAAAGGCTTCCAGAAGCCTTATGGGCCTACAGAACTACATGGAGGAATACAACAGGACATTCTCCCTATGAACTTGTTTATGGGAAAGAAGTCTTGCTCCCCATTGAGTTCCAAATCAAGACCTTCAAGATAGCAGTTCAATTGGGGATGGACTTATCAGAAGCCCAAAAGCATAGAATGGAGCAGTTGAATGAGCTAGATGAGATCAGACAAGAAGCAATTCTAAGAACTGATCTAGTTCAATATCAAAGGACTAAATGGCATGACAAATATATTAAAGAGAAGAAGTTTCAAGAAGGAGATTGGGCATTGTTATTTGATTCCAAGTTTAAAGATTTTCAAGGGAAATTTCAGACTCATTGGCTTGGGCCATATGAGATTGACAAGATCTTTAGCAATGGAGCTGTAAGAATCAAGACCATTGATGAATTTCAAACTCCTCTTATTGTGAATGGCCATATATTGAAAGTTTATCATAAGCCACTCTCTAAAGAGGATTTTGTCAAGATGTTTCAAGAAAGTTCTGCAATCAGGCTGGTACAGAAGAATTCTTCTTCTCCACCAGCCTAGCTTTTGTTTTTCACTTAAAAAAAAAAAAAATGGTATAAGCCTGAAAACCAATCATTGATTGGCAGTCTTATGCAGAAAATATAGGGTGAAAATCAGGGACACTTGACACTCTATATTTTCCAAAAAAAATCTCTCTTTCATTTCATTTCATTTCACCACCCGCTCCATTTCATTCCACTTCATTCCATTTCATTTCATTTCATTTCACTTCATTCCACTTCATTTCATCCATTCCATCAATAAAAATCTTTTTCATGACCATTTCTATCTGGTCATTTGTCATTTGTTCATTTATATTCAACCAAGTAATAGTTGTGTCAGTTTCCGCAGCTGACATCTGTTTCCGCAGCTGACTCCAGTTTCCGCAGCCAGAAGCAGATTCCGCAGCTACTACTCTGTTTTCAAAGAGAATGAACAGTCAGATGTTATTTCCATAATTATGAAATAAAATGCAGGTGAGAGGATCAATGGAGCATTCAAGACACCAATGGAGATCAATCAGTTGAAGACCAAGGGCAAAAGCAAAGATTCCAAAGGTATGAATAAAATTTATTTCAAATAGTATTGAAAAACACATTTTTATATAGTTTTAAACCATGAGCTCTACCCATTACGCGCAATGATTATATTGGCAGTTCCGTAACCTTTCACGATCTCCATGTTATCCTCTTGCATTCATTCATAAATGGTTTCATCATTGAAATTCCGATTCTCACTCATGTTCCAATATCCCACCGGAGATAATGAGACGTATTTGAGTTGACAAAGGACTCTTACAAGCCGCATAACTTCATAACCGTTGATTGAAACGTGTTCATATTTATTACACAGCCACAAAAATTCAAAACGCTGTCGAATGTATTATACTTTGTTAACCTCTTTGTCGTGTCTCTGCCGTGTTTACGAAACCCCACTCTACTCATTCTCACTCCCTGTTTCACTCCATTTCGTTCCTTTTGCTCATTCTCACTCCCGTATATCTACCCACAGTCTTACTCCATTCCGTTTATGGTACTCATTCCCATTTTATGATACATTCCAATAGTCATTGTGCTCGATCCTGTGTATTCAGTCGTTCCATTTCCACTTAAACCCTCACGAAGGCAAATTTGTGAAGCACAGAAAAGTGAAATGGGTAAATTGCTAAGGGCAGAGCCGGAAGGACCGAAGTTTATAGAGGGATATCCGCAAGCAAAAGAGATATTGAAGAAAGCAAAATGGCTGCGTTTTATTCAGAAATTCAGAGGTTACCACAAAGAAGTTACGAAAGCGTTTGCAAGGTCATTTGATGGCTCGGAAGCAGAAATTGGAGACCTCAAGTTTTCGGTCAATGAAGCATCAATAGCAACAGCCACAGAACTTCTTCAGGAGGGAGAACGTTCGTTCAAAAATAAAAGCATCAGTGATGAGGCATGGAGAACAATCCTACGAAACCAAGGTATGGACATAACTGTTTTCAAAAGAGGAATCCCTGTGCGTGCAATAAAAGAAGAATGGGCCACTTTACTACTAATTGTTCAGAAATTCATTATATGTGAAGGCCGTTTTGGGTCTATGTACATGTACCATACCAGGCTATTGATGAATTTTCTAGAAAACCAAACTCTCAATCTCCCTTATTTTCTATTCAATAGCTTAAAGAAAATGGCTGTGACTGTTCAAAAACACTTAGGAGATGTAGAGCCTCATCTATATCACCACGGCCTTATAAAAATTCTGATTGAAAAAGAGCTAAAAGAAAGAAAAGACATATGGGAACAATTTCTAGTTAGAAATTTCTTTGAGGAACCTCAGGAAATTCCTGAAGGTAGTTCAGTAAGAAGGAGTAGAAGAAAAAGAATAAATGTTGAAACCCAAATTACTCCTACTCAGGAAATTCCCGCAGCTAGCACAACAAGAAGAAGTAGAAGGAAAAGAACAATAGATGAAATCCAAAATACTTCTACTACTACTATGAAAAGAACTGATAGGGAAGAGAGATTGGTAAAAAGGAAGAAGAAGGAAATCAAGGCTAAGAAGCCAATAATACCAAAAGGGAAAGAAACTATTGAGGCTGTACATAAAATTCCTTCTTCTGAAGAAGAAGATCATCAAATACTATCTGAAAGATTAGTTTATCTTCAAAAACATTCATCTATATCCAAGAAGGCAGAGAAAGGAAAACAAGAACAAAAGGATAGTGTACCACAGCATGTGAGGAGAAGCAGCAGGCTTAAGGGGAAATTGAGAAAAACGCAAATTAAGGGTCCTCATTTCATTGATTTGGGTGAGGAGACATCTGAACAGTCCCCAACTGACCATAGTCCATCTCAGTCAGTTAGTGAACCCGGTTCCTTTCATTCTCAATCAGACAATGAGCATACTCCATCTTATTCTCAGCAAAATATTGATGTAAGCCCTCCTCGGCCAGATTTTGAACATAATTCTCCTTTACAGCATTTTGAGGACAGCCCAATGAAAATGACACCTGAAATAGACCCCAAGCAGCAGAAGGTATATGACTATATAGAATCCTTGGAAAAGGCAGCCACAGGTCCAAGTACTTCTTCCATTCAGCCTCATACATTGCAGGATGATTTAGTTCAATCATTAAAACATGAAATTTTTGAGCTGGAGCTTTTAAATAGGCACATCAAAAATGAAAATGAAAACTTGAAAGAACAAGGCAAACTGGACAAGATCATCCATGATAATACTATGTTACATTTGGGAATATGGCAAAAGAAGAATAAGAAATTGAAAAGGAAATGCCAGAAATTGAGCAGAGCACTTGTGAATATCAAATTAAGGTGCTTAATGAAGAAACCCAGAATGATGGCAGTACCAAAGAAGAAGAGAAGGGGATTGGATGTGCTGGCTGAAGTATCAAGGCACATGAAATGAATAAAGAGTATCAAAATTTTGGTTGCATGAGGACATGCAACACCTTCACAGTGGGGGTATGTTGAGTCCCAAATTTGCATCTTTTCCATACATTTTTCCATACCTTTTTCACTCACCTAAACCTCCCAAATTGTCAATATCATGTGCAAAAGGGCATCTAACATGGTTTTTTAATTATATTTTTGTGTTTGCTATTTGATCTAGATTTTGTTCATTCAGCTGCGGAATCTTGCCACTTTCCACAGCTGCTACAACTTTCCGCAGCTATTTTGTAAAACTCTATGCTACAGGTGTCTACAAGGGAAACGAGCCACATGGGCAGGTCAGGAATGACGTGGACATGGTTCGTGTCCTATTGGTTCAAGCAAACTCGTCGAAAGAAGCCTCGGTCAAAGGCGTCCACATGGAAGTCAACCATGGAGTTTCATGTCAGCCGGACTCTGTTTCGTGGCACATAAAGATCCATACGGCCGTTTCTAAGCCTGCGGAGGATAAATCGACATCTGTGCAGAGCTCTAGAGTCGAATTCAAGCATCCACCTCCTGTAGATTCACTTTCCAACACGGCCATGCTCCTATATCCGTGGACGTAGTGGTCTACTTGCTCTCTACCAGCATGAACTTTAGGAGACAGTTATAGTTTGTTGTTATATATAGTGCGTTTTCATACGCATATGAAGTTATTTGATGTTAGTGAATGTAGTCACTGTTATCTTTTAGTCTGCTCTGTAGTGATTACGCTGCACTTGTGCCGTAACATTACTATTCTGTAATGAACTGCTTTTTAATATGAGAAGACTCTGTTTTTCAACTTAATTCGTGTTTGAGGACCGTTGCCAAAGCTGATGTAGAGGGCCCCTGCTCAGCTAAGGTTTTGTGTATTAGTGTATAATTTTAATTTCATTCCATTGTGTCATAATCCATTCATATGTTCATATATTGCATTTGTTTCATTTCTGTTTATACATTTCCATAATTTCCATTTCATTTCTGTCTTTCATGATTTATGATTGTTAATCACTGATCAGTGTTCTTATTGCAGGTTATAGATAGGCAGCCCGGGCATTTTTATAGCTTTTTGACTAATGACATGGATCTAACATTGTTCTGCTGCTAGTTTTCTTTTCATAGCTTTTGTTTAAATTCAGTCTTGCTTTGTTCATTTCAGTTTTGCTTATCTGCTTCAGTAGTTAAATTTAGATATACTAAGCTGCTCATAGCATCTTCAGTTGCCTCCGAAAGCCACAGCTGGACTGATGGTGAGGGATTGTATTATGAAATGTGTAGTTTAGTATTAGTTTCTTTTCCGCAAATTTAGATATATTAAGCTGCTCATAGCATCTTCAGTTGCCTCCGAAAGCCACAGCTGGACTGATGGTGAGGGATTGTATTATGAAATGTGTAGTTTAGTATTAGTTTCTTTTCTGCAAATTTAGATATATATTAAGCTGCTCATAGCATCTTCAGTTGCCTCCGAAAGCCACAGCTGGACTGATGGTGAGGGATTGCATTATGAAATGTGTAGTTTAATATTAGTTTCTTTTCCGCAAATTTAGATATATTAAATCATGCATGACATCTTCAGTTGCCTCCGAAAGCCACAGCTGGACTGATGGTGAGGGATTGAATCATGAGTGTATGGTTTAGTATTAGTTTATTTTCTGCAAATTAAATATCAGTTACTCAAGTTGTTTATGATTACTTCCGAAAATCATAGCTGGACTAATGATGAAGGGTCAGAAGATAAATTGATGTAATCTGATTTAGATTTATTTTGTTGCAATTTTGAATTTCTTTAAACATAGTTTCTTTTGTGTTTAGTCGGCAACAAGAATAGTTTGATTTTCATGTTCACTAGTTTACTGTTTTGATTCATTAGATTAGCAGCACCTTTTCATTTCAGCAGTACATTTTCATTTTCTTTCAAAGTCTTATCATTGTAAATTTCAAATTGCTTTTAAAGTTTCAAGTTGGTAAATCATTATAGGGGATATCACTTCCTTGAACAAATATAACCAAACTTGTTTTCATTTTAGAACTCCCATTTCACCTTAGAAAAACCAAAAACGACAAAAAGTTAAGAAATAGGTTATCTTGCACATATAGTGCGCCGCACTTCATCAGCTTACGATTCCCGGATTGACAAATTAAATGCAGCAATTTAGGACACACTAAATTGACCAAACAGTGAGCGCAATATTGGATAGATGCACGGGCGGAAGCAGGTTGGGTGGTTTCAATCTAGGCCATTAGATCAAAGATTTGGATGGCTGAGATCAAGTATGGAGTTAAAGGAATATATATGCGAGGCGGGGAAAGGTTCAATATGGGCCATTGATCTATAGAGATCAACGGCTGAGATTTGGCCAGAAAACATTATAAAGCGGGGTGTATGAAATTTAACAAAGGTGGCGAGGAGAGAACCGGACCGTCAGATATTGACACCTGGATGGCCCAGATGCAATCAGAGATTTGCGATCAGCAAGGGAAATGGATAGGGGAGAGCTAATGCGATTGGCTGTGGACCGTCGATCTGCAGATTAGATCGATGGTGGGAAATGATTTGGGGGACTGCCAATTGGAGATTGTGAATAAAATATTAAGTGCGCTCGAAGAAAAATTCCGATGCGATATTGTGCTGGCTGTTTGATTGGTCCAAGATCAATGGTGGAGAAGAGCTCTGACCAATGAATGGCAGTTTTCTTTATAAAACATAAAAATTGGATTTTAAATGAAATACAAAGGGAAAACGCGCATCGGGAGGGTTTTATTAAATACTTAGCGCCCGACTGTAGGGCCTTCTGGATGTATGGAAAAGGTAAAGGGACCAAGGTTCAAACATATAAAGGGAAAATCACATTAGAACAATGGAGTGGGCCTTTTCAATCTACCCATTAGAAAATATCTGATGCGAGATTCTGCTGACCATCAATCAGCTTTTTAGATCGATGATCCTTATCACTCAAAACATTGAACTAGCAGGTTTAGAATAAAACATAGAAAAAAGGGTTTTTATGAATTTACAAAGGGAAAAAGTGATTGGGAATGTTTTATTCACAAATTTTAGCGCCCGATTGCAGGCTCTGTAGTTAATGAAGTGGCAATGGGGTCGGGGGTTTATAAACAAAGGGGCTCATCGGATCGGAGGTTTTATAAAACACACAGACTTGCACTTGCCGATTATTTCCGATGTGATAAGTACCTGATGGGTCTAGCACCTAGTTCTAGGGTGTGGGTATATGTGGGGAAGTGTTTTAGGATTTAGCCCAAAGGGGCTTAAGCCTATATTCAAAAAATTTATTTTTTATGAACTTTTCAAGGATTTTTGATGGATTTGGGGGTTTCGGTAAGGTTAAAAAATGAGTTTTAAACCTTATAAAGGGTTTTTCATGAAGGGGAAAGGGGAATAAATGAAAAATTAAGGAATTTTATAGGAAAAAGGGAAATAAAAGGAGGTTAATGATGAAGGGAAAAAAGAAGTAAAATGAGGGAAAAATGGGGATTTTTATAGTAGTCTTTTCCTCATGAAAACAACAGAATTTCTGAGTTTAAAAGGGAAAGAATAGTGAAGATTAATTATAAGACATGATGTCTACACAAGACTTCAAGAGATAACAATTTTTTGCAATAAATCTTGTTTCTTGAAGGCTTAAAAAATGATTTAGCCACCATTTGATATGACAAATTTTATAGGCGGCTAACAGTGGCTCCACATGGAGATGGTGCCTTCTTGAAGGCATCAAGAAATTCAGACTTGCATTCTTTGGAGGCTGATCAGTGCCTAATCCATTAGGCTACTTTTTATTTATTTGGATTATATTCTTTTGCTTTGAAAATATTAGCAGCCATGAAAAAAATTGGAACTTCATCAACACAAGCTTTCTACCTACCCAATCCTACTAATCTAACATTTTTTTCTTCCTTGAGAGTGCACTTGGATTGGAAAAATCTCTTCCAAAATTTTATTCTTTTGAAAGAAAACAATCTAATCTATTTCTACTTATTTTTTCTCCAAGAACTTAGATTAAACAGTTGAGTTCATATGATTCTCTACTTAATCTACTAATCTTTTAGGATTAAATAGTATAACAGATTTTTATTCACTAATTTCTAAGACATAAATTTAAAAGCATACAAGTCAGGATTGATCAGTCTAACTTGTTGCTGATCCATGGCATAAACAACAAGCTGCACATAGATATTATTTTACAGAAAATTAAATCAAAATGGAAGACTTAAGATCTAAAAGTTCTGAGCACGACCTTCTCTTTTCTTCAGCTCTATTTTTTGAGTTTATTCAAGATGTTTTTGCTTGTTATCTGGCTCAGATTTTGAGCTGATCAGAACCAGTTTTACCTTTCTTTTTGACTCAAAATTAAAACAGATAGGAGTCATTCTTCCTTTTGGACTTAGGTTCAGATTTTGAGCTTGTTTGAACCTTTATTTTCTAGCCTAATCTACCTAACTGATAAGACAATATTAAGTTGTTTGACAAATGTGATTTCACTAGCCTATCAACAATAAATTTAAAAATAATTAGTCAAGATTAGCTTGTATGACTAACTAGGAGTGTGTTTTCAGAAGTGGCATTTGAGCTTGCACACTTTCATATTTTGTCTCTCTTTTTGGTATGGGACTGTACCTTTATTGTTTTTACAATCTGCCCTCTTTTCTCTTTTTGTTGTTTTTGTATTTTTGTATTTTTTATTTTTCTTCGGAGACAAAAATCAAAAACTATCTAATTGCTCAAAACTGAGTTTTATTGACATTCCTATATAGCCTATTCTAACTTGGAGCATTTACATTATCATATTATAAAAAAGTGCCAATTTAGCGAGTTGAGTAGTGTAAAAAAGAAAAAGAAACTCTGGTAGCCTGACGGAGGTATCCATAGTACATTTTGAAGATTAACCTTCAAAACCAAGGCTATCACAGAAGGTGACAACTTTTCATGTCTTTGGATCTTTCAAAGGATCCATGCTTGATAATTTGATCCAGTTGAGACTTCCACACACTCTTCCAAAGGATCAACAAAGAAAAGATGAAGATTCTCTTCTTTTTGGCCCTCCATGTCTAGTAATTTGTTTTCTTCCAAGACTTCAGCTTTAAGGACTATTTCTTCATAATGTTGCTTGGGAGCATCATCATTCTTAACCTTCAAAACAACAAGCTATGAAATATCTTCTTTCTCTAAATCGATGTTTGCTTCTGATATAAATTTAGGTTCTTTGAATGAAAGATTTATATCAGTGATGGGAGAATTTTCTTATTGAACAGATGGTATATCCTTAGTAGGATAGACTTTTATTTGTTTTTCTCCTTCAAAGTTTTGCCAGTATCTTTTATTATTTGGGACATTTGGTCAGATTTTTTCTTGAATTGTATATTGTTTGCTATCCCAAGGTCTGAGACATGTACTAGCCACAAGGGCTAATCCACTAGAAAAA
>JAXQQM020074865.1:0-12297 GCA_034641835.2 Pinus albicaulis | reverse complement strand
TATGTGTGTTTTTTACTTGTATTATTTGTATGTCTATTAATGTATTCTTTAGGTTTGTATGAATCTATTATTTGCTACATTTATATGTGTCTTATTTACTTTCATTCCTTGTATGTGTATGAATGTATTCTTTAGGTGTGTATGAATCTATTCTTTGTTAAATTTGTATGTGTCTTGTTTAATTGTATTCTTTGGATGTGTGTGGATGTATTCTTTATGTGTCTATGAATCTACTATTTGCTACATTTGTATGTGTCTTGCTTAAATTGTATCGTTTGTATGTGTATGAGAGTATTTTTTTGTGTGTATGAATCTATTCTTTGATGCATTTGTATGTGTCTTTTTTAATTGTATTATTTGTATGTGTGTCATGTTTACTTTCATTCTTTGTATGTGTATAAATGTATTCTTTAGGTGTGTATAAATATATTCTTTGCTACATTTGTATGTGTCTTGTTTAATTGTATTCTTTGGATGTGTATGAATGTATTCTTTGTGTGTGTATGAATCTATGCTTTGCTACATTTGTATGTGTCTTGTTTAATTTTATTCTTTGTATGTGTATGAAAATATTCTTTTTGTGTGTATGAATGTATTATTTATATGTTTGATTGTTTTTTTGTTAAATTTATATATCTATTATTTATTTGTATATATAGGAGTGTAATTTATGTGAATGTATATTTTTAAAATATTTATTTATATGATTATATATATACTATCATTATTTCAATATATAAATATTAGAATATTAACTTATCATTATTCTATATATAAATATTAGAATATTAATTTATCATTATTTCTATATATAAATATTAGAATATTAACTTATAAATATATCTTAGTTTAAAATATTGAGTTGTAAAAAAGCTAGCTTAAATATTTATGAAAAATTATTATTATTATTATATTTTTTACATTATTTTTATTTTTTAATTAAATTTTTATTATTTTGTTTCTTATTTTTAATTAAATTTTTATTATTTATGTTTTAATTGAATTTTTATTATTTGATTTTTTGTTTTTTATTTTTTTCTAACAAAATTTTATATATTCATAATATCAATTTATCAATTTAAAATGAAAAACAATATACATATTACAATAACATTAAAAGTACATAATATTAATCTCCAAGTTACAACTAAGTTAACCATTATCATGTTATAAAGTATTTAAGCAAACCATTAAACTCAAGGCTCAAATCCTTTAGAAAGAAAATACTAACATAATATTTATAATAACATCAATTTGTAATAATACATTAATTATTTATTTGATACTAAAATCCATACAATAAATAAATTTCATTAAATTTTTTTAATTAATTTTAATAATTTATAATTTTTCTCTAAAAAATATTAATCTAAAATTTTGTCAACCATAATCATTGTTTTAAATATAATAAAGAAAATAAATACTTACTAACTTTAATATCATACCAATTAAATTGTAAAATAAATGTAATTATCAATATGATAATATTTATATTCAAATCTAATCACATGCAAAAAAAAATAATGTTAACTAGTAAGTGTAGTGTGTGAACATGTCACCTTGTGAGTCAATATGTAATGTTTGTGGGTTGTGTATGTTTGTGTGCACCCTATGTTTTTTGTGTGCATGCATGCTAGTGCTTGTGCCTCATTGGTAATGGATTGTGCGGGTGCGCGTCAGTGGTTAGTCCCATACCAATGATGGACCGTTTTTGGGGTCATATAAGCTCTCACCTTCACGTGGTTGACCCTGTTAGTAGAGATTTTACATCTCAAAGCCAAGAGGAGCTTTCTGTAATTTTTTTTTTTAAATTAAAAATAAAATAAATAAATATACCTACCTGAGTTATTTTACAACAGTTTTCAAATCTATTAATTATAAAAATAAACCAATATAATTATTAACTATTATCATTTTTTATATAAATAAATATTTAAGAAAAAATATATGTTATTTTATTATCACATTTAATTATTAATTTATAATAATAAAATTAAATAAAATTTATTATCATGCTTTTTATTAAAATTTAAAATATATAAAATGTAATTAAAAAATATAAAAATTTAAATGAAAAATTATTATTTTCAACATATATATGGGGTAGAGATGGTGTAGCATAATGTCTAAATAAATAAATAAAATAAATGAAAAGTGTAATATAACTTAATGTAAACATTTTAACGAAATAAAAATAAAATAACAAATAAAAAATAAAATAAATTTATAAAAATAAAATACAAATATAAATATGGTATTGGGAACCAAATCATGTGCAATATACCTTATTTAAAGAGTGAAATTAAATGAAGTTATGTTTATTTTAACTCTCCAACTACAACACATTGAGATAAATCAAATCTCTTGCTAGGTTGGTAGCAACACTGTAACATAATTCCTAAATAAATAAATAAAATAAAAAGGACAATATAATGTAAATATTTTAACAAAGTTCAAAAACAAAATTGAAAGTGAAAATAAGAAAATAAAAATAAACCTATAAAAATAAAATAATAATAAAAATATGGTATTGAGAACCAATTCATGTGGAATATTGTATATTTCAATGGTGAAACTAATTTATCTTAAATCCATTTTAACTCTAGAAATACAAAATATATAGAGAGATCATACCTCTTTTACATATAGAAGAGATTTCCATCTTAAGTGATTTGATCCCTCTAAAGCGTGTTAAGATGAAATCTAAGTTGGTTATATAACCAACATAGTACAATAGAGATGTAACATAATGTTTAAATAAATAAAAATAAAAATTAAATGAAAAGATTAATATATTGTAATGAAAACATTTTAACTGAGTTAAAATAAAGTAAAAATAACAAAATAACAATAAAAATATGGTATTAATAACTCTAAGGAAAGGTTTACATTTCAAGAGATTTGATTAGTATCAAGGCTTAATAAGTAGATATCATGTTAAGATGAAATCTACGTTGATTATATTATTTTCCTACATAACTATTTTATTACATATGTTACAAGTATAAATAGGCTAATAAAATTTTAATAAATTTTAATAAATATAATCAAGGTCATGATCTCATCTCTCCTCACCTAGTCTTATGATGAATCACACTAGTTGGTTTGAAACTGGTGAATGAAGTTCATTTGCATGTGATTATTACCCAGAAAATTTTATATTCAATGAAAAAAAATATTAATAATATATTAGTATATTTATACATTTAATTATTAAAACATAATGATAATAACATATAATAAAATTAAAAAGTATATAATATTTTTTAAATCAAATTTCAAATACAATTATATTAATCTTTAGAAAGTATATCATTAAATATTAAAAAATTATTTCAAAATTAAAATAAAATAATAATAACATATAATAAAATTAAAAATATATATAATATTTTTTAAGCGAAATTTCAAATATAATTAAACCAAACTTTAAATTAAATCAATCTTTAAAAAGTATATTATTAAATATAAAAAAATCATTTCAAAATCTATTTGAAGAGAAATTTAAATAATAATAATAGTATATTATTTGATTTAAAACACATTATTATAAAACATAACTTTTACATTAAACATTCAAAAATAAAATAAAATGTTTTAATTATGTATGAATAATAACTTTATAAAATTATAATTGAATAAAATTATAATAAGAAAAAGTAATGAAATGTTTTTTTCTTTTTAAATTTAAAATACATAAAATGTATATGGTTGAGTCATTAAGTATAGCTTGATTTTACAATATATATGAAAATGAGCCATGAGCCACATTTGAAACATCAACCATAAATATTTAGAAATGCGAAAAAAAAATTACTCCTTGCAAAAAGTCATAGCTTTGAAACAACATAAAATGTAATCGATATACCATATGAATTAAATTTTATATAGTTTCAAAGTTGAGGCATTTTCCTAGGAATTTTTTTTTTGGCATTTACGGATTATATATATATATGATCTGTAACATGATAATCCAAACCTTTGGGCATAAAACAAAAGGGAAAATTTACACTACAACTTATTTGTCCATATACAGTTATGAAAATGTGTGTTAAAAAGTGACATCTTTGCCCAAATTTCTAGTTATCTCAAGAGGAAAAAGGTTAATATGATAAAGAGAAATAATCACAACAAATTAGGGTTTAAACTGCATCTCCTACATGAAGATAAATAGGAAACTATTCTCCATCCATTTTAAAAAGTTTAAAATAAGATGCCACATAAAAACATTGGATGGAAAAGAATACCAAGGTGGAAGATCTCAAAAGTTTCAGTGACATCTATAGTGATGCAGAATATTATTGTAACTCACATCTCTAACTAATGTCATATTAGGGTTGTGGAGTGTAATTACACTTTTCCTTCAAGTTTTATTACAAAGGAGGGGTCAAAGTCTTATTTCTCTCATAACATTAATTCACATTTCGGATACAACTATCCTCTTTGGCTAAGCGAGAGCTTTCCCACGATACAAATTTCATTTAAAATTAAAATCCTATCATACTTTCACCCTTTTAAAGGCCCATTTCGTCAATTTCACAGCCACGTGAAACTACTAGCCATGTATCTAGCTCACATCCATCCAAGTTTGTTGGTTTCTTGTTATACTGGAGCCTCTCCATATTGGTGATTTCACAAGTTGTGCATTCTCCAAAACCTGAGAATTCTGATATGTTGATACGCTAATACAATGTTAAATCCATCGAATGTTGATATAAAAATACTCCAAATGGCTTATCAAAGATTCAACAAAAACTTTATAACTACAAATACACACAAAAATTTTATGTCCATAGGCATGACGTAATCTCGACACGCCACCTCACAACTTTGTTACCCAATCATAGCTTTCTACATTGAAAAGATGAAATTTTTCAACACATGGCATGTTTGACATGTATTTCATGTTATCAAGATAACGATGATTTCCAAGTTGTGATCCTGAAATTTTTATATGTTAATATGTCTATATGATAGCATGGCATTCCACATCAATCATGGATGACCAATCACCACCTAACACATTGGATAAGAGTAAATTTCCTCTTCCATGTGGGAATCTTAATTTATGCCACATGTCACCATAATCACAACATTGGCATATAAAAAGGAGCACATCTAGGTGACACATGTCAAACACATGGCATACCCATGTCATCAAATCATGACATGACCCCTCAGTTCTCATAGTACTGGATACATTGCTTAGTCTAATGTTTCAAGGTTCCAAATTTTTAGTTCCATCACTTCATGTTCCTTGTTAATAGATCAAATGATTCCCATTGACAATTGTTTCTTGGGTCTATGTTAAAAAAGGATTTTTCATAATTATTCACTTTTGTTTCCTCGATGGCTTGATATGTTGATATTATGGCTATCTCCTTATGACCTTCTCTTGCTCCTCACTCTCATCAATCAATATAACTGGGGCTAAGGATGGGGCTAGCCAGACCCCAACTTTCAAATACTCCACCACATCAATCGGGAATACCATCTTGAATTTTCCAAAGAGTTTTAGTCTAAGGGGTGCAATCCAAAAATTCTCTTAATAACTTGAGTTATATGGGTCAAACCACAAAATTTCCTTTTTTTCCAAAATCAAGGCTTAAATCCATGATCCCTTAGCCACTTAAGTTCTTTTGTAGGATTTCCTTTAGCTTAATATTTCTTTGGTGAACACTTCCAAAATAAATATTAGATGGTATTTCCTTTCCAATCTCTCCTTCCTCATTAGGGCTTCTACTCTTGCTTTTAGGTGCCATAATTAACAAAACCTTCCAATCCTTAGATCAAGCATAAGGCTCCTTTAGCCTATCGAGTGGATCCTAAAATATTAATAATAACTAAGACCACCAACCTATTAATCCTTCCCCTTTGGAAACACACCATACATCACAAAAAGTCACAAATGATTACAAACATGCATGTAAACATAACAGAATCAAACACATTGAAGGATAACCTATGAATTTATGAACATAAAAAATCTCATTTGACATAGAAGAAAGGATCCCATTTCACACAACATTCATATTCATAAAGAAATGTATTTCAACATTCAAGCCATTTATGCTGATTGTATAGTACATTGATCATGCATCATGCATATTCATTAAAACCATACAACTCTCAACCTACTATTGCACACATACACGGTGGATCAAAAATAATGCGAAGTATTGAGAAAAAAATGCAATCCATACACTTATATATTCCTCTTAAACCAACGCTTAAACCCGTGATCCCTTAGCCACTTAAGTTCTTTCGTACGATTTCCTTTAGCTTAATATTTCTTTGGTGAGCACTTCCAAACTAAATATTAGATGTTCTTTCCTTTCAAATCTCTCCTTCCTCATTAGGGCTTCTACTCTTTCTTTTAGGCGCCATCATTAACAAAACCTTTCAATCCTTAGATCAAGCATAAGGCTCCTTTGACCTATCCATTGAATCCTAACCTTTTTTATTTTAAATCACAAGGAACAATTGTTTAACAGAAATATTAATAATAAATAAGACCTCCAACCTGTCAATCCTCCCCCTTTCGAAACACATCAATATCACAAAAAGTCATAAATGATTACAAACATGCATGAAAACATAACACAATCAAACACATTGAAGGATAACATATGAATTTATGAACATAAAACACATAATTATCTCATTCAACATAGAAGAAAAGATCCCATTTCAAACAACATTCATATTCATAAAGGAATGTATATCAACATTCAGGCCAATTATGCTAATTTTTCAGTGCATTGATCACGCATCATTCATATTCATTAAAACCACACAAATATCAACCTACCATTGCACACATACACAGTGGATCGAAAACAATATTTAAATATGAAGTATTGAGAAAAATTTGCAATCCATATACTTATATATTCCTCTTAATAATTTTGGAAACTGAATAAGGGATGACCACTCTCCACCAAACCATAGGAAAAAATACACTACAAATTAATTACAACTATACATGCCCCAACCATATCCAATGTCTAATGGATGCCTCACTTAGTGAATAAAAAACAAGATTTTAATTCAATGTATAGAATATGAAGACACAAATCCTTCATTGGCTAGGAAATATAGATGCCACCACGCAATAAATAAGATTGGGCTAATCAAACAACTAATATAGCCACTAAGGGCCTTCACAACATAGAAGGAAATCCCTTGCCATTTTCTATAATCCATAATTTTACCATTCTTCTAGTGCTTCATGTGAATAAACACAATCAAATAGTTTAGTTCTATTTAGTTTACTTGATTCAAGAAGAGAAATGTCTCTTTAGTATCCTCATCTAACACATTTCAAGATTGGAATTTGTGGTGGAACTTCCAATCTCAGGTTTACGAGTTTCTCGCTGACAATCATTTTGGATTTACAATAATTCAAGTCTCTTTTATTTGTCTAATGTCTATAGTGACCAAAATACTTCAAACTCAACAACTTAGAATCATAAAAATAACTTCCTTCTCCTCACATGCACTACTTCATGCATGAGAGGTTTAGGGTCCCTTTCCTGAGCTAAATATTTAAAAAGGAATTCATTGTAAGGTGCATAGCCCATGTTTGGGTAGTTCAGTATCTCCTCTCCCAATTCTTCCCATAATTGCTTATTTGTCGATAGTTCAATTAGAACCTCAGGGGTCATGAGCATTAATGTCAAGGGATATAGGAAACATTCCAGTCCCATATATAAGATTTCAAATCAACCTATTCTTTTACTCATCTTCAACTTTAACGATTTGTAATTATATTAGAAAAATATTTACATCAAATAGTTGACTTGAAAGACTTGAATCACACTTCCCGTGGTGCAAGCAGATCACGAAATTTCGTGCAGATGCAGAGCAGGGGATTCTTGATTCATAAAACAAAGACTCACTCCAAAAAACTCCTCCTTCGACAATGAACCTTACCTCCTTTTATAGCATAAGGTAGGGGGACAAACATTCATGAGGAATCTTTGTACATCTCATAGATATGACTAACCTACAGAACTAAATCTTACTTAAAGTAGATCTGGATTCGGGTATGAGTTGGACTACTCATATTATCTCGTCCCTTATCCTTACGGAAAGCCATCTGGCATATGGGGACCGAATCCAGGACAAATATGAAATGACTGAAGTTTATACACAGTGGAGATTCAAAAGCGAATCCACAAAAGCCAAGATTTTTTTGTACAAAGTATCTTACATAGTGGAGATATTTGGGTCAGGAAGTCCCACGGAAACCTGTCCAGAGCCAACGTCGTCCAAAAAGACTACACATAATCATAGCACATAATGCTCTATTTGTGGATGAGAGTAGTGCTGGTACCTAAACCTTTCAATCAAGTGATTTGATAAGTATTGTACACGCACTTATTTTTCAGATTCCCACTGATGAAATGGATTGTTGTCAGGAGGTGACAGGAAATTTAGATTTTCAAAAGGATTTTGATTTGGATTTATTCGTTCATGAAAATCATCATAATCGGGTTCGCTGTCATCATAGTTGGTACTGATTAATATTACTTTATATTGATTTGTTACAAACCAGCGTACGTGACCACATCGTTTAGCACCATGATAGAAATGTAGGTCTTCAATGTCAGCAATGTCTTGTACTGACTTGTAGAAGATCCCCAACTGATGGGCACGAGGTTCACTGAAGCCATATATTTTCAATATATGCAATGAATAAGGCTTCATTATTAAAGCAGATAATCCATAGATTCCCCACGAGTCCATAAACCATTCATGGGTAGGGTCCTCCCGTTCCATTTTCTCGACTGTCCATCCTTCGAAAATGAAAGAGAACTGCACAGAGTAAAAAAGATTAGAAGCATAATTCTTCAGATTCATACCCGTGAAAAAGGATTCTTTCTGACGATCTGGATCATAGTTATTTCTATGATTGCAATTGTCAAATCTTCTCAGAGTAATTTCACAACTTTCAATGTCATCTTCATCATCTTCGAGACTTTCTATTATATAGGAGATGCTTCCTATATGAACCAAATAATCAAGTGCTTCTATTGCTTCTTCATTGATTTCAGATTGCAGCCTTTCATTCCATAGGAATGGAATTCCATCCCTGTGTCTACTTTCCTTGATGGGAAACCAAAATTCATCATGCTCCATTAATGGAGTTTCATAGTCATAAGTGATCCAACCACTTGGAGTTTCAATTTGAACATCCTGATTACTTATTCTGATAAAATTGCAATTTAAAGCAAGAATAGAATTGTTTGATAGAAATTCTCTGCTTAACATATCAGCAAAACTATTCTTTTCTCCAGGAACAAAATCAACTTCAAAATTATACTGACTTAACTGCATAACCCATCTTACCATTGCTGCATCCTCGAATTCACATTTATGGATGGCGTATTGTAGTGCCTTACAGTCTGTTTTGACTGTAAATTTGGTGTAGATCACAAAATATTTGAACTTAGCAATGCCTAGGCATACTGCCCTAAGTTCCTTCTTTTGACTTGCCCAATTCAACTGATTCTTTGCCCAGAGACCAGAGGCATACTGAAAAATCTCAACATCTCTTTTATTTGCAGGATTAACTTGGCATAGGACTGCTCCCCATCCTATGTGACTTGCATCTGTCATTATTACTTTTTCCCAAGTTTCCTATATTGGGGATAGAGGTTGAATATTTCTAACTCTATATTTTATTCTGCGGACTGCATCAGTACAGTCTTTATTCTAGGGGACATGAGTCTTCTGGAGTCTCTGATTTAGAAATTTTCTGTCTTGTGCACAATGTTTCAGAAATTTTGATATATAATTAAGACTCCCAAGAAATCTTTGCAACTGAACTTTGTCATGGATTTCATCTGGAAACTGGTCGACAAAGTTAAGACTTCTCTGTATCACATTATAATATCCATATTGTATATTATATCCTAGAAAATCTATCATAGATTTGAAGAGCTTCATCTTAGAGGCAGACAAAACTATTCCCATATCCTTTACTCTCTTTAAGAATATTTTCAGATGTTTAATATGTTCTAGGATATTATCAGAATGGATGAGAATATCATCAATATATTTCTTTATGAAATCATCCATACCTTCAAATGTTTCGTCCATGATCCTTTGAAAAGCAGATGGTGCATTGATTAGTCCGAATGGCATAATGTTCCATTCATAGTGTCCCTGAGGAACTGAAAATGTAGTCTTCCATTTGTCTGCTTCTTTGATGCCGACTTTCCAGAATCCAAACTTTAAATAAAATTTAGAAAATATCTTGGACTTAGAAATCTGGTCTAGAATCATGGAAGGCTTTGGCAGTGGATAAGCATCATAATCAAGAATAGAGTTCAAAGGCTTATAGTTCACAACAAGCCTTGGCTTTCCTCTGGCGATCTCTGAATGTTTGTTTACATAAAAAGAAAAACATGCAATGGGACTTTTGCTTTTTCTTATTAATCCTTTCTTCAACAATTCCTGAATTTCTTCTTTGCACATTTTCAATTGTTGTGCATTCATAGGAATTGCTGCAGATCTTCTTAGCTTACCACTAAAATCCTTTTTGAGTGGAAGCTCAACTTCGTGTTTATGAATATGCCATAATGCATTGGGATCATCAGAACAACATTTTTTAAACTTAGCAGTGATGTCTGCTATTTCTCTGGCATATTTCCCGTTATCCAAATGTTCTTCTGTCTTTAGAATCTCTTTTTTCATCTCCATTTTTGCTAAGAGATTCTCCATTCTTTCTATTCTCTTCAGTCTATTGGGTGAGTTGGAATTAATGAAAGGAAATAATATTTCTTTGTTATGCAAGCTAGCAAAGTATCCATACCTTTGACTAGCCTGATCCAACTTTGCTCCATGCTTCTCAAAATTCTGAAAGAATGGCGTCCCAAGGTACGTAGCACAATCCATACCTGGAACAATAGGAAAAATAAGATGTACTCCTATTTCATCTGTTAGAAATACATCTACTTCTACTTCTGATACTGTTGTAATGTCACCGCTTGCAGTAGTGACTCTAGGACATGCTGTTGGCCTTCTCAGGTGAGCACTTACAACATTATTGTTGACAATATTTAATCGGGAACCTGTATCCATAGGGACTTTCCAATACTCATATTGTGACCTGATTCTTACCTTCATCTTGACGCAATACATAACATCTATGTTAAATATATTGCATCCCAAACCAGTTCTTTCTGTTTCATCATCAAAATCTTCTTTCTCAATATTTTTATCTGGTCTATTAATCTGTTCTGATATTGGATTACCATGAAATGTCTAATTCTCAACTTTACCAGACATAATAGGATTCTGTTATGTGGAAGCTTGATTTATGCCCATAAATTTGACATTCAATTCTCTGTGGTTCTCTAGGCATAATATTTTATTTTATTTTACAATTTTTCTGAGCTCTTTGATTGCTTGATGAATGCTAGGCAATGTCTGTGGCAAATCTTCGCCAAAATCTTCATTTCTAAACTGCCTAGTTAGAGCTTCAACTGAGAATAAAGATGTTGGAGGAACATACCCTTTATTTGGATGATCCTTCGGTTTTGAAGGAGACTTCTTCAAATGATTCATCAAGAGTGTTGTATACATCTCCTTAATCTGGGGATCAGTAGCAGCAATCATCTGAGTAAAGTAGTTCCTAATTGTTTCATCTTCATCTCCATCTGCCTTCATCATACTTACAGTATTGCAACTACAAATATCTAGATCACTGCAATCACATTCTCTACATCCAGTATAGTGAGGATCTCTGCAAATTTCTTCATCAGACGACTCATCAGAATATAAAATGTTCAAATCATTATCTGAATCAGATTCAGATGTCAGAAGTTCATCACAACTTCTAGGAAGATCAAAGAAATTTACTTTGCCTTTTTTATTTCTATATGAAATTTTCTTCTTCCCTTTGTCTTTCGTTTTCTTAGGACAATTATTGGAGGTATGTCCTTTTTCATTGCAGTTGTAACAGATTATTTCTTTATCTTTTGAAAACATTTCTGTATGTTTATAGGGCTTTCTTTTGGAATGTTTTTTCTGGGAATGTTGGGAATTCTTTTTGGCATGCTTGTATTTGTGCTTGCGATGCCGTCTACGCCCCTCTAAATTGCCAGCTTTGCCAATATGCCACTGCTTGCATATTTTTTGATAACCATGATGTTTTTTAGGATTGGTAGTGGCACGAGAAATTTTCATCTGGGAGCAAAGCTCCACAATGACAGCTTTGACAGCCTGTCGAATAACAACAAACTTGTAATCTCCCATCTTGCCAGGGAGCTTATTCACTATAGCCGA
>JAXQQM020067632.1:0-73186 GCA_034641835.2 Pinus albicaulis | reverse complement strand
TTGCTTCTATTGAATGAAGGTGGCTTTATAGACATTACTCCTTCATGACTTCCCATTGCGACGGATCTCCTTTAAGCGATCAAGCTTCTGCACAAGGACCTGCTCTGAAACCAATTGTTGGGAAAAATACTGAGAGGGGGGGGTGAATCAGTATTTACTGCATAATCAAATCTTTTTACTTTTTCATTCCTTAAAACCCATACGCTACTTTACTTCAGTAAACTAGCGTATATACGCGGATCCCCTTCATGAAACTTGCGTATACACAGATATCTAGATATGTCATTAATTCTTCACTTAAACCATTCCATCATTTATTCTTCAGATATTCAATAAGCAGTAAACATGTGCAGTAAGAACAGAATAAATCATCACACAAAGCATCACACATGAACACCAGGATTTTTAGGTGGAAACCCAGGTCGGGAGAAAACCACCGCTGCAGTTGCTCAGCCTTCAATATTTTATTATAGAGAAAACATCTTACAACATATGTGCTGGCGCAGACTTGACCAGCACGCAGGCACCCACCTGCGCTCGTTTACCGGCCTCTCCTGGAAGGGAGCTACGACCCCCTGACTCGTTTACCAGCCTCTCCTGGAAGGGAGCTACGACCCCCGATCTCGTTTACCAGCCTCACCTGGAAGGGAGCTACAACCCCCTGACTGAAGGCTACAACCTTCAGCACCACCTTGGACCACGTTTCATCAATTTTCACACTTGATCCAACAACTTCAATAGAACAACACTTGCAGGCCACATTTCATCATATTTTCAGACTGGACCCTTTCCATACTTTTAAGCACAAACATACATCACCAGCAGATACTTATCAACACAGATCAGATAGCAGAAACACAGCAGAACAGATCAGATATTTCATACCCCTTGCTTCAGCAAACCCTAGTTTGCATACGCGCTTTTCCTTCACTGATGTCGCGTATATACGCGCTTCCGTCCACACAAACCAGCGTATACCTCAGTGTATATTTTATTGCGCATACGCGCTTTTACTTCAGCGAAGCTGCGTATATACGCGCTTCCTCCACGGCGAAGTAGCGTATAGATCTTCAATCATTACAGAGCAGCATACTTCTTCAGATCAGATATTCAGTTCAGATTTACCTTTTTACTCCAGACAGATGTTCGCCTAGATGTTCGCCTCATCACAGATATAGGCCTTCCATAAGCAGATCTAGTAGATACAAGTGCATTTCAGATCTAGATCCCCTTCTTCATCATTGGTGCATCATACATTCAGATTTATCTTCAAGTGTAACCCTTTCCATTGAGATCTACTTCAGAGAGAAGTATTCATTCAAGCTCAGACATCTTGCACCCACACTCATGATTTGCACAATGAATTTCTTCTCCTTATATAGGTTTACCCTTTTTCAATACCATGAGATCCTTTTTTTCAATACCATGAGCCAAAACAATACCATGAGCCCAAAACTACATTACTTCCGATGGTATTCCTGGACGGGGTCATTTAGACGAATCATTACCCAATACAATGGGTCAATACCATGGTGGTTACCCCTGTTTTTGCACTTTAAGAGTGCTTTTTGCCCATACGCGACTTGGCACGTTGATTTCCGCGTGCATACGCGACTTCCCCTAGACAGATCCGCGTATTCCTTGAAACATACTCTTTTCATCATATATTTAGCACATGCTGAATTTCTTTCTTCATTGCCTTCTGTACTCACTGTAAATACATCAGATTTAGTTCATCAAACCATATTCTATCAAGCACAACTTCATCAAGTAAGTTGTCATCATCTTCATCAAGTGGGTTGCCATTCATGGCCAACACTCATCATCATAGTGCTAACAAACATCATTTACCAAGTCCATTACGTCAAGAATAACTTCATCAGGTGGTTTGCCATCAAGGACAACACATGTCGATAGTCGCATGTCTTCATCTTCATTTAGTGGGTTGCCATGAAGGACAACACTTTGCATCATATTTCCAACAGCTGGTGGTGGGGGCGGCGGGTATTATCAATTATGAACTTTCTAGGACAGCCAAATCTGGACAATATATGGTTTTCAAGGAATGAAATGATAACAGAGTCTGTGGCATTTGTAGAGGGGATGGCTTCTATCCACTTGGTAAAATAGTCTGTTGATGTGAGGATCCATCTATGTTGGGAAGATGAGGGAGGATGGATTTCCCCATTGAAGTCTAGACCCCACTATTGAAAAGGAGCTTCAACAGTGATTGGTTGCATAGGTAAAGGAAACATTTTTCTTTTTCCTTCAAAAGTTTGGCACTTGTGACAGGCAATAATCATTTTATGAACATCTTGAAAGAGGGTGGGTCAGTAATAGCCAACTCTAAGGATTTTGTTTGCAGTTGATTTCCAGTAGAGGTGGCCTCCACATTCTCCTTCATGAAACTCGTGCTTGATTTTATCTGCATCATCTCAGGCAAACATTTAAGCAATAATCCACCAGCATTTTTCCAATATAAACATTTATTCAAAATGCATTAATTTACAGCTTTCAATTTTAAGAATCTTGCCTTTGTTTTAGACAAACCAGGAGGAACATTAAGATTGAGCAAAAAATACAAAATGTCAGCATACCAAGATGAATTCAGAAAATGATCTTCAATAATTGGAGTTGAAAACTCCTCTTGTTCATCTAATGCATTAAACATGTTTATATCAAGAGCTTGAAATTTGGATTCAGCCATAATTTTTGCTAGTCCTTGACTCTTTATGAGTTTAGTGGGCTTGATTTCTAAGTCATACTCTAAAATTACAGCAATCCACTTCCCTCTTTTTCCATCTGGATCTTGGGTCAATATGTCTTTTACAACTGAATGAGGCACAAATGCTACTATGTGGGAGTCTAAAATATAAACTATGAAGTCTTTTAAGGCTTTGACTAAGGCAAAGGCTTGTTTTTCAATTATGTTATACTTCAGAGGTGCATCTCTCAATGCCTTGCTAAAAAATGCAATAGGTTATTCTTGTCCATTCAAGTTTTTCTTTAATAGGATAATAGCTACAGTGTGTTCTGATGCAAATGAAAAGATGAAGAAATATTTTGAAAAATCAAGACTAATGAGAACTCGTGTTTTGGTGAGTGCTTTTTTTACCAGTTCAAATGATTTCTTTGCTTCCAAGGTCCATTTAACTCCTTATTCTTTCTTAAGCATATTTTTTATGTTTCTAAGGAGTTCAACTAAATTGGGTATGAACCTTCTCAAGAAATTAATCTTTTCAAGAAAGATTGAAGTTCCTTGATGTTTCTAGGATGGTTGATTTGCAATATACCATCAATCCTCTTTGCGTCTATTCTTATTCCTTCTTCAGATATGATATGTCCAAGAAGCTTACCTTCTTGGAGACCAAACAATGTTTTCTTTGGATTTAAGGACAATCCAAATTTTCTGCATTTTTCAAAGACTTTTCTCAAGTGAATTAGGTGTTCTTCATCTGTTTTAGAATAAATAGTTATATCATCAAGGTAAATCACAATGAAGTAACCTATTTCTTCTGAAAATGCAATATCCATGGCTCTTTGAAATGTGGCACTAGCATTGATTAAAACAAAAGGCATTTTCAAATACATGAAAGTACCCCAAGGTGTAGTAAAAGCTGTTTTAAGTTGATCATCACGATGTACCAAAATTTGATTGTAACCTGAGAAGCCATCTAGCAAAGAAATTATTTTAGAACCAACGACCCTTTGTAAGATATGATCCATTTTGGGCAAAGGATAGTTGTCCTTTAGTGAGGCTCTGTTTAAGTTTCTAAAATCAATGCAAAGCCTTATCTCTCATGTTTTCTTCCTAACTGATACAAGATTAGACACCCACTCTGATTATCTAACAGGGACAACAATTCCAGCATCATGCATTTTTCTAATTTCTTTCTCTACCAGAGGTAATTGGATAGGGTTAATTCTTCTCATTTTTTGTTTAAAAGGTTTCTGGTCTTCCTTGAGGGGTATCTTATGCTGAATTATTTCTATATCATATGATTTCAGATCTTCATAACTCCATGGAAAAACATCAGAAAATTCTTTGAAAAGCTCAATGTATTTTATTTTGATATGAAATGGCAATGTTTTTGACAATTTTATTATTTTGTGCTTTTCCTCACTACCTATGTTGCATTCTTCCACTTCAGTTTCTATGGGTTCAAGTTTTGGATTTTTGGCCACATCATTCAAATCAAATAATTCCTCTAAAGTGACCAACCCCTTTGGCAAGCTTTGGTGTTTATATTGCAACACCTCTAAGTCTTCATTTTCCAAATCTGTGTTGCTTTATGTCAAATGTTGGAGTTCATTTGTTAACATATTTACTTCTGCAATCTTGGGAGATTTTTCTTCTTTAGTAAGTGGGTTTTCTTCAGTAGGACGGTATTCATCATACTCTAAATCTGAGTTTGGTGTTTCAAATTCATTTTTGGACTATAGGAAGTCTTCTATTTGTTTATCTCCATCAAAAACTTGCCAATATCTTTCATTATCTGGGACAGCTAGTCTAAATTTGACTTGGGTGGTGCATTGCTTGGTTTCATAATGTTGGAAATATTGTCATTGATGGCAAAGGATGTGGCAAAGGAATTGGCATCTAAATGTAACAGAGAAGAACAGAGAAAGAATGCATCTACACTTTGAGCTATAGAGAGCAGTATCGGTCAAGGATCAAAGACAAGCAGTGAATTGAAGCAGAGTTGTCTAGAGACAGAGGAATAGAAAACCTGGAAATTTGAGAAGAATGAGTGAAACTCTTATTCATTCGTATATGGTGATGAGGGATTGGTTCTAAAATATCCATGACTTATATATTCAGCAGAATATTTGAGTCCCTGTGGACATTTTTGAAATCATGTATTACTGACAGATGGGATTATGCCCGTATAGACAGCTTGAATTGTGAAAAGCGTGAGTGTGTTGCTCAGAACATCTAGATTCTGTGGAAGGAGGAGATTCGTGAAGTTATATATGATATTGGGTTGCTAAGGTCACGATACAGTGAGCCACGGACAGGTTCTGTATGTATAGGGCACATTATATATATATATATATAACCTGAGGAAGAATACTTAAAACAAAGTTATGCTTTAGAGATGGTGCAGATTAATAGAGTAGATAAGCGGAACCTTAGTTAATTTATTACACATAAAGGGAAGAATTCATATATATACGCAAATGGAACTTGGAGTACGGAGCAGGAATTTGATTGGATGGTTGATCACTATTTAAAAACTGCGAGCGAATAGTGAAGGTGGTTTTCGGGTTTCATCGCACCACCTTTCGACGATAGGTGGTATTTCCTGGATGGGGAGCGATTCCATAGAGGTGTTGACATGCGTCCCTGCAAAACCACCATCACTGTGCGCCATCGCACGTTAACGATCGTCCATCGCATGTTAACGATCGACCAAAGATGGCCAGCGATATTGTTGTGCGCCGTTGATCTAGAGGGAAGCCATCGGACGACGATCGCTTGATGAAGAGGCACATACGATAATGAAAAGGCGCGAAGATTAACCAAAGTACGAGCGGAAATATGATTGGGTCGTTGATCATATATGTGGGCCCAGTTTGAATTATTTTAATTGGTCCTTTTCACTTTAATGTTTGCGGGCTCAACCAAGATGGTTTAAATTAAATATTTATTATGGCGAAAAGCGATATATACCGTCGATCTGGAGAGTGGACTTGACTATATTTGTGGGCCCCGGGGTCAAATTTTAATTTTTTTAAAAGCGTTGGATATTTTATAAAGTCCGAAGGGTTAAACATTAGTTAGAAGGCTTGGGAATTCAACCGTTGTAAATATATTTATTTGTCAATTTCTTTGAAATTGATAAATAAATTAAAAAGAAATCAAAGAGCCCCTTGGGATAAACTAAAAGGAATACCGTCCACGAATACCATTAGCAATTAAATGGTTTTGACCCAAGGTTTTAATGAAGGTGAAAACTATATAAGGTGATGAGAATTATGAAGGAGTGTGTGCATGTGAAAGGGTTGATAATAAACGAATTTCTTTAGAGATATCTGTATGAATAAACTCTGATATATCTGAATCTATTGTGCACCTATGAATATAAAGATTAATCAAATCAGATGATGATTAATTCCTGGTTCAATCAACTGAAGAAATCATGAAGAACGTATAAGGGTTGTGAATGAATACTTCACTCTAAAGTATATCTGTATGGAATGGGAAAAAAAATGCTGAATTAAGGATGCACCTCTAAAGAAATTGGATAAATCTGGTGGTTTGCAAGGTATGTCATGTGAAAATTGATGAAACAAGAGCAGGGGGTTGTAGCTCCCTTCCAGGAAAGGCTGGTAAATGAAAGAAGGTCGTAGCCTTCTGTAGGTGGGTGCCTGCAATCTGGTATAAGTCTGCCCCAGCATAAAATTGTAAGAAGTTTTCTGTATAATAAATATTGAAGACTGAGATTACAGCAGCGGTGGTTTTCTCCCGAATTGGGTTTCCACCTTAAATCATGGTGTTCATATGTGTTGTTTATGTTTGATGGTTTGTTCTGTTATTTCTGTTGATGCTTAATGCTTGTCTGATGCAATGCTCTAAGTAAAGACATAATAAGATATCAAGACATACATGTTGGATGCAGTACTATAACATATGGTTTTAAAAGAAAGAAAGAAAAAAATTGCTCAACCCAAAATACTGATTCACCCCCCCTCTCAGTATTTTTCCCAACAATTGGTATCAGAGCAGGTCCTTCTGAAAAAGCTTAGCCGATAGAAGGAAGATCAAGCAAGATGAGCAATCAAGATGGAACAACATCTATCAGGCCTCCGCTTTTCAACGGAAACAATTTAATATTATGGAAAACAAGGATGAGATCCTATCTTCAGTATCTAGGAGCAGAGGTATGGGCAATTGTTGAACAAGGTTATCAATATCCAATTGCAATACCAACATATCCGACAGAAAGAAATAATTATGAAACAAATTCAAAGGCGGTCAATGCTTTATTGGCAAGTCTAACTGAATCAGAATTTGTCAAAGTCATGCAGCTAAATACAGCAAAGGCAATATGGGACAAAATCATTCTAAGTTATGAAGGTGATGCAAAGGTAAAAAGTGCTAAACTCCAAACTCTCAGAATTCAATATGAGAATCTAAAAATGGATAATGAGGAGAGCATTGCCAATTTATTTTTATGTCTTGATGATATTGTAAATCGTATGAGAAATCTGGGAGAAACAATAACTGAATCTACATTGGTTGAGAAAGTCTTAAGGTCACTAACAACAAAATTTGAGTCAAAAGTTTCTGCTCTTGAAGAAAAGTAGGATCTTCAAAACCTTACTGTGGTGCAACTTCATGTCATACTAACTACATATGAAATGAGAAGAGGAGGACCATCTAAAGTCAAAGAAGCAGTCTTTAGAACTTCTACAAAAGAGAAGGAAGTACAAAAAACAGAAGGATCAGGATATATCTCAGAAGAAAATGAGATAAACTTTGTAAAGAAACTTCAATTTAGCACAGGACGGTTCAGAGGTAAGCTTCCTTTCAAATTTTTTGATTGTGGAAGAGTTGGTCATTATGCTACTAAATGTCCTTATAGAGAAACACATAAAAAGGGGAAGGAAGTAGAAAGAAGGAATACGAATCTTTTTAGCACTAGAAAGAGTTACTATGCTCATGAATACAGTGATGGGTTATCTGATAGTGAGGAAGAATGTGAACAAGATCTTAGACTTCTCATGGCATTTGAAAACAAATCTAGAGAAGAAAAGGATACTTTTGAGGATGCTCTAGAAGACAGTGATTTTATTGTCGAAAAAAATAAACTCAAAATTTGCTTAGAAGAGAGTAAAATAACCATAGAAACTCTGAAAAATCAGCTTGAAGAAAAAGAGAGACATAATGAGAAATTGGAGTGTGAAGTAGTAGATCTAAGAAAAGAACTTGAGAAAGTAAAGACTCTGAATCTTAGATTTGGTAAAGGGTCTAAAACCTTAGATGAGATTATCAAGGTACAACATTCTCCTCTTATAAAGATAGGTCTTGGATATATTGGAGAATCTTCTCAGGCTTCAGCACCGAATTATCTAAAAGCAGTTACAGCTGGTTTACAACATGCTGCCATTCAGCAAGGGAATAAAGAATCTTTACAGGTAAAGCATGATCATCTCAATTCAAGGAACACTAACAGGAATGTCTTTCAAAAGAAACACCAATCAATAGGTAAATTCATATAGAAGATCTTATGATCGCAGAAATTTCTTCTTCAATGGACAATGTTTCTCATGTCACAATTTTGGTCATAAAGCGGTTCAATGTGTAGCATATAAAACTATCATGACAAGAGAAGCAAGAAAGAAAAGGATTGATATTGAAACAAAGAAGAATACCTATAACAACTTTTTTCCTCTTCAAAATGAAGTTGAATGTGCTTATTGCAATAACTTTGGCCATGAATAATCTGAATTCAGGAGCAAAGTTCAGCCAAAAGAACATGTTCCTTCAAGCTCCAAAGTATGGAAAAAGAATGAATTACAGGTTGAAAATTGTGGCATAGAGTTATTTGCAGAAGATGAAGAAAACCAATGGTACATTGATAGTGGATGCTTAAGACACATGACAGGTGATAAAGACAAACTTCTTGCATATAGTGCTCTAGAAAAGGAAAATAATGTTACATTTGGAAATGATACTCCGGCGATCATTAATGGAAAAGGGTCTATTTTTCTAAAAGAAAAGGTGAAAGCTAATGAAGTCATGTATGTGGATGGATTAAAGCATAACCTGTTAAATGTAAGTCAAATGTGTGATCAAGGAACTGAAGTTGTCTTTAGTTCAAAAGAATGTGTGGTACATCTTGATACAGGTAAAGCAATTATAAGAGGAAAAAGGACTCCAAACAACCTGTATATATTGAAGAACTGCAAAGAACAATGTTATTTGAGTAAATCTTCAGAAAATTAGCTATGGCATATAAGTTTGGGGCATCTGAGCTTTTCTCAAATCAACAAATCAAGCAGACTTAAAGCTATTCGTGATCTTCCCAATATCACTCCACCTAAAAATATCATATGCAAATCTTGCCAATTCGGTAAGCAAACCAGAGTACAATTTAATGCCAAGGAAGGATCATCAAGTAAGCCTCTTGAACTCATTCATACTGACATATGTGGACCTATGAGGAAACATTCACCACGTGGTGAAGAATACTATATCTTATTCATTGATGATTTCTCTAGAATGTGTTGGATTGGGCTGCTTAAACACAAAGATGAAGCATTTGAGAAATTTCAGATCTTCAAAGCACTAGTTGAGAATGAATTAGATCTAAAAATCAAGTGTCTCAGATCTAATCGAGGAGGCGAATATAATTCAGATGAATTCTTTGAATTTTGTGAACAACATGGCATAAAAAGACACTTTTCTGTAGCTAGCACTCCACAACAAAATGGTGTTGCAGAAAGAATGAATAGAACTGTTCAACAAATGGCTAGAGCTATGCTCGATGATTCCGGAACACCTGACACATTTTGGGGAGAAGCTGCACATACAGCAGTAAACATTCTCAACAAGGCACATGTTCATGTAAATAGTGATAAAACTCCATATGAACTCTGGTATGGTAAACCTCCCACTGTAAAGCATTTTAGAATTTTTGGAAGAAAATGCTTTATCAAGAATAATGATGAAAAACTTGGCAAGTTTGAACCTAGAGCAGATGAACGAATATTTCTTGGTTACTCCTATAGGAGTAGGGCATATAAATGTTACAATAAAAAAACTTTGGAAGATTGTTGAATGTATTGATGTTGTTATTGATGAGTCTCCTGCAGTTCGAAAAGAAGAAAAACAAACAACAGATGAAGATGACGATGAAACATATCCTTCTACATCAAATAAGAATGATATAAACAGTGAACCAAATGAAGAACCCAAAGATGATTTATCTGAAAAAGCTCCATCTAGATATTTTCAAAAGAATCATCCAGAATCTCAAATTTTGGGAGAAAAGGGATCAGGTGTACAAACAAGAAGGACTCTTGTGGGATCTTCTAGCAATTTGGCATTTCTGTCCACTATTGAACCACAAAATGTCAGTCAAGCCTGCAAAGATGATTGTTGGATTCAAGCCATGAATGAAGAGCTTGATCAAATTGAGAAGAATCACACTTGGGAATTAGTACCAAAACCTCATGACAAAAATGTCATTGGAACTAAATGGATATTCAAAAACAAGTTAAATGAAGATGGGGATGTTATAAGAAATAAAGCTAGACTTGTGTGCAAAGGGTATGCTCAACAAGAAGGTATAGACTTTGAAGAAACTTTTGCTCCTGTAGCCAGACTCGAAGCCATAAGAATGTTTCTTGCATTTTCAAGCTTCCAACAAATCAAAGTTTAACAAATGGATGTTAAATATGCTTTTCTCAATGGTGATCTAGAAGAAGAAGTGTATATAGAACTACCAGAAGGATTCATTTTGGGAAATTATGAAAAACTTCTTTGTAGACTTAAAAAGGCTCTATATGGTCTCAAACAAGCTCCAAGGGCATGGTACTAGCGTCTTGACAATTATCTTCATCAACAAGGATTTTCAAAAGGGTCTGCTGATAGCAACTTATACACAAAAATTGAGAATGACAGACTATTAATTGTGGTAGTATACGTTGATGATATCATTTTTGGAAGTAATGAAGAGTCTATGAGTCAGAAATTTTCTTCTAATATGCAGCAAGAATTTGAAATGTCTTTACTTGGGGAGCTAACATTCTTTCTTGGATTGCAAGTGCAACAAGAAATAGATGGCATTTTATTATCACAAGCAAAGTACCTCAAGCAAATCCTGAAGAAGTATGGCATGGAAGATTGCAAACCTGTAAGTACACCAATGATAACCAGATGTAATCTCAGTTCTAGTGATGATTCCCCCACGGTGAATCAACCAGAATACAGATCTATGATAGGAATTCTACTTTATCTCACTGGGACAAGACCAGACATTATGCATGCAGTTGGGATTGTTGGAAAATTTCAAGCCAATCCAAAATATTCTTACCTTCAGGCTGTGAAAAGAATATTCAAATATCTACAAGGAACTCAAGATTTTGGACTATGGTATCCAAAGAATGCTGATCTTACTCTTCATGCATACACTGATGCAGATTGGGCTGGAAGTGTTGATGATCGAAAAAGCACTAGTGGTGGTGCATTCTATATGGGGCCCCGGTTAGTATCTTGGTTCAGCAAGAAGCAAAGCTCCATTGTGTTATCTACAGCAGAAGCAGAATATGTGGCAACAACATCATGTTGCACTCAACTTCTCTGGATGATGCAAACCCTACAAGACTTTCAAATCAAATGTTCACCCCCTATCTCCATTATGTGTGATAATACAAGTGCCATCAGTATCTCAAAGAATCATGTTATGCATTCCAAGACCAAGCACATTCCCATCAAGTATCACTTTTTACGTGAACAAGTGCTTGAACAAAAGGTGAAATTGGAGTATGTTTCCTCCAAAGAACAAGTTTCTGATATATTTACCAAACCTCTACCCAGGGAAGCGTTCGAATATCTCAGACAGAAACTGGGAGTAGTCTCTGCCATGCAGAGGATCAGGTCTACTTAAATTCAGAAGATTAAATTGGTTGTAAGGTGCTGTTGGGCATCACTGAATGCAAAGGCTAAGGGGGAGCATTTGTCATATGAAAAGGATGCATTTTTGGCATTTATAAGTCATCTTGTTATTTTATGAAGATACATCATGATCTTAGGGGGAGCATGGTATTTTCAACTCTTTTCCATTGATGTCAAAGGGGGAGGAAAAGCAACAAAGGGTTTCTATAAGATTTTCAGAGGACGAGTATTGCCATCAATGCCAAAGGCGGAGATTGTTGGAAATATTGCCATTGATGGCAAAGGATGTGGCAAAGGAATTGGCATCTAAATGTAGCAGAGAAGAACAGAGAAAGAATGCATCTACAATTTGAGCTACAGAGAGAAGTATCGGTCAGGGATCAGAGACAAGTAGTGAATTGAAGCAGAGCTTTCCAGAGACAGAGGAATAGAAAACCTGGAAAACTGAGAAGAATGAGTGAAACTCTTATTCATTCGTATATGCTAATGAGGGATTGGTTCTAAACTCTCCATGACTTATATATTCAGCAAAATATTTGCGTCCATGTGGACATTTGTGAAATCATGTGTTACTGACAGATGGGATTATGCCTGTATAGACAGCTTGAATTGTGAAAAGCGTGAGTGTGTTGCTTAGAACATCTAGATTCTGTGGAAGGAGGATATTCGTGAAGTTATATACGATATCGGGTTGCTAAGGTCATGGTACAGTGAGCCACAGACGGGTTCTATATGTACATGGCACATTATATAGATATATATATATATATATATATATATAACCTAAGGAAGAATACTTAAAACAAAGTTATGCTTTAGAGATGGCGCAGATTAATAGAGTAGATAAGCGAAACCTTGGTTAATTTATTACACATAAACGGCAGAATTCATATATATACGCAAACGGAACTTGGAGTACGGAGCAGGAATTTGATTGGATGGTTGATCACTGTTTAAAAACTGCGAGTGAATAGTGAGGGTGGTTTCCGGGTTTCATCGTACCACCTTTCGACGATAGGTGGTATTTCCTGGATGGAGAGAGATTCAATAGAGGTGTTGACACGCGTCCCTGCAAAACCGCCATCACTGCGCACCATCGCACGTTAACGATCGTCCATCGCATGATAACGATCGACCCAGGACGGCCAACGATATTGTTGTGCGTCGTTGATCTGGAGGGAAGCCATCGGACGACGATCGCTTGATGAAGAGGCACAGACGATAATGAAAAGGCACGAAGCTTAACCAAAGTACGAGCGAAAATGTGATTGGGTCGCTGATCATATATGTGGGCCCAGTTTGAATTATTTTAATTGGTCCTTTTCACTTTAATGTTTGTGGGCTCAACCAAGATGGTTTAAATTAAATATTTATTATGGCAAAAAGCGATATATACTGTCGATCTGGAGAGCGGACTTAACTATATTTGTGGGCCCCGGGGTCAAAGGTTAATTTGTTTAAAAGCATTGGATATTTTATAAAGCTCGAAGGGTTAAACATTAGTTATAAGGCTTGGTAATTCAACAGTTGTAAATATATTTATTTGTCAATTTCTTTGAAATTGATAAATAAATTAAAAATAAATCAAAGAGCCCCTTGGGATAAACTAAAAGGAATATCGTCCACAAATACCATTAGCAATTAAATGGTTTTGACCCAAGGTTTTAATGAAGGTGAAAACTATATAAGGTGATGAGAATTATGAAGGAGTGTGTGCATGCGAAAGGGTTGATAATAAACAAATCTCTTTAGAGATATCTGTATGAATAAACTTTGATATATCTGAATCTGTTGCACACCTGTGAATATAAATATTTATCAAATCAAATGATGATTAATTCCTGGCTCAATCGACTGAAGAAATCATGAAGAATGTATAAGGTTTGTGAATGAATAATTCACTCTGAAGTATATCTGTATGGAATGGGAAACAGATTGTTGAATTAAGGATGCACCTCTGAAGAAATTGGATAAATCTGGTGGTTTTCAAGGTATGTCGTGTGAAAATTAATGAAACAAGAGGAGGGGGTTGTAGCTCCCTTCCAGGAAAGGCTTGTAAATGATTGCAGGGGGTTGTAGCTCCCTTCTAGGAAAGGCTGGTAAACGAAAGAAGGGCATAGCCTTCTGTAGGTGGGTGCCTGTGTGCTGGTATAAGTCTGCCCCAACATATAATTGTAAGAAGTTTTCTGTATAATAAATATTGAAGACTGAGATTACAACAGCGCGGTGGTTTTCTCCCGAATTGGGTTTCCACCTTAAATCATGGTGTTTATATGTGTTGTTTATGTTTGATGGTTTGTTCTGTTATTTTTGTTCATGCTTAATGATTTTTTGATCAATGCTCTAAGTAAAGACATAATAAGATATCAGGACATACATGTTGGATGCAGTACTGTAACATATGGTTTTAAAAGAAAGAAAAAAAATATTGCTTCGCCCAGAATATTGATTCACCCCACCTCTCAGTATTTTTCCCAACACATAAGGTGTTAGACAAGTTCTAGCAGCAAAGGCTAAACCATTGGCAAGGAAATTTTGGTTTCTTGGGATAAAGATAATTTGGAATTCATCAAATGTTTTTAACAAGTCCATGGCATCATCTCTATAAGCTCCAAGTCTAGGATGTTTAGCATTGTACTCCCCATTTACTTGCCTAATTATCAATTCTGCATCTCCATGAACCTTTATTCTTTTGGCCCCTAATTTCTTCAATAAATTCAGGCCTAAAATGAGAGCCTCATACTCACTATGTTGTTTGTACATTGAAAGTTTAATCTATAGGAATTCCCCTTAGCATGATTGTTTTTAGTGTTATGTAACCATATGCCTACCCCTGCATCATTTTTAGTGCACGACTCATCAAAATTCATGCTCCAAAGAGGACTATTTTCATATTTGTGATTTGTTTTATTGTTGTCCTCTCTATCTTCTTCATCTTTCTATTCTATACAAGGGTCTGCACTACATTTTTCTGTGTTTTGTTCCTAAAATTTTTCTTTGTTTTGAGGTTTTACTCTTTGTTTTTCATGATCTATGTTATGCTTATGACTTATTTGAACATCAAGACCTTTAACCTGTTCACTATAAATTTCTAAATTGGAAAACTGTCTTTTAACTTCCTCTTTATTTTCCTCTTTATCAATGGCTATAACTCTGTTTTCATGTGAAGTGATTACAACATTGGCTAGTGTGTTATTGACTACCTCTTTCTCATTAGGGATATCATCATTGTAAAGAATAAAAGAGTCAAGTTCAGTGTGTATGGAATAAAGGGGAAAAATTTTCGGTCTCTCTTGGCTACTCACCATGTATTTTGTGTGTGTTTCCCTATAGAGTCTTCTAGGTTGGCTGAAGATAGGGATGGTGGCATAAGTCATATCCAGTTGCATGGTACCTTGTAGCTTAGCACCCCATGACCTTGAAAGGAGCATGCCATATTTAGGGGGTATATCAACCACTACAATGTCCATCACTAAAATCTTGGCTGGTATTTGGGCTAAGTTAACACACAGATCCTTTATGAGGCCTATGCATCTTACCCTACTTGAATCAAAGGAATATAAATCTTTGTAGGGTCTAGTTACCTCTAAGCCTAATCTTTCCATTATTACCTTGGGCATGAGGTTGTGTGATGCTCCTGAATCAAGCATGGCATTGTGTAAAATATTATCATGGATGTTCAAACTGATGTAGAATGGAGGGGTAGTTCCTTCTTGAAATTTTCCTTCAATTTTTGGTCCAAATATAAGCTCTGGGGTATCATCATTTAAGTTAACTGTGTCATGAACATCTTCTATGTTAAAATCTTTCAAAATTTTACCTCTGTATACATTTTGAGTAACTAATTCAGTGAGTGGGACAGAGATTTTGATTTTGGATATTTCATTCTCTAGGCTAAAGGGAATCTTCTTTTTCAAAATGTTTGCTTCAGCCTTGTTAGTCACTCCTTGTTCAGCAAAATGAACATGCTAATTTTCAGTATTTACAGTAGTTAAAATAGTTTCTTCAGGAGCATTAGATGAGGTGCTAGTGTTGCTGGGGTTAACACACTCTTTTTCATTTACTTGGGTGTTTTTCCCTTTGTTTGGATCAGAATTTACAGCCACTGTTTTATGAATTTTTGTTGTGTTTTTGGAAACATTTTTAGGGCTTTTTTTGGCAGATTTGTTAGAGGTTTTGTTCTTGGGAGTTTCTTGGTTCCTTTTACTTCTCCGGTCATATTTTTTAGGTGATCCTATGATGGCATTTTCAGAGTCTTGTTCATAAAAATCAGTTTCTGTTCTTCTGTCATCATAAGGTGTATATAGACCTTGTTTTCTTTCATGGAGGAAAAAAGAATCCTCATTGCTTACCCCAAGCATGTTCATGTTGTCATCCTTTGTTTTTTCATTGTTTTATTCATCCTAATTCACATAATTTTCTTGAAAAGGAGATCTGATATGTTGATCATCCTCTCTTTCTATGTTTTGAGGTTGATTTCTCCTAAAGTTCTGATTCTGATTTTGAGATTGATTTATGTTTTGTGGAACTGATTGATTTTCCCTAGATTGTGCTCTCTCAAGTATGCTCATTTTATTCATCATTTCCTCCATAATTCTCACCATTTTAGAGCTATATGTGGAAGGTGCATTTTCCTCCCTAAATTATACTTTATTTTGATTCCTCATCCTAGCTCTTTTTTCAATCAGATTTACTTCCACAGCAAGGGCTCCCCTCTGCATGTCTTCAAAAGTCAAGGGATCTCTTTCTCTTAGCTGATATGCCATTTCAGGATCAAATACTTCAGGAAATTTGGCCAAGGCTGAGCCTTGTGGAGGTTTCAATTCTGGGGGTAGGACATTATAAACACTATTGAACCTAGTGCAATAATTTTGAACACTTTCCCCAGTGTTTCTTTTGAGGTTGTTGTAATCTAAAAGTATTTGGAGAAGGTTTTTCTGACTTCCCATTTGTTTAGGAATGACTGATGGAGAGCTTGGAGGTCATTGATACTGTTAGGGGTTAATATTTTAAACCATTTTCTTGCCTCTCCCCCTAAAATTTGAGCAAACAATCCGAGTTTGAAAGTTTCATCATCTATCTCATTTCTATCAAAACATTCATTAATCTTGTCCACATTTTGTGAAGCAGTAGTAGCACCACTGGCATCATATAATGAAATCTTGGACTGATATTCCTGTGGTAGATTTACTAAAGGTAAAGGAAGGACTAGGGGAGCATACCATATTTCCATGATAGGAGGTTGTGGAAAAAATGGGGGGCTTACAGGTGGAGGATGTAGGATAGGAATGGGTTGAAGAAATGGGGTGGTTTGAAAAGTGGGTGTATGGGTGACAGAAGTGGATGGACCAGCAAAATACTATTGAGCATATCTAGGGTGAGAAAAACCAAAGTTATAAACAAAATGAAGGTCAGGTGGAGTGGTTTCTCTACTACTATGATGTTCGCCACTATGTTGGGGTGAGTGTGGAGACTCAAATTCTATCTGATCTATATCACTAAGTGACTTAGTTCTGGATGGGTTTCTTAAGTCAACTTGTGTATTTTGTAGAACTAAGAGGTTTGTAGGGACAGAATTAGCTCTATGAATTGGTCTGATAACAATTGGTGTTTTAGGCTTAGGATATTTCCGAAGGATACTTTCTGGATTATCAACTGTCTCAGGAGGATTTGGGTCAGGATAGGCTCTAGTATGAACTCTTCTAGAAGCCACTATGCTATTTTTTCAGACATAATGATAAGAAAAGTTTAACCAATTATGACAATCTTTAATAGGCTAACTAATCTTTTAACAAGAAAAATTAATCTTCAAATTTTCCTTGACTGAGTTTGTATGAAGTTATGATAGAAATGGGTTTCCCAGTGGAGTCTTTGGTCAATTCAGAATTATTGAGTCACCAGGTGGAAATTTTTAGCTGTGGGAGGTAAACTATTTTATGGTCCACCACTAGTAATTGCTTTGAATACTAATTTGAAATGTTTTTGGGTTTTTCTGAGTTTTTTACAGTCCTATGGTTATGAGAGTGTCCTATATCTATTTCAACGCTTAGCTATAGTGATGAGACAAACAGATTCTACTCTATGTCTTACTGGGTGATTTCTCCAAGGTTTGATAAGGGTCTGTTAGAATCCTAAGAAGTACTTAGAATGCCACTGATTCTGACAAGTCCTATCATGAGCACCTATATGCTTGGTAGTACTTGGAGAAAAATGATTTCACTTAAGTGAATATTGAGTATTTTTTTTTAAGGACTTTTACTCAAAAATCCCCAGTATGTTCGCCAGTATGTTAGGACTCCGTAGTTTGCAGGATTGGCAAGTAAAAACACTGCAGTGCCTACATCAAAACCACTTTGGAATCTAAGGATCTAGCCATCCTACATTCAGAGAGGGATCTCTCTATATGAATGTTTTCAAATATATGATATTTAAGGCTTATGATATGATATTAGGCTAGTTATAAGGCACAAAGGTTTTGTTTGTTTTGGTTGGGATGAACCTTATCAAAATAAAGGAAGTCTTATGAGGGGTAAAGGTGTAAGTAGGTTGAAAATGGTTCAGCTGATAAGATAAGAAAGAAACAGCTTCAATCCATTGGGCTATGGAGTCATAAAGGATTTAATTGCACAACAAGTTTCAAAAGTGGTCCATGGGGCAAGTCATCTATGTCAAAGGATTCTTTAGATTGATTTGATGATATGGAAACATAAAAATTGTTGTGAGAGAAGAAAACACACAAGAGAAACAAAGGACATCCTAAGATCAGGTAATTACTTCTAAAATAGCCTACTTTTGGCATGCACTTAATAGAAAGACATGAAGTAACCTAAGATCAGGTAAGTACTTTTAAACTAGTCTGCTCTTGATATACTTTCAAGAGAAAACATTAAAAACAAAGAACAGCTTAAGATCAAGTAAAGACTTTTAAATTAGCCTGATTTCAGCATATTCTTAAAATAAAACATTTATGATGAACATAAAAAGTAGTCTAAGATCAGGTAATTACTTTTAAACTAGCCCGCTTTCAACATACTCTTAAGGGGACTTTTTAGAGTAAATTTTGGAGAAGAAATCAGAGGATGGGGATAACCATAGACTTCCCTAATTAAGCTTTACTTAGAAAACTCTTCAAGAACTTTAAAGAAAAAATTTCAAGCTATACTCAGAAAAACATGGGCTCACCAACATTCCTTGACTGATCACACTCTATTGAATTATCCTCAAACACACAATTAGAAGAAAACATAAAGATAAAGATTATTCAGTGAGATTTAGGGTACTTAACAGTAAATCCTAATCTATATTTGCTGTTATTTTTCAGAGAAAAGTGAACAGAATGAAAACATAAAGAAAATAACAAATACAGTGAGAAACACATCACCATTGACATAGACCAGGATCCCATGAATCAGCTTGTGTATTTGATGTTCAAACCAGTTACAATCTTCAAGTCCAGTGGGTCTTTATAGCTTCAAACTTCTCATCTCGGCCTATCTTTCTTCTATTACAATATAGAGCTTTAGCATCCTCAAAAGCTATTTAAAATTAAAGAGTATTCAAATACCAACAACTATAATGTCTTCTACAGAAGTATTTATAGAATAATGAGGAGCTGGAGTGTAAGAAGGGTTCATTTGTTCAATTAATACAGCTTAATGGTTTATTGACCTTTGGGAGGCCTAAGGGAGAATATTTCGAATGCTCATCTCTGTTTTAATCAATTTTACATTAAATTTCATCATCTTTAGCCACTTTTGTTGACTTTGATGATTTTTGGTAGGTTGGTAGTTAATTTTGAGCTGTCTTTAAAAATATCCCTGACTGTGCAATTAATATGCACTCTTTAGATGAAATCAACTGGCAGCTAGTATTTTGAGGAGTTATAGCCTCTTATGATGTGGTATTTGGAGGCTCCTTTATTGATTTGTGCTGATATGGAACTTTGAACTTCAATAAGGCCTTTGATATTGTTTTTGTGCCTTATAGTCACTTTCAGAGTCTTTAAACCTTATATGCTGATTGTTTTCACTTTTTAAACACTTTCTGCTTTTTCACCGTGTCCTTATCTTCATAACTCATTGGTTAAGTCTTTTGATTCTTGGTCTTTTGGGCTTTAACCTTTATCCTTAATCATCACTGTATTTTTTTCTTTTGAACTGAATTCGGCCTTAGTACCTTAAGCCTGTTTTTTTAACTTTTTAAATCATGCTTTACCTATAACTATAGGGTTAAACCCTTCTGATTTTTTATTTGTGCTTTAATCCCTTTATTTGTATGATTAAGTATTCTTTGGCCCTTTGCTGATTATTTTTACCTTTAAACATGTTTTAACCTTAAAACCAAAGGATTTGAACCTCTCACATTCGATCTTTTGCACCAGAACTTCTTTAATCTTTTAGTCTTTAGCCTCTACTGTCTTTTCCTTTATTACTGTGGACAGTAGGTTTTCTTAGTGCATTTAAGGGTTTTTATGGCATGACCAGTGCTTATGCAACACTGATCAAATCATTTGACGAAGACTGATAGCCTTCTCCTTTGTGTTTTAGCCCTAGAGATAGAAAAAATTGGTTTTGTCCCTTTGTGAGCCATGGACAATGTTAACGCTCCAGAAAACAATGATAAAAACCTGCAACAAACAAAAAAAATGTTATAAAAACCTGCGATGGAAGGGTTTGATTGCTTAGGAGGCTGGCGGAGAGGAGGAGCGGTGCGGAGGGGGTGATTATGTAGGTGGAGGAGTTTTATTGAGTAAAACCGATGAGAATGCGGTTCAAAATGGATTCTGGCGGGAATTTAGGTAAAGTGGTTTTCAGAAAACCACGAGTGGTTTTCACGTGACCCTCAGGCGGTAAGTGGTTTTTCCCATAGGGAATGCGATCCAATGGAAACATGCCACATGGCCTTCGCAATACCACCTATTTCGCGCGATTTTGAAACGTTAACTCTCAGATGCAAAAATCGCATGATATTAATTGTAGACCATTGGATCTAGGGGGAAGATCCAACGGCTACGAGGAAGTGTGATGGGGAGAGGAGCTCGGTGTGTTTTTTAAGTGGAGGCTAGGTGTCAGCGTAGGATTGGATGAGCAGCTCATGTTGTGGATGGTAGGCCTGGAGGGAAGTTGGGTGACGGGATGGGCAAGGACTGTTGACTTGAAACAAGTCAATGGTGGAGATCGTATGATGGAGTGATAAGGCAGAGGAAAGGAGAAAGAAAGGGAAGGAAAGAAATATGGTGGGGTGAACTACCACCGTTGGATCTCCCATATCGACGGTGGAGATTTGTCGTCGAGAGGTTGATTACAGACAGAAAGGGAAGGGGCTGGGGATTAGGTAGGGGCACGGTCTTATGGACGAGAAATGACTAGGGGCCAAGGCTAGAGGGGTTAATCGCATCGGCAGGGAGAACTTTTATAAAGAAAAAACGAGTTTTGAAAAGAAACAAGCTAATGCGACGAAGGGGCTAAAGGTTTTAGGCACCTGGTTGCAAGGCCATGTCATTTGACCGAAAAAGGCCAAGGCTTTAAGCCCTAAGGGGCTTAGAGCCTGTTGTTTAACATAAAAGAAAAATTTGTGGATTTTTCATCGCCTTTTGTAGTCCTGAAAGCTATAAGGGAGAGTTATTAAACCATAATAAAGGGTTTGATGGTTAAAAAAGGATTTTGAAGGCTTTTTGAGGAGAATGAAGGGAAAATTAGAAGGAGGAAAGGGGATTTTCAGGGAAAAAAAGGAGGATGAATAAGGGCAAAAATAAGTGAATGAAATGATGAAAATGGGGTTGTCTAGGAAAAAAATTTCAAAGGGAACAACAGGCTTAACTTGGTGGATTTCTTCTAAGGGAAAAAAAATATTTCGAAGGGAACAACACTTAAGGAACAATACTTTTAAGGAACAACACTTTTAGGGAACAACACTGTTAGGGAACAACATTGTTAGGGAACGACACTTTTAGGGAATAGAAGACTTCAAGAATGAGTAATTTTCTTATGAAAATAATCTTTTGAAGGTTGAAGACCTGTTTTTAGCCATCATTTTCTTATTAAAAAATTTACTGATGGCTAACATCTACCATGTTCAGATTTTTAGCCCACCTAGATTGCATAAGCTCAAGGTGGAGGAGCATTTGCTGGAGTTGCCATGTTGGGAGGTGACTCATTTTCTATGGATGATTGCTTGGGATGGAGGATCCACTTGCAGAAGATGTTTTCCCAATACTTTTCAGTCTCCATGCCTTGGGAGGAAACTTCTCAGTTCTATCCCTGCATTTGCTTGATGACAAGCAACATATGGGATGGGAGGACTGTAATATTCCAAAATTTGCATGTAGCAAATTGGCATATCAATTTTTGCTGATTTCAATTAGGAGGAGAATAAATGGGTAAGGAGACCCATGCATAATAAAAATCTAAGTAAAATCCCTCATAGTATGAAAGGGGATCATCATTGGAGTTGTATTTCACACCCTCATGTGTGAACATGATCATTTGTAGGTGGACAAGGTCAAGTTTGACCAAGTCAACAATGCTAGGATAGGAGGTGGAGAACACTTAGAGAAACAACGCAGTATGAATGGGAAGAATTTTCTTTCGTGAATGAAACCGTAATGAGTGGGACCCATGGTCAGAAGGATCTCACTTTTTTAAAAGGAGGGCAAGGCAGCCATTGTTTCTCATGTTGAAGATTATTGATTTCTTTTTCTATTTAGACTTTGTGCATTCTCCTTCTATTCAGAAAAGTTGCAGTGCTGCTTATCACAAGGCATTCATGTTTATGAATTCCTTCTCCTTTCAAGAGAGGCATCTTGAGGGAGTTTCTCTTTATTTTATCCACATACAGGCTTGAGGCCAAGCATCCTCCTTCAGCTACAGCATCATTCATGTAGCAGGAAATGTTGTGTTGTAGGGTGTTGCAGTGGAGGTTCTACAACACCACTTCCATTAGCTATTTTTTAGAGGAGGGAGTATCCTTACCTTTGGAGGATCAGTGAGGGATAATTTGATCTGATTCCCATCATATTTGGCATCAGGCCAACCATTTTTCATCACCTACAGCACAGTTCCTCTCATTGATTGCATTATTTTCATCGAGTATTTGGAGTGAGGGTTGCATCATTTGCTCGGAGGGTCATGTTATCACCCTAGTAATTCTCAGATTGTGGGATGGGGATTTTTGTAGTTAAGAAAACCAGGGGTAGCGAAGAACCACTTTGGGAATTCAGAATCTAGCCTTCCTAAGCTCCGGAGAGGGATCTCTCCTAAAGATTTAGCTTTTTTTTGGTAAAGAGTTTTAGGCTAGCTATGAGTGAGCAATAGGACTGATTTTAGAAGTGTGGTAGGAATAAAAAGTGTTTCAAGGTAAACTAGAGGGATCTACCAGAACTTTGGGAAATGGATTCAAATCTCTAGGCAAGCAGAGCCAGGAAATAAGACTTAAATATGCAAATGTACTAAGGGTGGGATAGATGACCTTCTAAGGCTTTGAAATAGGCTTTGTTGATGGAATGGGTGAAATTTGAACAAAAGGGCACTTACGAATCCTTAAGTTACAGAAAAGAGGATTGAAGGAGGGGATCAAACTGGGACCTAGAGAAATTAATAATTCTATGGTCTAGTCATCAAGTAGAAAACATAAAAAGGCCAACTAGTTTAAAATAGGGAGCTTATTATCACTAATCCTGTTTAATTTCTCCTTAGTTGATCATTACAGAATAGAAACACATCAAATGAATGTATGTAAACTTTTAAATAGTAACACTGAAAACAAGAAAAAATATGAGACTTATCTTGTCACCACGAGAATCCTTAGTTATGATGTCTCTAATCTTGTTTCCAGTCTGATGCTTCGCTAATTGACTCACATCAACTTCAATATGTCCAGCAAAATGACTATAGTAGTCTTGAGAAATTTTATTCCCCACTGAATACTTCAAATTATGAAGTATTTAAACACATAAATTGTTTACAAAATATCTCAGATTTTGAGATAATGTTTTAAAAAAAATAGGAAATGTAACATAAGAAGAGGGACAACAGCAAAACAGTTTGCAAGCTGTCCTCTTTTACAAGGAAAAATAGAACTGATTATTCTAATTAAAAAGGCTTTATGATGTGTTGTAAGCATTGCTGGCAAGTGAAACTTTATCTCGTGGAAGATGACTTGTAGAATACTCTTCCTTTTCACCTTATGTTCTGATACTCTTTATCTCTGCTTTTCGCTGTTTCACTGCTACAATTGGAAAATGACTAGCATTAACAATTTGATTTTACTGATACACTTTGACCCTGATACACTTTGGCACTGATTTTTTCACCATAAGGTAAAAGTAAAATATGATTTTTCATGTGATTTTCCTGTCCTTTACCTGTCAAATTCACATCAGATCTGTGAATTCTTTCCACTGTTCAGCAGTGGGGATCTTCATATTCTTCAATTTCCTGTAACTTTCATTAGCCTCTGTATATTTTGCAAAGTTTGGTTTTACTATGAACATATGCTTGATTTCATTTTCCAAAAAGAATAAATTTTCAAAATATTGAAGTAATATTTTGCCACTTGGAGATCCTTGTGGCAAAGGTTGTTTAGCTTGCTCCTTAGCATGAGCTCTGATTTTCTGATCATAATACTTCTGTGGCACTAATTTTTCATTCAATGCATGAATGTATGGTAAACCTACTTTTGATAATACTTTGTATTTGGCCCAAAATCTTGTGATGGCCAAGTTCATATATTTACACCTGTCTTCCAAATTATTCATCATGTTTCTCTTATTCAGGACTTTCTTAATTTGAAGGATGGCCTCTCTTCTGTCAGAAATTTTCAAATCTTCTAATTCTTCCCTATTTTTGCTGTTCAAAAATTCTATGAGTTGAACTTCTTGTGGTGGCTTATTTTCAATTTCTTTCTAGGTTTTATCAATTTCTGCATTTGCAGCATGTAGCAATTCTTTTAGCTCATAAATTCTCTGAATAGAAGGCCATTGTGAGTGAATGCCTTCAATGATTTTTGTCCATAAATCATTTTTTATGTATGCAACCTGATCTATAAGATTCACAAGTTTTTGAAGAATTTTTACTTGTTCTTGTAATCTATCAGCCCTCTGTTCATGCACTTTGGAAGTAATTAAGGCATCTCTTTTAGAAGTTTCCATATTTTTAATGGTGCCTTTCAAACTGATTATTTCTTTATCTTTCGAAGACATATCTTCCATGGCTCTGATTATTACGGCTTTTCCCTCTACTGTGTTTATCTGTGAGGTTGATGAATAAGAGGCAGAGATTTCATGAGAAGTGATTGGCACTGCAGCTGCCAATGCTCTTTGTCTTACCAAGTGTTCTGCCAATGTAGATGGAACAGTTGTACTTACAGTTGGGATCACTGTAGGAATGAAAACCTGTTGAGCTTTCTTCAGATTTTCATTTTCTTGCATGAAAGCTTCTATTTGGCTTTCCATTTCCTTTATCTGGGTTGTCATTTTTAGAACAAGTTGTTTTAGTTCATCATTTTCTGTCTTCTGCTGAAGGATTTCTTTTGCCTGAGGATTTTCACTTTGAGGCAATTTTAGTTGTTTTCTAAGAGCAGCTATATCTTCATTTTTCTGTTTGATTAAAGCCTTTGCAACTTCAATGTTAGCTAGGTCAGCTTCTTCTTCAATCACAAAGTCTTATAATGCTTTTATCTTCAAGTTATTGGCATATAATTAGGCTTTATCCAATTTCATTTGAGTTTGGAGGTTTATCAATATTTTCTCAAGCCTGATAGAATTCATAGTATTATTGACTATTTTAGAATACAACATCTCTGTATTGCTTCTGTGGAATTCTATTTGGTCCAATTCATGGACAGCATTTGCATCAAATTCCAGGTCTATCTTTGAATAATTTGCAATAGTTTTTGGATCAGCCACTGTAGGCTTGAGAAATGACATCACCAATTTATTAGAAGAATAATCAAAAGCTGAAAGGAGTCTATCTTTATTCCCAGACTTTTCTTTAAGGAATTTGGAATATGCTTCACTTTTGATTTCTTCATTCTTTTCTTTGATTTGTCTGAACCTGATTTGAATATCTGACTCTGTATTGTCAGGTTCTTTAGAAGAATATGGCATATCAATATTTGTTTGTTTATCCTCCATGACTGTATTTTTTTGTTGTGCTCCAATTTAGACATTTTGAAGCTCTTTGAGTGTTTCAGTTACTATCCTTGTTGCTTCATCATCAGTTTCATGACCAGTTTTATCTTCAACATTGATAGCTTTATCCCTTTCTTCATTAGCCAATTTAATTTTCTTATTGTAGGGAATTATGAATCTTTTATCTTGAATAGTTTCAGCAGTGAAACTATCTTCCTTTCTGCTTCTTTTATGAAGAATTTCAGATTCTTTTTTCACTATAAAAACCTGTGTTTGATCAACCTGTTTATCCTTTCCATTATTTCTCTGCATGCTCTGTGAGTCATCATCAAATAAAGTATTTGGCTCCCATTCAAGTTTATTGGCATATGTTTCAATTTGGGGCTTGGGATCATGCAAGAAGGCAGACAACTTGCATTTCAATCTTATCATGCTTAAAATACCCTAAGGATAATAATTCCACATAAAAATATATGGGAATTTATACTCTTTCAACTTGACATTAATTTCATGTGCTGCTTCTCTATTGATTACAATGAATGGCCCAACTTGATTTTTCAGTTTGAACTGAGTCTTTTTTCGAGAAGCTATGAAATTGACTTCATCTGCATTCAACAACTGCCTCAAATATTCTAAAGCAAATATACTTGTTGTCACAAATCTTGGAAATTTATATGGGGCCAAGAGTGCACCATATACTCTAATCTCTATGTAACTCTTGTATAAGTACCAATTCTTTGTTTTACAGCTCTCAGATAGCTATAATATCTTCTTTGTTTCTTCATTAATTCTAGGGGTTTGTTCTTTATTAAGTAAATTCATAGCAGGTACTAAAACCAGTCATTAAATTCTGCATAGTTGTATTCCCTGTTCCATTTTCTCAGAATTGATGACCAAAACACAACTGAAAGTATATTCCCTTCTGGATCTATCTTCTAAAACTTAATAGGAAACTTATCTGCTTGATAATATAAAAAGAGATGAATTAGATATGAGGTATATCTAAAAACTCCTTCTTCTGACAATCTAGATAATTGGTAGTGCATGTTTTATGCAATGAATTTGGAAAAATTGTACACAATGGATGGAGATTGGCCAGGACTCAGAGTAGACAAAAAACCTATTATAGCAACATTAGTGAATTCATCACTGTTATATCCCAGTATGAATGATAGCATGGAGACAATCTATTTGGTTTCATTTGGAAAATCAAAAGTATCAAATGGAGGATTGAGCTTAGGGATATCAACCTGTTTGGGACAAAAATTCTGGAAGAATTTGAACTTAGAAGATAAATCAAGGTCTAAGTAAAGCTGAGTTAAATCCTCTATTGACAATGAAGCAGCATTGGGGTCAGGGTTTAGTTGCAGCATAGATTTTATGGATTCTGCATTGATATAAAATATGACGTCTCTGTCTTTATTGACAATGCACCTTTGGTATGGAAGATAATAGGACTCACACAATCTGACAAAATCAGGGGCTGAAGGACTAAGAGGAGCAATGTACTTTGGCAGATTGGAATCCCAAACTGGTATATATTTCTCACCTTTCTCTACTGATTTACCAAAACACCAGTTATAGACATCAAGTAAATTGAATTCTACTGAAGGGTCCAATATTCTGTAATCAAGGTCAACCAGAGGACTATTTTCTTGTGAAATAAATGGAGGTTGGATAGGCCTGACAACTTCCGTGGAATCAGGAGTGAGTGCAGGAGGTGGGTTTATCAATTTTAGAAGATTCAGGCTGAGGGGTTTTAGCAGAGGCTTTCTTTTGAGGCTTTGGACCTCCTGATTTGGGGGTTACTTGTTTCTTTGTCATTTTTTAATTGAACAGAGCAAGCTTAGACTGTTTCCTGAGTTCTTCTGTTGGAAACAAGGGATTTTTGGAGAATATCTCTTGTAAAATAGGGTTCTGAGCAAATTTTCAGATGAAAAGAGGGTTTTAATGCTCAGAAGAAAGGTTATGATCAACTCCAGCAGTGAAAATGACCAGGGTATGGATAAAAATTGCAAAAACAGAAATGAGGGATTCTAGGGAAAATTTGACAAAGTTTCCACTATACTTTGGATGTTTTTTGCAATTTCTGTGTGGATAATTAAGATAATTACAAGAAATAATTGAAAATTGGTGCTTTTTCTTTTGGAAATTGAAGCTTTTCTGGTTAAGTTTGACAAAAAATACCTTTAAAATGTATAATTGTGGTCGAAGACGTTTCATGGTTTCACACAGTCTTCAATTCTGCTGAATTGGTCTATCAGAGGGTACTTTGACTCTTCGTAGTTGAATTGCAAGAAAACTAGCTTGAAAATGGCGCTGGTAGATTTGAAAATGGTGAAAAGGGCTTTTCCCAAGCTCTCAAAGGTGTAATGGCGCACAATGGTGAAAATTAGATGAAAATAGGCTCTGCGGAGGTTTCACAGGTTAAAAGTGCGAATAGGTGAAATGTCATGAAAACATTGGGTTTTAGCATATTAAACCATAGTTTAAACTATAGTTAAATTACATTAAATAAAGGTTAGGCGGGAGTGGTTTCGGAATACCACTAGGTGGTATTCGCGCAGCTCCAAAGTGGTAAGCGGTAAATTGCTTTTCGAACACGATCCAATCATATCAGGACATGTCGACACAGGGTGGTTTCGGAAAACAGCCCATATGGCGCAACTTTTCCAAAACATCAGTTGATTACTTTATGCACACAAAAATGAACTGGCTCCGTCAGATCTGGCTTCAACAAGCAAACGGTCATGATCAAAAGGAAAGGTGCGGGGAAAGGTAAGTCATTGGGTTCATTTCGGGCCATAGGATCTTGGAATTAAAAGAAGATCGGACGGTTGTTATTTTACGTGATGGGGGAGGGATGGAAATGTTTTAAACTATCGCATTGATTTTCAACCGTTGGATTAAATGGGATTTGGAGATCGGAGGGTTGAAATTCAATCCAATGGAGAAAGGGATATAGTTAAGTTTTATATACAAACAGACTTTGTATATAGGAAACATGGTCGGGAGGGGTATAAAAGGGCTTTAACCCAGGTTAATAATTGGGGTATGGGATATGTATCGGGGAGAAAATGGTTAGGTTACGGTTTAACCTTGGGTTAGATGAGTCGGGTAAGGGAAAATGAACAAATGAATGGGTTTTTTTCTTTGAATTTTAGTTTAAATGAAACTTCGATATTTTTTCTTAAAACATATATAAAACATGTTTTAAAGGTTTTTTCATATATTTTTATTATATGGTTAATTAAAAAAGGTGATTTAATTACCATAGGGGTGGGACACTATATAAAGATATATTTTAGCCAAAGGGGGTTATAATGTGGGTTTTTATTAAACATGAGGGAATTATAAACTTCGGCTAAAATTATAATAAGTGGGTTTTTGGGTTTATTATATAAAAATGAGTTATACATAAATAGGAGAAGGTCATTTCTATAGGGAGTTTATACATAAATTAAAGTTAATATGAAAATAGGACATGGTATACTCAAAACACATAAACATAACAAGTAAAGTGAATTTCAAAAGATAATTTGCATTGATCTTATCACTTTAATTTAAGATATAATGTAATTTTGAGGGTTTAATGCTTTCAAATGATGAAGGAAGTTAATCAAATGGGAATTATAATGCCTTTAAGTAAAAATTGGAGTTTTACTTAGGATTATTCAGGGGGATGAATGCATGAATGGTAAATGATGTGAGTTTAGGGATTAATATAGACATTTTACACTTTCGACTGATCATTCATAGAGCCTTGCGTTCGGTCCCAACAAAAGTCAAGGAAATTCCTTGAGCCTTTCTGACTGATAGTTTAGAATGTTTCATGACTATGGGAAGGGGAAGTTAGTTATTTTGAGCTCATGATGAATGATATTTACATTGAGACTTTTCACCTTCTTATACCTACCCAGCTTACCATGCTAACATTTTTTATTCCTTTGTAGCAAGGTGCATTTAAGCTAGCAACCTTCACAACATTTATTCTTTCTGAAAGCAAGTAAACTATCTAATTCTACACTTATTTCATCCATGAATCCATATTAAACTGTTGGATTCATTTTATTTCTCTACCTAACTACTGAATTGTCACCATTAAACAGTATGCCAACTCATTATTCTCTATCTACAACAAGTGAAATTGAAAAAATGACAAGTTAAGATTAAAATGTTTAACTCATCATGGACTATGGCATTTATGACACTCTGCCATAGTAAAAAATTAAAAAGTAGTGGCATTTATGTTTGCACACTTTCATTTTTTATTCATTTTTCTTTTGGGGTCTTTTATTTTTTCTACGCCATTTTATTATTCTTTTAAGACTTTTTACCCTCTTTTTGATTTTTTTGATTTTTTTGATTTTTTTACAAATTATGTGAATACAACTTGCAGAAGGCAAAGTATGTACAGATTGACAAGATGATCAATAGTCAGGTCAAAATTATGACCCCTATATCATAGGTTGCTAACATCGGCTTCACTTGGGGATGGCTCTTCATTGTGAAATGCCAAGAACTCTGAGATCAGTAGCCTTATCCATTGACCATTGGTGATCCTATAAATTTTTTCTGTTTTCTGCAACAATCATATTTATGATATCTTAAACTGCAAATCTCAAGGCCTTCTCTTTGGGCTTCAACTTTGTAGATAATATATCCAATCCAATCTACACTCTAACTATGAATATTTACAATGATAAAGTAAATAAATCTAACTGTTAAGTGACTTGTGAGGAATAATAATGTTTCAAAATCCTTCCATCTACTAGTCCTTCTTGAATCTCAGTTCCATCCAAATTCCCGATGAAAAAGGAATTATTTCCTCTGTAACCACATATTACATAGGGTCCCTGCCATAGAAAGTCAAAATTTCCATGTTTACCTTTATCTCTTGCATCCCATCTTAAAACTTGATCTCATATGAAAAAATCATCTTCCTTAACTCTTTTATCAAAAATCTTTTTGATCTTGTCCTATAAAACTTGTGAATTTTCATAAACTTCATCTCTGGTTTGTTGAAGGTGTATGGTTTCATTGATTCTTCTTTGAATGTCATTAGTTTCTACCTGTGATTCATGGATAATCTTCGTGACTGGGATACCCAAGGAAGAAGGAAAAACTGCATCTGTACCATAAACAATCTAATATGGTGAAGTTGCTATAGACTTTTTTGTAGTAAGTCTGTCAGCCCAAAGGGCATAGACCAGCTTCTTATTCCATGTCTTTTTATTGTCTTGGAGTAGTTTTTTTATGATGTTGACCAAACTTTTATTTGAGGATTTGGCCAGAACATTACCTTGGGGATAATATGCTATGGAATGACATAAGGTAATTGGTATTTATGGCAGAAAGCAATCATTTTCTTAGACTTGAAAGCAACAGCATTATCTGTGATAATTTTGTGGGGGCATCCAAATCTAGACAAAATATTACTTTCTATGAATGAGATAATAACTGAGTCTGTAGCTTTCCTAATGGGAATTGCTTCTATCCACTTAGTAAAGTAATCAGTAGCAGTTAGAATCCATTTGTGTTGACCTGAAGATGGAGGATGAATTTCACCTATGAAGTCTAACCCCATAGTTGAAATGTTTTTTCAGTGGATATTGGTTTCAGGGGTAATGGTAGCAGTTTCTTTTTACCTTCGAAAATTTGGCATTGATGGCAAGAGGTAACAAACTTTTTAATATCTGAAAATAAAGACGGCCAGTAAAAACCAGCTCTGAGTATTTTATCAGTTGTGCTCTTCCAATATAGATGGCCTCCACAGTCACCTACATGAAATTATTCAAGGATCTTGTCAGCTTCAGATTTCAATAAACAATTAAGTAAAATTCCAGTACTTTCTCTCCAATAAAGTGCATTATTTAAGATACAGAACCTCATTTCTTTTTTCTTGATGAATCTTGCCTTGTTTTTTGTCAGTCCAGGAGGATCTTGTAAATTTGTCAGTACAAAGATTATATCAGAGTACCAGGGTGAGTCTTGATAGGCCTCACTGATTGATGGAGTCGCCATCTCCTCTTGTTCATCTACTTGTGCAATGAAATTAATATCTAAAGCATTGCAATTTTATTCAGCCATCAGTCTGGCTAAACCATGTCCTTTAATGAGTTTAGTTGGTTTAATTTCTAGATCATATTCAAGGATTGTGGCTATCCATTTTCCTCTCCTACTATCTGGTCCATCTTGAGTCAAAATTTCTTTAACTACTGCATTAGGGACATATGCAATGATGTGTGAAAGAAGTATATACACTCTGAAATATTTGATAGCTTCAACAAGAGCCAAAGCCTATTTTTCTATTATGTTGTATTTCAGTGGTGCATCTCTGAGAGCTTTACTAAAAAATGCAATGGGTTGTTCAAAGCCTTGATCATTTTTCTACAAAATAACTGCAGCTATGGTGTGTTCGAATGCAAAGGAAAATATTATGAAATCGTTTGTGTAATCTGGACTGATAAGGACTGGTGTTTTAGTTAAGGCCTGTTTGATAGATTCAAAAGATTGTTTTCCCTTTATTGTCCATTTAATTTTTGGAGTCATTTTTTAGCATGTTCTTAAGATCTTTTATAATCTCAGCCAGATTATATATGAATCTTCTTAGAAAATTGATTTTTCCAAAGAATGCTTAGAGTTCTTTAATGTTCCTTGGTGGTTGAATTTTTAGAATTGCTTCAATTCTTGCAGGGTCTATTCTAATGCCTTCTTTTGAAATGATATGACCTAGCAGTTTTCCTTCTTCTAGCCCAAAAAGAGTCTTTTTAGGGTTAAGATATATACCATATTTTCTGCATTTAATAAAAAATTGTCTCAAATGATCCAAGTGATCATCATTTGTTTTAGAAAAAATAGTAATATCATCCAAATAAATGACTAGAAACTCATGGATCTCCTTGGCAAAGGCAATATCCATGGCCCTTTGAAATGTAGCTCTTGCCTTTTTTAACCCAAAAGGAATTTTCACATACATGAAAGTGCCCCATGGAGTAGTAAATGCAATTTTGGTTTGGTCATCTTTGTGAACTAGAATCTTATTGTAACCAGAGAAACCATCTAATAAAGAGATTTTGGAAGAACCTGCTACCCTCTGTAAAATATGGTCTATTTTTGGCAAGGGGTAGTTATCCTTCAAGGATGCTTTATTAAGATTCCTAAACTCTATGCATAGTCTAATTTCTCCTGTCTTTTTTCTGGTTGGCACTAAATTAGATACCCAGTCAGAAAATCTGACTGGTGCAATTATCTATGCATAAAAAATTCTTTGACTTCTTTTTCGATTAAGGGTAACAAAATTGGATTAATTCTTCTGAGTTTCTGTTGAAAAGGTTTTTGATTTTCTTTTAAAGGAATTTTATGTTGGATAATGTCTGTGTTGTAAGTTTTTAAGTCTTCATAGCTCCATGCAAATACATATTGAAATTCTTTTAAAAGTTCAATGTATTTATCCCTTTCATCTGATGATAAGGATTTGTATTATTTGATTATTCTTGGTTTTTCATCTGTCCCTAAGTTATACTCTTCTATGTCAGAATTAACTGGCTCCATTTTTGGCCTTATGAGCACATCATTGGAGTCAAATAAGTCTTCTAGAGGAGTTAAACCTCTAGGTAAAATGTTATTCTTTAAATCAATTAAATCTATTTCATCTTCATTCAATTCCTCTATTTCTACTTTTTCCATTTCATCAATGTCACTTTGAGTAGAAATAGTAGGCTTTGCAAAATTATGTACATCTAAATTATCTAAATCATCTATTTGATAGAAATTTAAATCTATATCACAAGGTGAATCTATGTTACAGTCATTATCGATTTGAAAAATTTGAAATTCATGCTCATTATTCAAAAAGTGATAAATTTGTTGATCCTCTGAAAAAATTTGCTAATATTTCACATTATCAGGAACAATAGGCCTATGTTTAATCTCAGCAGTGTATTTTTGCAATGGTGAAAAAGGAAATTTACAACTATTAAAAGATCTCTGGCTTCTGTGATCCATCGATAAATTATGAGGAAATCTTTCGGTAATAATCACATTACAATGAACAAAGTCGACGCGTTTTGAACCAACCAGTGTGGTTCATCATCAGGACTAGGTGAGAGATCATATCAGACGTTGAGTTTAAATAGATGTAGAAAAGGATAACAGCTAATTTTGACTTTGAAATCCATAACGGTTAGTTCTATTAATTTTAATTATTTAATTAAAACATCGTAATGGCTAGGTCAATTTAATAGTTTAATTTAAATATAAAAATCATTTTATTTGAATTAAAATCGTTAATTGATTATTCAAAAAACAAATAAAAATAAATAAATAAATATAAATATAAATATAAATAATAAAAGAATAAATATATATACATATGTATAAATTAAAAAATAAAAAATATAAAAATATATTAACAAAAATAAATAAATAAAGAATACATAAATAAAAAAATAAAAAAATAAAAATAAAATAGAATAAAATAAAATAAAAATAAAATAAAAAATAAAATAAAATAAATAAATAAAAAATAAAAAATAAAAATAAAAATAAATAAATAAATAAACAAATAAAATATAAATAAATAAATAAATAAAATAAAATAAAATAATAAAAAAAAAAAAAAAAAAAATATAAAATAAATAAATAAATAAAATAAAATAAAATAAAATAAAATAAAATAAAATAAAATAAATTTTTTTATTAAGAATATAAGGCATGAATCCAACACCTGCTTATATTCCAACCGTCGTCTCTATTGAGATTTACGGGCCTTTTTTCAATTTCAAGGGCCTCTCTTAACTTACGATGATGAAAGTGATCAATCCTGGCTAAGACCTTAGTCTCTTCAATGCAGATATGATGGTTAGTTTTTTCCACATGTTCAGCTAGGGCAGAGGTGCGGGACCTACCATGCCTAATGTCAGCTGCATGTTCACCTGTCCTTTGGCTAATGGACCTACCCGTTTCACCAATGTAAGGCGTCCCACAGGAACAAGGAATAAGGTAGACAACTTTTCCATCCCTAGGGTTCACCGGATCTTTAACCGAGTTAAGAGAGCTGCGAATCATGTTAAGGGGTTTGAAGGAAGTGGAAATCTTATGCTTCCTAAGAATCCTAGCAATCCTATCAGTGGTACCCTGAATGAAAGGAAGCCTTACATTGCAGGACCATTGATTAGGATCATTATTATTTTTAACTAAGGGACCTCTCTCTGCTTTAAGAAAAGCTTTAAGTCCTTGAGACTTACTATAACCATTATAACAAAAAACATTAAGGAGATGGGTCTTTTCTCCCTCAAGGTGAGATTCATCAGAGATTCTCAACGCCCTAGTGGCTAAGGTGTTGAGGACACCTAACTTTTGAGCAGGGAAATGATGAGACTCCGCGCGAAGATATTGCTCAGTGTGGGTTTTCTTACGAAAAACCTGATGAGAGAAAGAACCATCTTCCTTCCTAAAAATGATAACGTCAAGGAAAAGAAGGCTCCCATCCTCCTCAAAATCCATGGTAAATTTTATGGAGGAAGATTGACTATTAAGATGAATGAAGAAACGATCCAGTTCTTCCTTACCATGAGGCCAGACGACACAAGTATCATCTACAAACCTTTTCCAAAGCTTAGGTTGGTGTAGAGCAGAGGAAAGTGCCTTGGATTCAAAGTCCTCCATAAAGAGATTAGCAACAATCAGGGAAACGGGAGAACCCATAGCAACACCACAGTTTTGCTCATAAAAATCACCTTCAAAACTAAAGAAAGTAGAATTTAAGCAAATCCCAGCTAAAAAGGCTGTGTCAGGATCAGTGATCCGATTAATGACTTCCACGGCCTCCTTAATAGGGATATTGGTGAAAAGAGAGACGACATCAAAACTAACAAACCTATCTTCAGGCCCCATTTTAACACCCTTTAATTCATTAACAAAAGAAACAGAATATTTAACAAAAGAGGCCATGGATGTCATTAATCGGATCACTGATCTTGATACAGCCTTTTTAGTTGGGATTTGCTTAACTTCTACTTTCTTTAGTTTTGAAGGTGAGTTTTATGAGAAAACCTGTGGTGTTGCTATGGGTTCTCCCCTTTCCCCGATTGTTGCTAATCTCTTTATGGAGGACTTTGAATCCAAGGCACTTTCCTCTGCTCTGCACCAACCTAACCTTTGGAAAAGGTTTGTAGATGATACTTGTGTCGGCTAGCCTCATGGTAAGGAAGAACTGGATCGTTTCTTTGTTCATCTTAATAGTCAATCTTCCTCCATAAAATTTACCATGGATTTTGAGGAGGATGGGAGCCTTCCTTTCCTTGACGTTCTTATTTGTAGGAAGGAAGATGGTTCTTTCTCTCATCAGGTTTTTCGTAAGAAAACCCACACTGAGCAATATCTTCGCACGGATTCTCATCATTTCCCTACTCAAAAGTTAGGCGTCCTCAACACCTTAGCCACTAGGGCATTGAGAATCTCTGACGAATCTCACCTTGAGGGAGAACAGACCCATCTCCTTAATGCTTTTTTTTCTAATGGTTATAGTAAGTCTCAAGGACTTAAAGCTTTTCTTAAAGCAGAGAGAGGTCCCTTAGTTAAAAATAATAATGATCCTAATCAATGGTCCTGCAATGTAAGGCTTCCTTTAATTCAGGGTACCACTGATAGGATTGCTAGGATTCTTAGGAAGTATAAGATTTCCACTTCCTTCAAACCCCTTAACATGATTCGCAGCTCTCTTAACTTGGTTAAAGATCTGGTGAACCCTAGGGATGGAAAAGGTGTCTACCTTATTCCTTGTTCCTGTGGGATGCCTTACATTGGTGAAACGGGTAGGTCCATTAGCCAAAGGATATGTGAACATGCAGCTGACATTAGGCATGGTAGGTCCCGCACCTCTGCCCTAGCTGAACATGTGGAAAAAACTAACCATCATATCTGCATTGAAGAGGCTAAGGTCTTAGCCAAGATTGATCACTTTCATCATCGTAAGTTAAGAGAGGCCCTTGAAATTGAAAAAAGGCCCGTAAATCTCAATAGAGATGACGGTTGGAATATAAGTAGGTGTTGGATTCCTACCTTATATTCTTAATAAAAAAATTTATTTTATTTTATTTTATTTTATTTTATATTATTTTATTTATTTATTTATTTATTTTATATTCTTTTTATTTATTTATTTTTATTTTATTTGTTTATATATTTTTAATAAATATTATTTATTTATTTATTTATTCATTTTAAATTTATTTTATTTTATTTTTTATTTTTATTTTATTTTATTCTATTTTATTTTTATTTATTTATTTATTTATTTATTTATGTATTATTTATTTATTTTTATTTATTTTTTATTTTTTTTATTTTTATTTTTTTAATATATTTTTATATTTTATATTTTTAATTTATAGATATGTATATATATTTATTCTTTTATTTTTATTCTTTATTATTTTTATTTTTATTTTTATTTATTTATTTATTGTTATTTGATTTTTGAATAATCAATTAACGATTTTAATTCAAATAAAATGATTTTTATATTTAAATTAAACTATTAAATTGACCTAGCCATTATGATGTTTTAATTAAATAATTAAAATTAATAGAACTAACCGTTATGGATTTCAAAGTCAAAATTAGCTGTTATCCTTTTCTACATCTATTTAAACTCAACGTCTGATCTGATCTCTCACCTAGTCCTGATGATGAACCACACTAGTTGTTTTGAAACGCGTCGACTTTGTTCATTGTAATGTGATTATTACCGAAATATTTCTTCATAATGAAATTTACAACTGCTGGCAAAAGTTGCTAAGCAATGGGCCTGTATGTTCTGATCTCGAGGGATGATAGCAAAATTACCTTCTAACAATTCCTCAAGCAATTCCAATACTTTTTCTCCGTATCTTGCAAGTCTGGGGTTGTGAACTGAATAATCTGCGTTTATTTTCTTTGTAACTAGTTCAGAATCACCCATAACCATTATTCTTTTTCCTCCCTTTTTTCTAATAATTTGTAGGCCTAAGATTAAAGCTTCGTATTCAGCCATGTTATTGGTGCATTTGAAGTTTAATCTAAAGGCATGTCCTTCAGAATGGCTTGTTTCAATGTTTGTAATCCAAACACTAGCTCCAGCTCCAAATTTATTAACAAATCCATCAAAATCTAAATGCCACAAAGCTTCATGACCAATATAATCATCCATGATTTTAAGTTTTTTATCAGTAAGTTCAATTGGATTTTCATTTTGATCAGAGTTACTGAGAATAAAAGAATCAAGATCAGTGGGAGTAGCATAAATTGGATAATTTGTAGGTTTGTCTGCACTATTGATCATGTACTTCATCAAGGTTTCTCTCTGTAAAAAATTTTAGGTTGTCCAAATACCAAGATAGTAGCATAACTCATATCCAGTTGTAGAGACAACTTTGTTCCCCATGAGCGAGAAAGAAGCATGCCATACTTTGGCAGGATGTCAGCTACTACAACGTCCATGATCATACTCTTACCAAGATATTGGACTAGGTTAACACACAGATCTTTAATCAAAACAGTGCATTGGACTTTGGATGAATCAAATGAGAATAGGTCCTATAGGGTCTGGTTATGTCTAGATTAAGAGTTTCCATTATAGCTCTAGGCATTAAGTTGTGGGCAGCTCCAGTATCTAGCATAGTATTGTGTAATATTTGGTCATGTACAGTAAGACTTAAACAAAATGGGGGTACCAACCCATCTTAATGCTTTCCATCTGTAATGGCCTAAATCAACCTCAGGCTGAGAAAGGTAGAATCTAGGGTAACATCAAACCATGCTTAATCTGGTAGCTAGCCCTACCAGATCGGGAGAGGGCTCTCTCCTGGTCAATGTCAGCAAAAATAATCAGTGAGGCTTGAGATAACTTGAATAAAGGCTGATTTTAGGCTAGGTATATATGTAAAAGAGTTTTATTTGATTTTGAGGGTGTTTGCTGGATCAAAGGGAAGGGCAGATTTTTGGTCTGGGGAATGAGGCCTAGTTTTTGCAGAGATTTGAATGGGGCAAAGTAGGCAATTGTTTTGACACTTCAATTTTGAATGAAATGGATAGCTCAAACTGGTGAGGAGTTGAAGAGGGCAAGAAACTTTCAAGAATCCTCTCCAAGCAGCTGAAAACATAGAAAATTAAACAAACCCTAGGTAGAGCACTACAAATTTTAATGAATTCCACCTTTATCCTTGTTTGTTTAACTTAACAAGAAATAAGAGGAAAAATTATACACATGAAACACCAGTAAACTTACATTAATAGAGAGAAACACTTCATCAAAACAAAGAGCCACATGAATCCCAAGGAGTGCTGCAAAACCTGGTCTATTCCTTTGCCAAACTGCAGAGATGAATGTACAATGATGCTCAAAGCAATCCCAAGTGTCCAACCATGCTAATGACAGAAAAACTACAAGATATAGACAAAACTAAATCATCCCCAGCCTCTAGGGGTCAAGCTCACAAGTTTAGGAGCTGTTTCAACAAGATCTAAACTGAGAACTAGAAAATAGGCAGTGGAATAGCTTGCCTCTATAAGATAGGAAATTGATTCATTCAGTTGTAATTTACCTTTTGATGGATGAATCTACCTCCATGAGTAAAAATTTAACAAAATTACATCAAGATCCATCAAAATAGATCCAATTACATCATGATTTTAACATTTGGAAGCAATAAAGTCAAAATGTCAAAAACTAGGCGAAAAACAGAGTTACTGAGTCCAAGATGAGAAAAAATCCCCAATGCGCCACGCCTGATTTCTCTATGCGTCACGCCAGTTTGGAGCTGATTTTTAAGGCCTTCCCTGTGTCCAAACTAGCTCCAAGTGGGCTTTTTGGAAATTTACGCCTGTCTACTTTCCAACAAAAGCGTAATTTCTGAATTTCGCTTCAATTTTCCCCTCCAAAAATGAGTTTTCCCAACACTGCTTCCTGTGTGTCCAAAAAGGGGCAGAAAGGTCATTTTTAGGGTGTTTTTGACCCTTCTGGAAGCCCAAAACCTATAAAAATCTCTTGGCCATAAGTAGGCATGCATAATTTTCATTGAAAAATTCAAAAATGTAAATTTTTCCCCAATAGGAGTCCCCCATCAAAAGCGCGCACCAAGTGGCACGACGCATAGAGCTGAAAAACCTGTTTTTGGGCCAAAAAATCAAAATTTGCAAAAAGTGTCCCAAATTTCTTCAAAATTTGGGCTGAGTGTCCTCCATCATGTACTATGCTAGGCCAAAGAAGCCTCAGCCAAAATCTGAAGTCTATCTTTCCTTTTCCAACGCTTTGAGGCCTTCTTCAACTTAGCGTTCAAGATCTTGATTTGTGCCTTGCAAACATGATTTCTTGCCCAAGAATGATTCGCCATGTGCCTCAACATGTTCTTTTCCTTTTTTTCCTTGTCCAATAGCTTTTCTAAATGAATATTTACCCTTTCAAGCCAAGTTTCATGATCAACCTCAATCTCTTGCTCAATGGATGTCATCTCGGTTTTGCTCCTTTTAGCAGCCTGCCGGTTCTCACGTATGTTTTGTAGCTCCATGATAGTTTGATGATATTATAGCTGTTTGTTTCTCTAATCAAGGTAGTTGATTATCCACTGGGATCTTTGCAACTTGACGAACAAAGTGTTTATCTCCGCCTTCTGCTCCTAAAAAATCTCTCTCGGCTTTGAGCTTGGTGATCCCAAATCATCATCAATGAGTATGAAGTATGTATCCTGGCCTCCTGAAGGCCCCTCATCATGTATTCGCTTCTTGCCCTTGTATTTTACCTATAATCTTGATGAAGGAAGTGAGACCCCTTCCACCCCGGGTGGAGATAATACTCGCTTGGCTGCTGCAAACATCCCTCTAGTGCGCCTCTGATAGGTGACAAACACCGGCACACTAGCGGTCTGTGTCTCACGACCTTCCTGCTAATATGAAGGTTCACCTACCTCATGAAAAACCTCCAAAGGTACCTAAGGAGCTGTGAAGAACTCATTGGAAATGAAATCCTCCCATGAAATACCTTGCAAACCAAGCTGATGCATAACCACAATTTTGATGAGTGCAAAGTGATAGATACTATTATACTGCTGCTCAGGAGTTTTCCTTTGCACTAGGGTGGTCATCTTCTCAATATTCCAGCACATGAAGTAAGGGAGGTTCATCATTCTCACCTTGGTAAAATGCATCAACAACCTGATATGATAGGCATAAAGGTGAGAAAACCAGCCCTCACAACTGAAATATTTGATAATGAGTTTCATCAAAGGAGTGTATGAATCTTTCAGGAACCGAAAGGGAAAAAATCTACTGAATTGTCTCAAAAAACCGGGCTTGATATATGGCTCATAGTGTTCCCTGTCAACTTGCTACCTTTTGTTCCATTACTCTCAAAAATTTGGAATACCGGTTGCTAGAGAGATAGACTCAGGTGTTAAAGTGAATGTCACACCTGCAAGAGTGACTTGGCCATTATGTAAATGTAGCACAAACAATCTGGCTAGCTCCTGATGGTGGTGGATTCTAGAAATCATCTCACAAAACCGATAACAAGACTGTTGTTGAAAATATGAAATATCAAGAGCATAGGCCCGCAACTTAGCCAGTGAAGTAGGTTCCTCCCTCACATGTCTGCCACCCTTGTGAGGTCTCCTAGGTGCATGCAATTCAATTGTAGATTCATTGTCTCTGTCATAAGAGGAATCTGTCTCCATGTTTGCCAAAGTCTGTTTTGTCTAGATGAGTATGAGGAGTTTTGGTGTCTTTTGTTTTTTTGCCAAATGTATGACAATATGTGAGGGGCTATGAAGGGAGAGGGTAAGGGGAATGTTGAGAGTATTGCCAATTGAAATTTGGGGACTTAAAGAGTTTTAGGGGCAGTCACTATGTTTTTGGGACAGCATTTGGGGTTTCAGAAAATTTTAATTAGGATGGGATAATGGGGATATGGAATAGGGTAGATGAATTTTAGGGATATGGGGAATAGGGAAATGGGTTGATGGAACTAGAATAACAGTGATATGGGAATAACAAGGTGGGGAAATGGAAGTGATAGGCACAAGACCAAACTATAAACCCTAAGTAAATGTTTCTTGAATCAAGCAAATAGGGTTTGAATTTTTGTTATTAAATCCTCATAGACATCATAAGATTCACGTTCATTAGCAGTGGAGGTGTTACTTGACTTACTTGGACCGGAGGTGACCGATGAGATTTGAAATTTGAAGAGAAATCATAGTGAAATTGCTTCGCGGCCCTACGCGTCACACAATCAACCCAACGTGTCGCGCCACTCCTATGCACCGTGTAGGTGTATTCTTAACACAGTGGGGTCTGACCCAATGCGTCATGCTTGTCTTGTGCGTCGCGACACCCAGCCAATGTGCCGCGCACTGAAACTTGAACATATTTTCCTTCAAACTGCTCCCTTCGCTCTACATGGTTTCTCCTTGGCTCAATCTCTCCTCTTGGCATACAAATGAACTCTTGAAACATAAAAATGATTTATATACCAAAGATATTTAATTCTCCATTTCAAAAAATCCCACTTTGTAATGTTTCAGATTTTGACACTTTTTTTTAAAACTCTGTTTTAAACAACTTGCTTCATTTTGGCTTTTTGACTGAATAATGTGCTTTTTGTTTATCCTGTAGGGAATGGATTTGCTGGGGCTTGAAAAAGGTGACCAGGGTTGCTAGTGAACTTAATTTTACAACTGAGAAAACTTGAAACTACATTACATTTATACATAAAAAGATGAAATACTCTATTTTTCTTCAAAATAGAGTTTTAAATAAAAATACATTATTAAGCATATGATGATGAATTTCTTAGTACTGAAACCTTATTTCAAAATCCTCATGTGCCTGCTGACCATTATTGGGCATTTTGAATACCTTATTAATGAAACCCTGACCTAATGACACTAAAAACCTAAAAATGACTCTTTACAAACTATGAGACAAAAAGTAACTGCAAATGATCTTAATGAACAGAAATGGGCTAGCAGGTAAAGGACATGAGGGACATGAGCAACAAGCCACTACTGTCAGATGATCCATGCTCCTAATGGAATGCAGCTGAGCATGTGAGACACCTAATATGAAATTCTGCAAGAGGATTTTGATCACTGACGGAGGGATGAAGATACCGACACTAACATTGGCTCCAATGGGGATGGTAGCTCCTTGGAGGTGCCAAGAACTGCAGATCTCTCTTGGGAGAGAAGTGGCGGTGCCTTCTTCCATTTGGCTATGGAGTCAGCCAAGACAAACCCAAAGAACGGACTCTTAACTCATTTCGGGCCCCGAAAACCAACTCAAAAGCGACTCATTTGAGCAAAAATGATGAGAAAGACTTGATTTAACAAACCAAACCAAAACTAAAATCAACCTTTAGTTTTATAGCCTTCCCCTCGGAGCTAAAGGCCCAAAATAATGATGGCGAAATGTGCTTGCAATGAAACTTAAACAAACCAGTATGTACAATGATATGTATGACATCAGAAAACACTTCAAAAATAGTACCGTTTGAGTAGCTGACCATTGAACGACCCTCCTGGACAATATTCTCCATTCATTTCTTTCAAAAGGAAAGCATTTTGGCCTCGATATGTAGCAATTCTAAAAGGTCCTTTCCAAATATTCTCGAACTTGCCATGCTTACCTTTATCTTTGTTTCTTGCGTCCCATTTTAGCACCACTTCTTCTATTTTTAACTTGTCCGCCTTTGCCTTTCGATCATATATCTTCTTGATTCTCTCTTGCAGCTTGAAAGTGTTCTGAAAAACCTCGTCTCTAGTCTGCTGTAAATGGATCATTTGATTTATTCTCTGTTGCATATGATCATCTTCGCTGCCAGCTTCCTGCAGAAGTTTAACCACTGGAACTGCGAGAGAGGTCGGGAATACCGTGTCAACACCATACACGAGCTCATGAGGAGACATGCCTATAGATTTCTTTTGACTCACTCTGTCTGCCCAAAGTGCATTAACCAATTTCTTATGCCAACTTTTCTTGTTTATTTCCAGCAGCTTTTTGATAATATTGACCAAGGATTTATTTGAGGATTCAGCCAATCCGTTGCCTTGTGGATGACATGCGGTTGAATGCCCCAAAGTAATTTGATACTTATCACAAAAGTCAATCATTCTTTTAGATTTAAAGGCTGCTGCATTATCAGTGATTAACTTATTTGGACAGCCAAAACGAGACAAAATATTATTTTCAAGGAATGAAATGATGACCAAATCTGTGGCCTGCCTAGTGGGAATCGCCTCAATCCATTTGGTAAAATAGTCCGTCGCTATAAGGATCCACTTATGCTGCGCTGAAGAAGTAGGATGGATCTCGCCAATAAAATCCAAACCCCACTGCTGAAAAGGAGCACTTACTTCAATGGGTTTGAGCGGCAAAGGCTGCAATTTTTTCCTCTCTTCAAAAATCTGACATTCATGGAAGCTTTTAACAGTTTTGTACACATCAGCAAAGAGAGTTGGCCAATAATATCCTGCTCTCAAAATTTTGTTGGCCGTTGTTTTCTAGAAAAGGTGACCTCCGCAATCTCCCTTATGAAAATCTTCCACAACCTGTTTTGCGTCCTCTTCAACCAAACAATTGAGCAAGACACCACCGGGATATTTCCAATAGAGCGCATTATTCATGATACAAAACTTGGCAGCTTTTAATTTCAATGTCCTACTTTTGTTTTTAGCCATTCCTAGCGGTGGTGACAGATTTTGGAGCCCATAAACAATGTCTGAGTACCAAGGAGAAAGAACAAAAATTTCCAATACCTAAGTTAGTAAACTTTCTTCATTTTCCTCGGACATAGCAGCGATGAGATTAATGTCCAAGGCATGCAAATTTGACTCAGCCATTAGCTTAGCTAGCCCCTGTCCTTTGATAAGCTTTGTAGGTTTTATCTCCACGTCATATTCCAACAAGGTTGTAATCCATTTGCCTCGTCTCCCTTGTGGATCTGTTTGCACTAAGACATCTTTAACAACAGCATTAGGAACATAAGCAAGAATGTGAGAATGCAGAATATATACTCGAAAGTCTTTCAATGATTTTACTAAGGCAAGAGCTTTCTTTTCAATAATATTATACTTTAAAGCTGCATCTCTTATGGTTCGACTGAAAAATGAAATTGGTTTCTCAAGCTGATCTCTTTTCTGCATCAAGACTGCTGCCATAGTATGATCCGAGGCAAATGAAAACAAAATGAAATCCTGAATATAGTCCGTGCTGATCAAAACCAGAGCTGAAGAAAGGGCCAATTTTACTAAATTGAAAGACTTTACTGCTTCCTCAGTCCACTTCACTACACTATCTTTCTTGATCATGTTTGTGATTTCCCTTAAATGTTCTGCAAGATTGGGCACAAAGCGACGTAAGAAATTCATCTTACCATTGAATGATTGGATCTCCTTTTTGTTTCGGGGAAGATCAATTTGTTGAATAGCTTCTACTCGAGCTGGATCAATGCGGATGCCATCCTTTGATATAATATGACCAAGAAGCTTGCCTTCATCCATGGAAAACAAACTCTTCTTCGGATTGAGAGACACACCATATTTTCTACACCGCTGAAAAACAATCTTCAAATGGTAAAGGTGCTCTTCATCTGAATTAGAAAAGACTGTCAAATCATCAAGATACACAACTAGAAAAACATCCTTCTCATTTGCAAATTCCATATCCATCGCTCGTTGAAAGGTTGCACCATCATTCTTCAAACCGAAAGGCATTTTAGCATAATGGAAAGTTCCCCACGGAGTGGTGAACGCTGTTTTGTCTCTATCATCCTCATGAACCAGAATTTGATTATAACCAGAATAACCATCGAGTAGCGACATACGAGATGCCCCAACTACTCGCTGAAGTATGTGATCCATTTTGGGCAATGGATAATTATCTTTCAAAGAAACCTTATTCAGATTCCTAAAATCAATGCATAAGCAAATCTCACCTGTTTTCTTGCGCACGGGCACCAAATTAGAAATCCAATCTGAAAATATTATGGGAATGTTGATACCAACCTTGTACAATTGATTCACTTCCTTCTCTATTGAGGGCAAAAAATTTGGATTTATTCTTCTCAACTTTTGCCGAAAGGGCTTTTGATTTGGCTTGATCAGAATGGTATGCTGAATTATGTTTGTGTTGTATGTCTTCAAATCTGAATAGTCCCAATAAAATACATCAACAAAGGAAGATAATAAACTGATATACTTTGCTTTTACCTGTGGTGGCAATGCTTTGGACAATTTCACCATTTTCGGATTTTCTGCTGATCCAATGTTCACATCCTCAACTCCTTTTTCTGTTGGCCGCAAGGTTGGTTTTCGAGCTACATCATCTTGGTCGAAAATCTCCTCTAAAGGTATTAGACCTTTAGGAATGACATTATCCTTCAGCTGCAAAACTTCCATCTGATTTACTTGCACATCAGCCTCGCCATCATCATGCTCCACATCAATAGAAGTATCTTTGAATTTACCTTCATTTTGCATAAATTCATCAATTTCTTCATCATCTTGAAACACTTGCCAATACCTTTGATTGTCAGGGACAGTCAGACGATGCTTCACATGAATTTAAAATTTGTTACTTGAGTTCATTGGAATTTTCAAATTACTTGCTCCTTTTGCAAGTGCATCTGCAATACCATTTTGAATATGAGGGACACAAGTCAAAGTATAATCTGAAAACAATCTTAAGATATCTAGTACTGCATTTCGGTAAGCCCGCATTTGAGGATGCTTAGCTTGGTATTCACCTTTCACTTGCTTGATAACTAACTCAGAGTCGCCATACACTGCAATCCTCTTAGCATTCAACTTTCTAAGAATTTTAAGACCAGCAATTAAAGCTTCATATTCAGCCTCATTATTTGAACAATCAAAAGCCAATTTATAAGAACAAACCCTTACATTACTCGACACTTTGTTTGGGGAGGAAAAAGGGCTGTGTACCCAAATGCCAATTCCAGCACTGTCATTTCCTACCGCACCATCAAAATCCATGGTCCACAAACCATCTTCATCCTCTTCCAAATGCTGAAATTCTATTTTCTCTGTTATTTCTACTTCCTGTCCATCAACATTTTGCTGTTGTCAGAAGGTTGATTGCTCAGCGGTACTTTCAAGTTTTTGTCTCTCTTTCTTTAAGACCTCTCTGAAATTCTCAATGATTTCCGGAATGTCTTATACATCAAATAATTGGCTATTTACATAATTGAAACTATCTGAGTATAAAACAAATGATTCTAAATCAGTATGTACATAATTGATTGGATGATTTACCGATTTCTCCTTGCTGGTGATCATATACTTCATCTTTTGCTCCCGATATAATTTCCTCATCTGACCAAACACGGGAATAGTAGCATAGGAGAAATCAAGCTACAATGTCCCTTTAAGTTTCGCTCCCCAAGATCTGGAAAGAAGCATGCCAAATCTAGGAGGAATATCTGCCACAACCACATCCATCAAAACATTTTTAGTCGGAATCTGATCCAAAGTGACCACCAAATCTTTGATAAGCCCAATGCATCTTACTCTACTAGAATCGAAAGAATAAAGGTCATGATACTTTCTAGTGATATCCAATCCCAATTTCTCCATGATTTCCCTAGGCATGAGATTATGAGAGGCTCTGGAATCAAACATAGCATTGTGTAACACATAGTCATGCAATCTAAGGCTGATGTAAAAAGGAGGTACATCACTATCTGGAGACTCACCATCCAATGCTGGACCAAAAATCAACTCAGGTTGATCATCTTCCACGTTTACCATATCAGATAATGGATCTAAGTTCAAAATCTTAGACACCTGACCCTTATAGCTGCTATTCTTCATCAATTCAGTCAAAGGAATGGATACTAAATTTCATTTTCTACGTTAAAAACTGAAGTTTTCTCTACCTCTTTAACTAGAACATCCTTCTTTTCAGTTTTCTCTCTTGATATATTTGGCTGATTGGATATTTCATTTGCTGATGGTGGATTTCTAGTAGTGGGATCAGTTGTCTCTTTTCCCTTTTTCTACACAACAAGTGAATCATTCCTTGGTGCTATAGCTTCCTTTCTTTTTTGAATTGGATTAATGGGCACATCTCTATTTCTGAGTGAATATTGTCACTGCTGGGCGGTCAAGGCATTCATGTACCCCCTCTGATATTCATCAGACTCTTCTTCAAGAGCTGTCTCATTTGCCAAGATGAAATTCTCGTCCTTTTGTATAGCTGAGTTTTCCGAATACTCCTCATCTTCAGTGATAAAAATTGGCATATCATCAGGTGTAAATAAATAATTCTCTTCTCCTATTAAATTCTCTTCATCATATGATTCCGGACCATGTAGAAAATTCTACTGTAAAGGTGTCTTCACCTCCTGCTGTACTATTTGTTCTTGTACTCGTTGCTCTCTTTGCTTGATTCTAAATTGTGGTTACTGCTAGCCACAGAAGTTAGGATTTATGATCTGCGGTTTAGACTTATCAAGTGTTAATATTTCAAACATATTTTCCATCTTACGAAGCACTTGATCTAAAGTGGAAACCTCTTCCTTTATTACTACTTTCTTTTCAGCTTTCGTTCTAGCTCTCCTAGCAAGCAAATTGGCTTCAACGCTGACTGCAATTTTCTGCATATCTTCTAAAGTGCCCGGATCTCTTTCTCTTAATTGATAAGCCATGTCGGGATCGAAGCCATCCAGAAACTTAATCAAAGCTGAACCCCTAGGTGGCTTTATATCAGCAGGAATTGCATTGTAAACAGAATTGAATATAATACAATAATCTTGAACTGACTCACTAGCATTCTGCTTGATATTGTCATATTCAGAAAGAATCTGAAGCGGGTCTTTCTTCACTTCCCATCGATCCAAGAATTGTCTCTAAATATTAGGCAATATAGTAATACTTCTAGTCGGCAAAGCTCTGAACCACTTTCTTACTTCACCTCCAAAGGTTTGTACAAACAATCTCATTGTCACATTTTCCGCATCAATCTCATGAAGGTCAAAGAAATATGCCATGATATCCACATGTTTTTGAGCAGTAAAACTTTGAGGAGTTCCATCAAACAATGGAATTTTTCTTTGATAATCAACGGGCATGTCATCCAAGTTTTGAGGAAACACAAGGGGTGCAAATCGGGCAGCCATTGCTCTGGGTGGATTTACAACCGGGTTTGGGGATATAGAAGGAGTCGGAGCAGTTGATGTATGAGGTGTATGTGGTGTGGAGGGAGGTGATACTACTGTAGATTTTTGATCAGAGATAGAAGGTTGCATGGGAATGGTGGGAATGAAAGGAGGCTCGGTAGGAATTTGTGAACTAGATGTAACTGCAGATGACCCAAGAGTTGTAGATGCAGACTCTATGAATTCAGGAATGTTTGTTGCCACAATGGAATTCTGAATATTCAAGATGTAACTATCAATAGATATATTAGCTTTTTCAATTTCAAGATCTTTGACAAACTCTAGATTTAAGATAGTAGAATCAATAGCACTTTCAGACTTAGTCTCAAACAACGATAACTCAAATTGTTCGTCAAACTCAAGATCTTCAAGATACTTGAAAACAGCGGGACATGAATGAGATTTGAACACAGGAATCATAGGACTTTCTAAATGAAGGATTCTCGAAATAAGATTTGGATTTTCATACATACGAGGTGGATCAAGATCCGGATTTTCTCTGGTGTGTCGTCTGGAAGCCAGTGTGTTGAATTATTCCCAAAAATCAAACAGAAAAAATCAACTTGTTCAGCCTATCTAATTCTAAACTCATCACCCAAAAGTCCAGAATTATCTGATGTACTGGGGCAATTTACAAGTTAGATGTTACATTTATAAGACTAAACCAGAGATTGACTAAAGCAGCGTTTATCTACTTTCGCTAATGCAAAGCAAGAGCGTTTCGAAGGCTACCTGGCTAACTTCAGGCTCCATCTTTAGTTTATAAAATGAATAACACTAACAAGCAAACAATTTTTCATGTTCCCCAGTATGGTCGCCACTATGTTATGGCCTAATTCTATCTCAGGCTGAGAAAGGCAGAATCTAGGGTAACATCAAACCACGCTTAATCTGGTAGCTAGCCCTACCAGATCGGGAGAGGGCTCTCTCCTGGTCAATCTCAGCAAAAATAATGAGTGAGGCTTGAGATGACTTGAATAAAGGCTAATTTTAGGCTAGGTATATATTTAAAAGATTTTGATTTGATTTTGAGGGTGTTTTTTGGATCAAAGGGAAGGGAAAATTTTTTCTCTGGGGAATGAGGCCTAGTTTTTGCAGAGATCTGAATGGGGCAAGGTAGGAAATTGTTTTGACACTTCAATTTTGAATGAAATGGATAGCTCAGACCAGTGAGGAGTTGAAGAGGGCAAGAAACTTTCAGGAATCCTCTCCAAGCAGCTAAAAACATAGAAAATTAAACAAACCCTAGGTAGAGCACTGCAATTTTAATGAATTCCACCTTTATCCTTGTTTGTTTAACTTACGAAGAAATAAGAGGGAAAATGATACACATGAAACACCAGTAAACTTACATTAACAGATAGAAACACATCATCAAAACAAACAGCCACATGAATCCCAAGGAGTGCTGCAAACCCTGGTCTATTCCTTTGCCAAACTGCAGAGATGAATGTACAATGATGCTCAAAGCAATCCCAAGTGTCCAACCATGCTAATGACTGAAAAACTACAAGATATACACAACACTAACTCATCCCGAGCCTCTAGGGGTCGAGCTCACAAGTTTAATATATTTTTCAACAAGATCTAGACTGAGAACTGGAAAATAGGAAGTGGAACAACTTGCCTCTATAAGATAGGAAACTGATTCATTCAGTTGTAATTCACCTTTTGATGGATGAATCTACCTCCATGAGTAAAAATTTAACAAAATTACATCAATATCCGTCAAAATACATCCAATTACATCATGAGTTTAACTTTTGGAAGAAAGAAAGTCAAAATGTCAAAAACTGGGCGAAAAACAGAGTTACTGAGTCCAAAATGAGCAAAAATCCCCAATGCGCCGCAACTGATTTCTCTATGCATCTCTCCAATTTGGAGATTATTTTGAAGGCCTTCTCGGTTTCCAAATTATCTCCAAGTGAGATTGTTGGAAAGGTCTTCCTGTCTACTTTCCAACACAAGTGGAATTTTTGAATTTGGCTTCCATTTGACCCTCCAAAAATGAGTTTTCCCAACACTGCTTCCTGTGTGTCCAAAAAGGGGCAGAAAGGTCATTTTTAGGGTGTTTTTAACCCTTTTGGAAGCCCAAAACATGTCAAAACCTCTTGTCCATAAGTAGGCATGCATAATTTTCCATGAAAAATTCAAAAAAGTAAATTTTTCCCCAAGAGGAGTCCCCCATCAAAAGCGCGCGCCAAGTGGCGCGGCGCATAGCGCTGAAAAACTTGTTTTTGGGCCAAAAAATCAAAATTTTCAAAATGTGTCTCAAATTTCTTGAAATTTGGGCTGAGTCTCCTCCATCTTGTACTATGCTGGGCCATGGAAGCCTTGACCAAAATCTAAAGTCTATCTTGCCTTTTCCGCACTTTGAGGCCTTCTTCAACTTAGCCTTCAGGATCTTGATTCGTGCCTTGCAAACATGATTTGTTGCTCAGAAATGATTCGCCATGTGCCTCAACATGTTCTTTTCCTTGTTGGCCTTCTCCAACAGATTTTCCAAATGAATATTTACCCTTTCAAGCCAAGCTTCACGATCAACCTCAATCTCTTTCTCAATGGATCTCATCTCGGTTTTGCTCCTTTTGGCAGCCTACCGGTTCTCACGTATGTTTTGTAGCTCCATGATAGTTTGCTGATCTTCTAGTTGTTTGTTTCTCTGCTCAAGGTAGTTGATTATCCGCTGGGCTCTTTGCAACTTGATGGACAAAGTGTTTATCTCCACCTTTTTCTCTTGAACAATCTCTCTCAGCTTTGAGCTTGGTGAGTCCAAATCATCATCAATGAGTATGAAGTATATATCCTGGCCTCCTGAAGACCCCTCATCATGTATTGGCCTCTTTCCCTTGTCCTGTACCTGTACTTATGATGAAGGAAGCAATACCCCTTCCACCCCGGGTGGAGATAGTACTCGCTTGGCTGCTGCAAACAACCCTCTAGTGCGCCTCTTATAGGTGACAAACACCGGCACACTAGCAGTCTATGTCTCATGGCCTTCCTGCTGATATGAAGGTTCACTTGCCTCATGAAAAGCCTCCGAAGGTACCTGAGGAGCTGTGAATAAATCATTAGAAATGAAATCCTCCCATGAAATATCCTGCAAGCCAAGCTGATGCATAACCACAATTTTGATGAGTGCAAAGTGATAGATATTGTTATACTACTACTCAGGAGTTTTCCTTTGCACTAGGGTGGTCATCTTCTCAATATTCCAGCACATGAAGTAAGAGAGATTCATCATTCTCACCCTGGTAAAATGCATCAGCAACCTGATATGATAGGCATAAAGGCGAGAAAACCGGCCCTCACAACTGAAATATTTGATAATGAGTTTCATCAAAGGAGCATATGAATCTTTCAAGAACCGAAATGGAAAAACTCTGCTGAGTTGTATCAAAAAACGAGGCTCGATATATGGCTCATAGTGTTCCCTATCAAATCACTTCCTTTTCTTCCATTTCTCTCCAACATTTGGAATACTGGTTGCTAGAGAGATAGACTCAGGTGTCAAAGTGAATGTCACACCTGCAAGAGTGACTTGGCCATTATGTAACTGCAGCACAAACAATCTAGCCAGTTCATGATGTTGGTGGATTCTAGCAACCATCTCACAAAACTGATAACAAGACTGCTATTGAAAACATGAAATAGCAAGAGGATAGGCCTACATCTCATCCAATGAAGTAGGCTCCTCCTTCACATGTCTGCCACTCTTGTGAGGTCTCCTAGGTGCATGCAATTCAGTTGTAGAGTCACTGTCTCGGTCATAAGAGGAATCTGTCTCCATGTTTGCCAAAGTCTGTGTTTTCTTAGATGAGTATGCGGATTTTTGGTGTCTTTGGTTTTTGTTGCCAAATGTATGACAATATGTGAGGGGCTATGAAGGGCCGGGTAAGCGGAATGTTGAGAGTATTGCCAATTGAAATTTGGGGACTTAAAGAGTTTTAGGGGCAATCACTAGGTTTTTGGGACAGCATTTGGGGTTTGGGAAATTTGTAATTAGGATGGGATAATGGGAATATGGAAAAGGGTAGATGAATTTTAGGGATATGGGGAATAGGGAAATGGGCTAATGGAACTAGAATAACAATAATGAGGGAATAGCAAGGTGGGGAAGTGGAAGTTATAGGCACAAAACCAAACTATAAACCCTAAGGAAGTGTTTCTTGAACAAGAAAATAGGGTTTGAATTTTTATTTATTAAATACTCATAGAAATCATAAGATTTGCGTTCATTGGCAGTGGAGGGGTTACTTGACTTACTTGGGCCAGAGGTGACCGAGGACATTTGAAATTTGAAGAGAAATCATAGTGAAATTGCTTTGCGTCCCTACGTGTCATGCAACCAACCCAACGCGTCACGCCACTCCTATGCACTGCACAGGTGTATTCTTAACACAGTGGGGGCCGACCCAATGCGTCGTGCCTATCCAATGCGCCGCGTCACCCAGCCAATGCGCCGCGCACTGAAACTTGCACAAATTTTCCTTCAAACTGCTCCCTTCATTCTACATGGTTTATCCTTGGCTCAATCTCTCCTCTTGGCATAGAAATGAACTCTTGAAACATAAAAATGATTTATATACCAAAGATATTTAATTCTCCATTTCAAAAAAAAACCCACTTTGTAATGTTTCAGATTTTGACACTTTTTAAAACTCTGTTTTAAACAGCTCGCTTCATTTTGGCTTTTTGACTGAATGATGTGCTTTCTGTTTGTCCTGCAGGTAATGGATTTGCTGGAGCTTGACAAAGGTGAATAGGGTTGCCAGTGAAATTATTTTTACAACTAAGGAAACTTGAAATTACATCACATTTATACATAAAAAGATGAAATACTCTATTTTTCTTCAAAATAGAGTTTTGAAGAAAAATACATTATTAAGCATATGATGATGAAGTTTTTAGTATTGAAACCTTATTTCAAACTCCTCATGTGCTTTCTGACCATTATTTGGCATTTTGAAGACCTTATTAATGAAACCCTAGACCTAATGACACTAAAACCCTAAAAATGACTCTTTGCAAACTATGAGACAAAAAGTGACTGCAAATGATCTTAATGGGTGGAAATGGGCCAGCAGGTAAAGGACATGAGGGACAAGCCACTACCGTCAAATGATCCATGCTCCTAATGGAATCCAGCTGACCGAGTGAGACACCTAATATGCAATGCAACAAGAGGATTTTGATCACTGACGAAGGGATGAAGATATCGACACTAACATTGGCTCCAATGGGGATGGTAGCTCCTTGGAGGTGCCAAGAACTACAGATCTCTGGGAAAGTAGGCAGCGCCTTTTTCCATTGGGCTATGGAGTCAATAACTTCGACAAACCAAAACCAGAATCTTGACTCATTTTTAGAACTGAAAACCGACTCAAAACGTACTCAATTTCGAAACCAAAAATGACTGAAAGACCTGACTTAACAAACCAAAACAAAACTAAAATCAACCTTCAATTTTATAGCCTTCACCTCAGGCCCAAAACTGAAAGAATGATGACAGCACGCGCTTGCAATGAAACTTAAATAAACCGGTATGTATAGTGATATGTCTGACAATAGAAAAAATTTCAAAAATAGTACCGTTTGAGTAGTCGACCATTGACTGGCCCTCCTGGACAATCTTCTCCATTCATTTCTTTAAAAAGGAAAGCATTTTGGCCTCAATATGCAGCAATTCTGAAAGGTCCTTTCCAAAGATTCTTGAACTTTCCATGCTTACCTTTATCTTCGTTTCTTGTGTCCCATTTTAGCACCACTTCTTCTATTTGAAACTTGTTCGCCTTTGCCTTTCGATTGTATATATATATTTTTTATTCTCTCTTGCAACTTGAAAGTGTTCTGAAAAACCTTGTCTCTAGTCTGTTGTAAATGGATCATTTGATTTATTCTCCGTTGCATATGATCATCTTTGCTGCCAGCTTCCTAGAGAAGTTTAACCACTGGAACTACGAGAGAGGTCGGGAATACAATGTCAACACCATACACGAGCTCAAAAGGGGACATGCCTATAGATTTATTTTGACTTATATGCCGAAAATTGCATGCTTTCAGTTATTATGCAAAGCCTTTCTTTAAATATTTTAGGTAACTTTTTGATAATATTGACCAGGATTTTATGTGTTTGAGGACCATTAGTATTGCCGAGGGTATGATGTCAGGTTGAATTCCCAAATTAATTTGATACTTATCACAAAAGTAAATCATTATTTTAGATTTAAAGGCTGCTGCATTATCAGTGATCAGCTTATTTCAACAACCAAAATGAGACAAAATGTTGTTTTCAAGAAATGAAATGATTACCAAATCTGTGGCCTGCCTAGTGGGAATCGCCTCAATCCATTTAGTAAAATATTCCATCGCTGTAAGAATCCACTTATGCTCGGCTAAAAAGAAGCGGGGATGGATCTCACAGTAAATCTAAGTCCCCTTTCTTTGAAAAGGCACTTAATTCAATGGGCTTGAGCGGCAAAGAAATTTATAATTGTTCCTTCCTTCAAAAATAAAGCCACATTCATGGCGATTTTTTAACGATTTTACACATTCAGCAAAAGAGTCGGTAATCAGAATAATATCCTGCTCTCAAAATTTTGTTGGCCATTGTCTTCCAGAAAAGGTGACCTCCACAATCTCCCTTATGAAAGTCTTCCATAACCTATTTTGCCTCTTCTTCAACCAAACAATTGAGCAAGACACCACCGGGATCTTTCCAATAGAGCGCATTATTCATGATACAAAACTTGGCAGCCTTCAATTTCAGTGTCCTACTTTTGTTCTTAGCCATTACCGGCGGTGGTGACAGATTTTGGAGTACATAAATAATGTCCGAATACCAAGGAGAAAGAACAAAAATTTCTGATACCTGAGCAGGCAAACTTTCTTCATTTTCCTCGGACATAGCAGCAATGAGATTAATGTAACAGGCATGCAAATTTGACTCAGCCATTAGTTTTTCCAGTCCCCGTCCTTTGATGAGCTTTGTAGGTTTGATTTCCACGTCATATTCCAATAAGGCAGCAATCGATTTTCCTCGTCTCCCTTCTGGATCTGTTTGCACTAAGACATCTTTAACAGCAACATTAGGAACATAAGCAAGGATGTGAGAATGCAGAATATAAAATTGAAAATATTCCAGTGATTTTACCAAGGCAAGAGCTTGCTTTTCAATAATATTATACTTTAAAGCTGCATCTCTTATGGTTCTGCTGAAAAATGCAATTGGTTTCTCAAGATGGTCTCTTTTCTGCATCAAGACTGCTGCCATAGTATGATTCGAGGCAAATGAAAACAAAATGAAATCCTGAGTATAGTCCGGGCTGATCAAAACCGGAGCTGAAGAAAGGGCCAATTTCACCAAATTGAAAGACTTTATTGCTTCCTCAGTCCACTTCACTACACTATCTTTCTTGAGCATGTTTGTGATTTCCCTTAAATGTTCTGCAAGATTGGGCACAAAGTGACGTAAGAAATTCATCTTACCGTTGAATGATTGGATATCCTTTTTATTTCGGGGAAGATCAATTTGTTGAATGGCTTCCACTCGGGCTGGATCGATGCGGATGCCATCCTTTGATATGATATGACCGAGAAGTTTTCCTTCCTTCATGGCAAATAGACTCTTCTTTGGATTGAGAGAGATACCAAATTTTCTACACCGCTGAAATACAATCTTCAAATGATAAAGGTGCTCTTAATCTGAATTAGAAAAAACTGTCAAGTCATCAAGATAAATAAATAGAAAGACATCTTTTTCATTTGAAAATGCCATATCCATTGCTCATTGAAAGGTCGCACCAGCATTATTCAATCCGAAAATCATTTTAGCATAATGAAAAGTTCTCCACGGAGTGGTGAACGCTGTTTTATCTCTATCATCCTCATGGACCAGAATTTGGTTATAACCAAAATAAACATCGAGTAGCAACATGCGGGATGCTCCAACTACTCGTTGAAGTATGTGATCCATTTTGGGAAATGGATAGTTGTCTTTCAAAGATACTTTTTTCATATTCCTAAAATCAATACATAAGCGATTCTCACCTGTTTTCTTGCGCACGGGCACCAAATTAGAAATCCAATCTGAAAATCTTATGGGGATGATGATACCAGCTTTGTACAACCGATTCACTTCCTTCTCTATTGAGGGCAATAGCTTTGGATTTATTCTTCTTAGCTTCTGTCAAAAGGGCTTTTGATTTGGCTTGATCGGGATGGTATGCTGAATTATGTTTGTGTCATATGCCTTCAAATATGAATAGTCCCAAGCAAGTAAGTTAGCAAACAAAGATAATAAACTAATATACTTTTCTTTTAACTGTGGAGGCAATGCCTTAGAAAATTTCACCATTTTAGGATTTTCTGCTGATCCAATGTTCACATGTTCAACTCCTTTCTTGGTTGGCAGCAAGCTCAATTTTCGAGCTACATCATCTTGGTCAAAAAGTTCCTCCAAAGGTATTAGACCTTTAGGAATGACGTTGTCCTTGAGCTGCAAAACTTCCATCTAATTGATTTCTATATCCGCCTCGCCATCATCATGCTCCCCATCAATAGAAGTGTCTTTGAATTTACCTTCATTTTGCAGAAATTCATCAATTTATTTATCATCTTGAAACACTTGCCAATACCTTTGATTGTCAGGGACAGTCGGATGATGCTTCACATGAATTTCAAACTTGTTGTTTGAATTCATCGAAATTTTAAAATTACTTGCTGCTGTTGCAAGTGCATCTGCAATGCCATTCTGAATACGAGGGACACATGTCAAAGTATAATCTGAAAACAATCTTAAGATATCTAGTACTGCATTGCGGTAGGCCCGCAATCGAGGATGCTTAGCTTGGTATTCACCTTTCACTTGCTTGATAACTAAATCAGAGTCGCCATATACTGCAATCCTTTTGGCATTTAACTTTCTAAGAATTTTCAAACCAGCAATTAAAGCTTCATATTCAGCCTCATTATTTGAACAGTCAAAAGCCAATTTATAAGAATAGACCCTTACTTACTTGGCACTTTGTTTAGGGAGAAAATAGGGCTACGTATCCAAATGCCAATTCCAGCACCTTCCCTTCCTACCGCGCCATCAAAATCCATGGTCCACAAACTAGCTTCGTCCTCTTCCAAATGCTGAAATTCTGTTTGATCTTTTACTTCTCCTTGCTATCCATCAATATTTTGTTGCTGTCGGAAGGCTAATTGCTCAACGGTACTATCACGTCTTTGTCTTTCTTTCTTTAAGACCTCTCTAAAATTTTCAATGATTTCTGGAATGTCTTCTACTTTAATTATTTGTCTATTTACATCATTAAAGCTATCTGAGTATAAAAAAAATGATTCTAAATCAGTATTTACATAGGTGATTGGATGATTTACCGGTTTCTCCTTGCTAGTGATCATATACTTCATCTTTTGCTCCTGGTATAATTTTCTCATCTGACCAAACAAGGGAATATTAGCATAGGAGAAATCAAGCTGCAATGTCCCTTTAAGTTTCGCTCCCCAAGATCTGGAAAGAAGCATGCCAAATCTAGGAGGAATATCCGCCACAACCACATCCATCAAAACATTTTTAGTCGGAATCTGATCCAAACTAACCACCAAATCTTTGATAAGCCCAATGCATCTTACTCTACTAGAATCAAAATAATAAAGGTCATGATACTTTCTAGTGATATCCAATCCCAATTTCTCCATGATTTCCCTAGGCATGAGATTATGAGAGGCTCTGAAATCAAACATAGCATTGTGTAACACATAGTCATGCAATCTAAGGCTGATGTAAAAAGGAGGTACATCCCTATCTGAAGACTCACCATCCAATGTTGGACCAAAAATCAACTCAGGTTGATCATCTGCCACATTTACCATATCAGAAAATGGATCTAAACTCAAAATATTAGACACCTGACCCTTATAGTTGCTATTCTTCATCAATTCTGTCAAAGGAATGGACACTTTTAACTTGTAAATTTCATTTTCTAAGTTAAAAACTGGAGTTTTCTCTACATCCTTCTTTTCAATTTTCTCCCTTGATATATTTAGCTGATTGGATCTTTCATTTGCTGATGGTGATTTGCTAGTAGTGGGATCAACTGTCTCTTTTCCCTTTTTCTGCACAAAAAGTGGATCATTCTTTGGTGTTGTAGCTTCCTTTATTTTTTGAATTGGATTAATGGGTACCTCTCTACTTTTGAGTGAATATTGTCGCTGCTGGGTGGTTAAGCCATTCATGTACCCCCTCTGATATTCATCAGACTCTTCTTCAAGAGGTGTCTCATTTTCCAAGATGAAATTCTCGTCCTTTTGTACAGCTGAGTTCTTTGAATACTCCTCATCTTCAGTGATAAAAATTGGCATATCATCACCTGTAAAGAAATGATTCTCTTCTCCGATTACATTCTCCTCATCATTTCATTCTGGACCATGTAGAAAATTCTGCTGTAAAGGTGTCTTCACTTGCTGTTGTGCTGCTTGTTCTTGTGCTTGTTGCTCTCTTTTCTTGATTCTAAATTGTGGTTTCTGCTGGCCACGGAAGTTAGGATTTATGATTTGCGGTTCAGAATTATCAATTGTTAATATTTCAAAAAAAAATTCCATATTACGGAGCACTTGATCTGAAGTGGAAACCTCTTCCTTTATTGCTAATTTCTTTACAGCTTTCATTCTAGCTCTCCTGGCAAGAAAATTGGCTTCAACGCTGACTGCAATTTTCTACATGTCTTCTAAAGTTCCTGGATGTATTTCTCTTATTTGATAGGCCATGTCAGGATCGAAGCCATTCGGAAACTTAAGTAAATCCGACCCCCTATGTGGCTTTATATCAGCAGGAATTGCATTGTAAACAGAATTGAATATAATACAATAAGCTTGAACAGACTCACCAACGTTCTGCTTGATATTATCATAGTCAAAAAGGATCTGAAGAGGGTCTTTCTTCACTTCTAATCGATCTAAGAATTGTCTTTGAAGATTAGGAAATGTAGTAATACTTCTAGCCGGCAAAGCTCTGAACCACTTTCTTACTTCACCTCCAAAGGTTTGTACAAACAATCTCATTGTCACATTTTCCGCATCAATCTCATGAAGGTCAAAGAAATATGCCATGATATCCACATGTTTTTGAGCAGTAAAACTTTGAGGAGTTCCATCAAACAATGGAATTTTTCTTTGATAATCAACGGGCATGTCATCCAAGTTTTGAGGAAACACAAGGGGTGCAAATCGGGCAGCCATTGCTCTGGGTGGATTTACAACCGGGTTTGGGGATATAGAAGGAGTCGGAGCAGTTGATGTATGAGGTGTATGTGGTGTGGAGGGAGGTGATACTACTGTAGATTTTTGATCAGAGATAGAAGGTTGCATGGGAATGGTGGGAATGAAAGGAGGCTCGGTAGGAATTTGTGAACTAGATGTAACTGCAGATGACCCAAGAGTTGTAGATGCAGACTCTATGAATTCAGGAATGTTTGTTGCCACAATGGAATTCTGAATATTCAAGATGTAACTATCAATAGATATATTAGCTTTTTCAATTTCAAGATCTTTGACAAACTCTAGATTTAAGATAGTAGAATCAATAGCACTTTCAGACTTAGTCTCAAACAACGATAACTCAAATTGTTCGTCAAACTCAAGATCTTCAAGATACTTGAAAACAGCGGGACATGAATGAGATTTGAACACAGGAATCATAGGACTTTCTAAATGAAGGATTCTCGAAATAAGATTTGGATTTTCATACATACGAGGTGGATCAAGATCCGGATTTTCTCTGGTGTGTCGTCTGGAAGCCAGTGTGTTGAATTATTCCCAAAAATCAAACAGAAAAAATCAACTTGTTCAGCCTATCTAATTCTAAACTCATCACCCAAAAGTCCAGAATTATCTGATGTACTGGGGCAATTTACAAGTTAGATGTTACATTTATAAGACTAAACCAGAGATTGACTAAAGCAGCGTTTATCTACTTTCGCTAATGCAAAGCAAGAGCGTTTCGAAGGCTACCTGGCTAACTTCAGGCTCCATCTTTAGTTTATAAAATGAATAACACTAACAAGCAAACAATTTTTCATGTTCCCCAGTATGGTCGCCACTATGTTATGGCCTAATTCTATCTCAGGCTGAGAAAGGCAGAATCTAGGGTAACATCAAACCACGCTTAATCTGGTAGCTAGCCCTACCAGATCGGGAGAGGGCTCTCTCCTGGTCAATCTCAGCAAAAATAATGAGTGAGGCTTGAGATGACTTGAATAAAGGCTAATTTTAGGCTAGGTATATATTTAAAAGATTTTGATTTGATTTTGAGGGTGTTTTTTGGATCAAAGGGAAGGGAAAATTTTTTCTCTGGGGAATGAGGCCTAGTTTTTGCAGAGATCTGAATGGGGCAAGGTAGGAAATTGTTTTGACACTTCAATTTTGAATGAAATGGATAGCTCAGACCAGTGAGGAGTTGAAGAGGGCAAGAAACTTTCAGGAATCCTCTCCAAGCAGCTAAAAACATAGAAAATTAAACAAACCCTAGGTAGAGCACTGCAATTTTAATGAATTCCACCTTTATCCTTGTTTGTTTAACTTACGAAGAAATAAGAGGGAAAATGATACACATGAAACACCAGTAAACTTACATTAACAGATAGAAACACATCATCAAAACAAACAGCCACATGAATCCCAAGGAGTGCTGCAAACCCTGGTCTATTCCTTTGCCAAACTGCAGAGATGAATGTACAATGATGCTCAAAGCAATCCCAAGTGTCCAACCATGCTAATGACTGAAAAACTACAAGATATACACAACACTAACTCATCCCGAGCCTCTAGGGGTCGAGCTCACAAGTTTAATATATTTTTCAACAAGATCTAGACTGAGAACTGGAAAATAGGAAGTGGAACAACTTGCCTCTATAAGATAGGAAACTGATTCATTCAGTTGTAATTCACCTTTTGATGGATGAATCTACCTCCATGAGTAAAAATTTAACAAAATTACATCAATATCCGTCAAAATACATCCAATTACATCATGAGTTTAACTTTTGGAAGAAAGAAAGTCAAAATGTCAAAAACTGGGCGAAAAACAGAGTTACTGAGTCCAAAATGAGCAAAAATCCCCAATGCGCCGCAACTGATTTCTCTATGCATCTCTCCAATTTGGAGATTATTTTGAAGGCCTTCTCGGTTTCCAAATTATCTCCAAGTGAGATTGTTGGAAAGGTCTTCCTGTCTACTTTCCAACACAAGTGGAATTTTTGAATTTGGCTTCCATTTGACCCTCCAAAAATGAGTTTTCCCAACACTGCTTCCTGTGTGTCCAAAAAGGGGCAGAAAGGTCATTTTTAGGGTGTTTTTAACCCTTTTGGAAGCCCAAAACATGTCAAAACCTCTTGTCCATAAGTAGGCATGCATAATTTTCCATGAAAAATTCAAAAAAGTAAATTTTTCCCCAAGAGGAGTCCCCCATCAAAAGCGCGCGCCAAGTGGCGCGGCGCATAGCGCTGAAAAACTTGTTTTTGGGCCAAAAAATCAAAATTTTCAAAATGTGTCTCAAATTTCTTGAAATTTGGGCTGAGTCTCCTCCATCTTGTACTATGCTGGGCCATGGAAGCCTTGACCAAAATCTAAAGTCTATCTTGCCTTTTCCGCACTTTGAGGCCTTCTTCAACTTAGCCTTCAGGATCTTGATTCGTGCCTTGCAAACATGATTTGTTGCTCAGAAATGATTCGCCATGTGCCTCAACATGTTCTTTTCCTTGTTGGCCTTCTCCAACAGATTTTCCAAATGAATATTTACCCTTTCAAGCCAAGCTTCACGATCAACCTCAATCTCTTTCTCAATGGATCTCATCTCGGTTTTGCTCCTTTTGGCAGCCTACCGGTTCTCACGTATGTTTTGTAGCTCCATGATAGTTTGCTGATCTTCTAGTTGTTTGTTTCTCTGCTCAAGGTAGTTGATTATCCGCTGGGCTCTTTGCAACTTGATGGACAAAGTGTTTATCTCCACCTTTTTCTCTTGAACAATCTCTCTCAGCTTTGAGCTTGGTGAGTCCAAATCATCATCAATGAGTATGAAGTATATATCCTGGCCTCCTGAAGACCCCTCATCATGTATTGGCCTCTTTCCCTTGTCCTGTACCTGTACTTATGATGAAGGAAGCAATACCCCTTCCACCCCGGGTGGAGATAGTACTCGCTTGGCTGCTGCAAACAACCCTCTAGTGCGCCTCTTATAGGTGACAAACACCGGCACACTAGCAGTCTATGTCTCATGGCCTTCCTGCTGATATGAAGGTTCACTTGCCTCATGAAAAGCCTCCGAAGGTACCTGAGGAGCTGTGAATAAATCATTAGAAATGAAATCCTCCCATGAAATATCCTGCAAGCCAAGCTGATGCATAACCACAATTTTGATGAGTGCAAAGTGATAGATATTGTTATACTACTACTCAGGAGTTTTCCTTTGCACTAGGGTGGTCATCTTCTCAATATTCCAGCACATGAAGTAAGAGAGATTCATCATTCTCACCCTGGTAAAATGCATCAGCAACCTGATATGATAGGCATAAAGGCGAGAAAACCGGCCCTCACAACTGAAATATTTGATAATGAGTTTCATCAAAGGAGCATATGAATCTTTCAAGAACCGAAATGGAAAAACTCTGCTGAGTTGTATCAAAAAACGAGGCTCGATATATGGCTCATAGTGTTCCCTATCAAATCACTTCCTTTTCTTCCATTTCTCTCCAACATTTGGAATACTGGTTGCTAGAGAGATAGACTCAGGTGTCAAAGTGAATGTCACACCTGCAAGAGTGACTTGGCCATTATGTAACTGCAGCACAAACAATCTAGCCAGTTCATGATGTTGGTGGATTCTAGCAACCATCTCACAAAACTGATAACAAGACTGCTATTGAAAACATGAAATAGCAAGAGGATAGGCCTACATCTCATCCAATGAAGTAGGCTCCTCCTTCACATGTCTGCCACTCTTGTGAGGTCTCCTAGGTGCATGCAATTCAGTTGTAGAGTCACTGTCTCGGTCATAAGAGGAATCTGTCTCCATGTTTGCCAAAGTCTGTGTTTTCTTAGATGAGTATGCGGATTTTTGGTGTCTTTGGTTTTTGTTGCCAAATGTATGACAATATGTGAGGGGCTATGAAGGGCCGGGTAAGCGGAATGTTGAGAGTATTGCCAATTGAAATTTGGGGACTTAAAGAGTTTTAGGGGCAATCACTAGGTTTTTGGGACAGCATTTGGGGTTTGGGAAATTTGTAATTAGGATGGGATAATGGGAATATGGAAAAGGGTAGATGAATTTTAGGGATATGGGGAATAGGGAAATGGGCTAATGGAACTAGAATAACAATAATGAGGGAATAGCAAGGTGGGGAAGTGGAAGTTATAGGCACAAAACCAAACTATAAACCCTAAGGAAGTGTTTCTTGAACAAGAAAATAGGGTTTGAATTTTTATTTATTAAATACTCATAGAAATCATAAGATTTGCGTTCATTGGCAGTGGAGGGGTTACTTGACTTACTTGGGCCAGAGGTGACCGAGGACATTTGAAATTTGAAGAGAAATCATAGTGAAATTGCTTTGCGTCCCTACGTGTCATGCAACCAACCCAACGCGTCACGCCACTCCTATGCACTGCACAGGTGTATTCTTAACACAGTGGGGGCCGACCCAATGCGTCGTGCCTATCCAATGCGCCGCGTCACCCAGCCAATGCGCCGCGCACTGAAACTTGCACAAATTTTCCTTCAAACTGCTCCCTTCATTCTACATGGTTTATCCTTGGCTCAATCTCTCCTCTTGGCATAGAAATGAACTCTTGAAACATAAAAATGATTTATATACCAAAGATATTTAATTCTCCATTTCAAAAAAAAACCCACTTTGTAATGTTTCAGATTTTGACACTTTTTAAAACTCTGTTTTAAACAGCTCGCTTCATTTTGGCTTTTTGACTGAATGATGTGCTTTCTGTTTGTCCTGCAGGTAATGGATTTGCTGGAGCTTGACAAAGGTGAATAGGGTTGCCAGTGAAATTATTTTTACAACTAAGGAAACTTGAAATTACATCACATTTATACATAAAAAGATGAAATACTCTATTTTTCTTCAAAATAGAGTTTTGAAGAAAAATACATTATTAAGCATATGATGATGAAGTTTTTAGTATTGAAACCTTATTTCAAACTCCTCATGTGCTTTCTGACCATTATTTGGCATTTTGAAGACCTTATTAATGAAACCCTAGACCTAATGACACTAAAACCCTAAAAATGACTCTTTGCAAACTATGAGACAAAAAGTGACTGCAAATGATCTTAATGGGTGGAAATGGGCCAGCAGGTAAAGGACATGAGGGACAAGCCACTACCGTCAAATGATCCATGCTCCTAATGGAATCCAGCTGACCGAGTGAGACACCTAATATGCAATGCAAAAAGAGGATTTTGATCACTGATGGAGGGATGAAGACACTGACACTAACACCATCTACATTGGGACCAAAAATCAATTCAGGCCTATCTTCATTCATGTTAATTGTATCTTCATTCTCATTCACATTCAATGCATCAGAAATCATCGTTCTATACAAATCATTTTTAGCTAGTTCTACTAAGGGAACAAATATTTTTAACTTAGATACTTCAAACTGCATATTAAATGTTGGCTGAGATCTACTGGTTTGAATCACTTCTTCTTTGGGAACTATGGTTTGTGATGACTTTTCTTGAGTTTCTATAGTCTTTCCTTTGTTTTGAGCTCTTCTCTTGTCTTCTGTCTGAGTTTCTTGGTTTCTGCTATCCTTAACTGTTTTTTCAGGAATATTTTGAGGGTTAGCAGAAGTTTTATCAATTTTAGGATTATCAACAGAAGGTTTACGATCTGATATTTTAAAGTCAGTAGAATTATTTCTTGGCTCAATGACTGTAGTTGAATTGGTGGCTTTGGGAGAATTGGCTCTTGGAACATCCTTGGAAGATTGAGCCACCTCGTCAGTAATATCTATAATCTTTGGGCCTTGCTGCTTTTTATGATTGGTTGGATTCAAACTTTGTTTGTTATCTCTAGGAAGAATCTGCAAGAATTTTGATTTAGCAGTCTCAGTATTATTTTTGTTTTGTTCTTGTTGGTTTGGAGCATTATTATTTATGACAGGTTCATTGTTTTTCTTGCTCCTAAGGTTGTATTGACTGTGAATTTCATTTATTGCAAAATCATAACCTTATTTATAATCATAGGATTCTCCAGATTCTAATTTCAACTGTTGAAGTTCAAAGAGTTCCTGGTCCTCCTGGGTGAGAAAAATGATATTGTTTTCATCAATCCCCATAACAATGTTGATGTCTTCCTCCTCATTAACACTATTTTGTGAACTTTCTGCAAAGTTTTCTTGGAATGGGGTTCTTATATTTTGATCAGGGGAAGGTTCTTTACCTTTCCTAGGGTTGCAGTTTTTTCTGTAATTGGGATTCCAGATCTGGGATTGATTGTCCCATTGTGGTTTTTTTTTCAATTTGATCCAGTCTATCAACTACTTTTTCTAGTGCTTTAGTAATGAAATCAAATTTACCATCTAAGTGAGATGTTTCTTCTTTAATAGTAACCCTTCTTTCATTTCTCAGTCTGGCCTTCTTTGCAAGTATGTTGATTTCTACACCTACAATGTTTTGTTGCATTTGTTCTAAAGTATTTGCATCCCTTTCCCTAAGTTGGTAAGCCATCTCTATGTCAAAGAAATCAGGGAATTTGAGTAGCACAGAATACGGGGTGGGTTTAAGGTCTGTAGGAATGGCGTTGTAAACACATATCTTGTGCAGAAGTCTTGGACAAACTCATTTGGGGCTCTCTTGACAGTATCAAACTCAAATAGTATTTGCATAGGTTTCTTATTTTTCTCCCATTTATTTAGGAAGGCTCTATGGAATGCAGCTAAGTCTGCTATGCTACCAGTTCCTAAACTTTTAAACTAGGTTTTTACTTCTCCAATTAAGCTCTAAGCAAATAACCTCATTTGGACATCAGATTCATCTATCTCATAGACTTCCCAGAAATCATTCATTCTAGTAATATGTTGTTGTGTAGTAATATGTGAAATATTATGAAACAGTGGAATATCTTTTCGGTATTTCTGGGCCATGTCATGTAGATTTTGAGGTAGGACCAAGGGAGCATATCGAGCTACCATGGCTTGGATTTTAGCTGAACTGGGAGGTAAAGTTGTAGTAGGGATAGTGCTGGTTACTATAATGGATGTATTCAAAGAGCTTGGAAAAGGGGATGAAAAAGAAGTAGTATGGCTAATGGTAGTTGTAATGGGTTGGGTAAATGATGGATATACTACTTTGGGCTGCAAAGGCAACTCAGGGATAAATGGATCGGTTGATGAACTAGCAGTGGATTGTGGATATGATGAATATATGATTCTATGGGGCAGAGGCAACTCAGGGCTTATGGGCTCTTGAGGTGAACTGACAGTAGAATCAGTAAATGATGTGGCAGCATACAGAGTAGAATCTGATGCTGGAAAGACTGTTTTATATAGGTCATAAACTGGAGGTTTAAATTTAGACAAAAAATTTTCTAACTTAACATCTTCTTCAATGTCTTTAATTTTTGTGACACTTACCCTTTTTACTGGACTTTTACTTTCAGTATGATCTGATTTAGTAGGAATAGAAATAATTTTGTGTTTTTCACTCACATAAGAAGTAAAAACTGGATCTAAAAAAATTTCTTTTAAATCCAATTCATATTTTGTTCTAAATAAATATTTTTCAAACTTTAAGTCAAAATCAATGTCTGATAAGCTAACCAATTCTTTGGGTAAAGAATCAGCTCTTCTTAGAGGTATCTCAGTTTCAGAACTATCAATTTTTTTTTCTTCTTTTTTCCTATCTGGTCTGGATTATCTACTATCTCTGGAGGATTAGGATCAGGGTTGGATCTAGTGTAGTAGAATTTCTTGGGAGCCAGAATGTTTATTGGGTAAAATACCCACAACCTTTAAACTTAATCCTAAAGTAGAAAAGATATAATTAAAAATCTTCCTTCAAGATTAAACTTAAAATTGGAGATTGGTTAGTTCCCCAGTATGGTCGATAGTATGTTATCACCCTAGTAATTCTTAGGTTGTGGAATGGGGATTTTTGTAGTTAAGAAAACCAGGGGTAGCAAAGAACCGCTTTGGGAATTCAGGATCTAGCCTTCTTGAGCTCCGGAGAGGGATCTCTCCTAAAGATTTAGCTTTGTTTTGGTAAAGGGTTTTAGGCTAGCTATGAGTGAGCCATAGGACTGATTTTAGAAGTGTGGTAGGAATAAAAATGGTTTCAAGGTAAACCAGAGGGCTCTACCAAAACATTGGGCAATGGAGTCAAATTTCTAGGCAATCAGAGCTAGGAAATAAGACTTAAAGATGCAAATGTACTAAGGGCGGGATAGATGACCTTCTAAGGCTTTGAAATAGGCTTCGTTGATGGAATGGGTGAAATCTGAACAAAAGGGCACTTAAGAATCCTTAAGTTACAGAAAAGAGGATTGAAGGAGGGGATCAAACTGGGACCTAGAGTAATTAAGAATTATATGGTCCGGTCATCAAGTAGAAAACATAAAAATTCCAATTAGCTTAAAACAGGGAGCTTATTATCACTAATCCTGTTTAATTTCTCCTTAGTTGATCATTACAGAATATAAACACATCAAATGAATGTATGTAAACTTTTAAATAATAGCACTGAAAAAAGGAAAAAATAAGAGACTTATCTTGTCACCATGAGAATCATTAGTTATGATGTCTCTAATATTTTTTCCAGTCTTCTGCTTCACTAATTAACTCACACCAACTTCAATATGTCCAACAAAATGAATATAGTAGTCTTGAGAAATTTTATTCCGCACTGAATACTTTGAATTATGAAGTATTTAAACACATAAATTGTTTACAAAATATCTCAGAGTTTGAGACAATGTTTTAAAGAAAAATAGGAAATGTAACATAAGAAGAGGGACTGCAACAAAACAGTTTGCAAGCTTTCCTCTTTTACAAGGAAAAATAGAACTGATTATTCTAATTAAAAAGGCTTTATGATGTGTTGTAAGCATTGCTAGCAAGTGAAACTTTATCTCGTGGAAGATGACTTGTAGAATACTCTTCCTTTTCATCTTCTGTTCTGATACACTTTATCTCTGCTTTTCACTGTTTCACTGCTGCAATTACAAAATGACCAACAGTAAAAATTTGATTTTACTGATACACTTTGACCCTGATACATTTTGGCACTAATTTTTTCACCATAAGGTACAAGTAAAATATGGTTTTTCATGTGATTTTCCTGTCCTTTACCTTTCAAATTCTCATCAAATCTGTGAATTCTTGCCACTGTTCAGTAGTGGGGATCTTCATATTCTTCAATTTCCTGTAACTTTCATCAGCCTCTGTATATTTAGCAAAGTTTGGTCTTACTGTGAACATATGCTTGATTTCATTTTCCAAAAAGAATAAATTTTCAAAATATTGAAGTAATACTTTGCCACTTGGAGATCCTTGTGGCAAAGGCTGTTTAGCTTGCTCCTTACCATGAGCTCTGATTTTATGATCATAATCCTTCTGTGGCATTAATTTGTTATTCAATGCATGAATGTCTGGTAAACCTACTTCTGATAATACTTTGTATTTGGCCCAAAATCTTGTGATGGAAAAGTTCATATCTTTACACCTATCTTCCAAATTATTCATCATGTTTCTCTTATTTAGGACTTTCTTAATTTGAAGGATGGCCTCTGTTCTATCAGCAATTTTCAACTCTTCTAATTCTTCCCTATTTTTTCTATTAAAAAATGCTATGAGTTGAACTTCTTGTGGTGGCTTATTTTCAATTTCTTTCATGGTTTTATCAATTTCTGCATTTTCAGCCTATAGCAATTCTTTCTACTCATAAATTATCTGAATAGAAGGCCATTGTGAGTGAATGCCTTCAATGATTTTTGTCCATAAATCATTTTTTATGTATGCAACCTAATCTGTAAGATTCACCTTTTGTTGAAGAATTTTTACTTGTTCTTGTAATCTATCAGCCCTCTGTTCATGCCCTTTGGAAGTAATTAAGGCATCTCTTTTAGAAGTTTCCAAATTTTTAATGGTTCCTTCGAAACTGAGTATTTCTTTATCATTCAAAGACATATCTTCCATGGCTCTGATTACTGCAGCTTTTTCCTCTACTGTGTTTATCTGTGAGGTTGATGAAGAAGAGGTAGAGATGTCATGAGAAGTGATTGGCACTGCAGTTGCCAATGCTCCTTGTGGTGCCAAGTGTTCTTCCAATGTAGATGGAACAATTTTACTTACAGTTGGGATCACTGTAGGAATGAAAACCTTTTGAGCTTTCTTCAGATTTTCATTTTCTTGCATGAAAGCTTCTATTTGGCTTTCCATTTCCTTTATCTAGGTTGTCATTTTTAGAACAAGTTGTTTTATTTCATCATTTTTTATCTTCTGCTGAAGGATTTATTTTGCCTGAGGATTTTCACTTTGAGGCAATTTTAGTTGTTTTATGAGAGCAGCTATATCTTCATTTTACTGTTTGATTAAAACCTTTGTAACTTCAATTTTAGTTGGATCAGCTCCTGCTTCAATCACCAAGTCTTCTAATGCTTTGATCTTCAAGTTATTGACATGTAATGAGGCTTTATCCAATTTCATTTGAGTTTGGAGGTTTATCAATGTTTTCTCAAGCCTGATAGAATTCATAGTCTTATTGACTATTTTAGAATACAACATCTCTGTATTTCTTCTGTGGAATTATATTTGGTCCAATTCATGGACAACATCTACATCAACTTCCAGGTCTGTCTTTGAATAATTTGCAATAGTTTTTGGATCAGCCACTATAGTCTTGAGAAATGACATAACCAATTTATTAGAAGAATAATCAAAAGCTGAAAGGAGTCTATATTTATTCCCATGCTTTTCTTAAGGAATTTGGAATATGCTTCACTTTTTATTTCTTCATTCTTTTATTTGATTTTTTTGAACCTGATTTGAATATATGGCTCTGTATTGTCAGGTTCTTTAGAAGAAGATGGCATATCAACCTTTGTTTGTTTATCCACCATGACTGTATCTTTTTGCCGTGCTCCAAGTTGGACATTTTGAAGCTCTTTGAGTGTTTCAGTTACTATCCTTGTTGCTTCATCATTAGTTTCATGACTAGTGTTATATTCAACATTGATAGCTTTATCCCTTTCTTCATTAGTCAATTTACTTTTCTTATTGTAGGGAATTCTGAATATTTTATCTTGAATAGTTTCAGCAGTGAAACTATCTTCCTTTCTGCTTCTTTTATGAAGAATTTCAGATTCTTTGTTCATTGTAATCACTTGTGTTTGATCAACCTGTTTATCCTTTCAATTATTTATTTGCATGCTCTGTGAGTCATCATCAAATAAAGTATTTGGCTCCCATTCAAGTTTATTGGCATATTTCTCAATTTGGGGCTTGGGATCATGCAAGGAGGCATACAACTTGCATTTCAATCTTATCATGCTTAAAATACCCTGAGGATCATAATTCCACATAAAAATATATGGGAATTTATACTCTTTCAACTTGACATTAATTTCATTTGCTACTTCTTTGTTGTTTACAATGAATGGCCCAACTTGATTTTTCAGTTTGAACTAAGTCTTTTTTCTAGAAGCTATGAAATTGACTTCATCTGCATTCAACAACTGCCTCAAATATTCTAAAGAAAATATCCTTGTTGTCACAAATCTTGGCAATTTATATGGGGCCAAGAGTGCACCATATACTCTAATCTCTGTGTAACTCTTGTATAAGTACCAATCCTCTGTTTTTAAGCTCTCATATAGCTGTAAGAGCCTCTTTGTTTCTTAATTAATTCTATGGGTTTGTTCTTTATTCAGTAAATTCATAGCAGGTACTAAAAACAAGTCATTAAAGTCTACATAGTTGTATTCCCTGTTTCATTTTCTCAGAATTGATGACCAAAACACAACTGAAAGTATATTCCCTTCTGAATCTATCTTCTGAAACTCAATAGGAAAATTATCTGCTTGATAATACAAAAAGAGATGAAGTAGATATGAGGTATATCTAAAAACTCCTTCTTCTGACAATCTAGATAATTGGTAGTGCATGTTTTCTGCAATGAATTTGGAAAAATTGTACACAATGGATGGAGACTGGCCATGAATTAGAGTAGACAGAAAACCTAGTATAGCGACATCAGTGAATTCATCACTATTTTATCCCAATATGAATTATAGCATGGAGATAATCTGTCTGGTTTCATTTGGAAAATCAAAAGTATCAAATGGGGATTGAGCTTAGGGATATCAACCTATTTGGGACAAAAATTCTGGAAGACTTTGAACTTAGAAGCAAAATCAAGGTCTAAGTAAAGTTGAGTTAAATCGTCTATTGACAATGAAGCATCATTGGGGTCAAGGTTTAGTTATAGCATAGAGTTTATGGATTCTGCATTGATATAAAATATGACCTCTCTGTATTTATTGATAATGCACCTTTGGTCTGGAAGATAATAGGACTGACAGAATCTGAAAAAATCAAGGGCCGAATGAGTAAGAGAAACAATGTACTTTTGAAGATTGGAATCTCAAACTGGTATATCTTTATCACCTTTCTCTACTGATTTACCAAAACACCAGTTATAGACATCAAGTAAATTGAATTCTACTGAAGGGTCCAATATTCTGTAATCAAGGTCAACCAGAGGACTATTTTCTTGTGAAATAACTGGAGGTTGGACATGCCTGACAACTTCTGTGGAATCATTAGTGAGTGCAGGGGTGGGTTTATAAATTTTAGAAGATTCGGGCTGAGGGGTTTTAGCAGAGGCTTTATTCTTAGGCTTTGGACCTCCTGATTTGGGGGTTACTTGTTTCTTTGTCATTTTTTAATTGAAAAAAACAAGCTTAGACTATTTGTTGAGTTCTTCTGTTGGAAACAAGCGATTTTTGGAGAATATCTCTGGTAAAATAGGGTTCTGAGCAAAGTTTCAGATGAAAAGAGGGTTTTAATGCTCAGAATAAAGGTTATGATCAATTATAGCAGTGAAAATGACCAGGGTATGGATAAAACTTGCAAAAACGGAAATGAGGGATTATGGGGAAAATTTGACAGAGTTTCCCCTGTACTTTTGATGTTTTTTGCAATTTCT
>JAXQQM020075073.1:0-127335 GCA_034641835.2 Pinus albicaulis | reverse complement strand
CTCGAGGAGGCATGAAGACATCTTGTAGGAAGGTGTCCTTCTGAGGGAAAAGCGTTCTGCTGACATTAACACAGATATCGCTTGTTCGTGTACACTTAGTCTTCAAACTGCGCCCTTTCCTTCTGAATGCGGGGTTAAACATTAATTACATCAATAACAGGCACCAACCCCCTTTGAATCTCTCCTGCTAGTCCGTTGGAAAATGATGAAATGGCCATCTGTGACCTTACTTCTGAGTTTGCAGACCTCAGACTTTCAGGCTTTCCATTCGCTGTTGAATAAAACCAACTTCTTAAATAAAATGACCTTTGGAAGGAACCTGCCTTTAGTGAAGGGAAAATAGTGAATAGGAGGGAAAGGAGAGGCAACGGGACCCACATAAATCGCAATCGCAATCGGGCGTGAGCAGAGTGATATGATATAAAATAATAGTGAAATCGAAAATTGGAATCGGGAAGCGGGGCATGAGGAGTAATATACAAAGTGAAACTTCCGATGCGATGGGGGGAGAAGCCTTTATATAAATAAAACAAATGAAATTTGGACTTTTACAAAGGAAAACAAGATTTTATAAGGAATGGTTGGAAGAATTAAATGGTGGGACCGGGGGTACGAATCGCAATCGCAAATCGGAATCGGGAGATGGAGCATGATGGAATGACACATAGAAAACTTCCAATGCGATTGGGGCAAACCCTTTGTGAAACTGAAAATCATACGAATTTCCAATTTACAAAGGAAAGGCCTCGTATTATATGGATAGGCGAAAGTATTAAGTGGTGGGACCCAAGGGGTCAATCGCAATCAGAGATCGGGAGCGGGAATTAATCGCAATCGCAACAGGGAAACATGCGATGCGATCAATCGGAGGGGAAAGCGATCGGAGGGGAGCATGATTAGAGTGATCGGGGAATTGGATTGCGATCAGGTCAATCAGAGTGATGTGCGATTGGGCAGATCAGAGGTCGGACTTGCGATTACGCGATCGGGCGGAAGGTGCGATCGGAGGGGGATGCGATCGGAGGATCGGAGGGATGGCGCGATCAAACGCAATCGCAGTGTATGGCGATGCGATTAATCGTGTCGCAAATACTTGCGATGAAATTAATCGCATCGCAAACACTTGCGATTGGAGTGATCGGAACACTCACAATGAAGCATGCGATTGGAATACATTGCGATTGCGATTGCTGAGCAGCGGGGATATTTATTAAAATAAAACTTTATAATAAGGTTTCCTGGGTTATGAAAGGGGAATTTTTTAATGGGCGGGACTTTATAGTATAGAAATTTTATTATAAAGTCCTACGGGGTATGGAAAGGGGAAGTGGTTTACATGGCGGGACTTATAATAAACGTTAGCATTTTTTTATTACAAGGTTCTAGGGGTATGGTCGGGGAAGTGATTATATAAATCACATATTTTGTTTTAAAATGATTTACAATGTGATTTTTTAATCGGAAAGGGATAAAAGGGGTTTTAAAAGGGAATATTGAAACTTTAAACATAAAGTTAAAAGGGAAACATGGGAAATAGGGGATATATGGGGATATACGGGCTTTTACTTCACTTAGGAATAGAATTCAATCCAAAAGTCAGTTTTGAGAGTGTAGCATACCGTTGGAAAGCTCTTTTCAGGAAATTTCTGATGGATCTACTTGGAGGATGTTTTGACGCTGAACATGGTGCAGAAAAATTCTCTGAAGACAGGGACATCACTTTGTAGAGATAACAGCTTCTGAAGAGTGACTGTAGGTAATGACTAGACTGGCACTAACAGGAGGCACTAGGAGACTTCAAGGATGAGTGTTTTCAGAGGAAATGCATTCCTTGAATTCTCAGAAACATTTTAGCCCCCTGTTTTCTTGTCAAAAATTTATAGGGGGCTAACAGTTCCCAGAGATGTCCTATGTTAAAAACATAGAATTCAACACCAATCTCACATAGAGGATGATATGTTGGCTCCTAGGATTTCTGTTTTATCTCGAGAACCCACTCCCACTCACTGTCAATCTGCCATTACGGAAATCCTACCAGCACCTAATGTTGACAACATGCTGCATCACATACGATTCGTTTCCTATTTTGTAGGAACCATGATTTGTGTTGTTTTCTCATCATTTTTTTTTTTGAGGTTGCTAAACCAAGCACAATGGTGGTACCATCACTGATAGTGCAGACCCATCCCATTTTCACATTTTCGAGTTCACTAGGTTCTACGGAATCAACAACTGAATCATTGTCATGCTCATTTGTTAGTACAAAAAATACAGAACTCCTCCCTCACGACCTCATGCAACCCAGTTCAACATTATATAATATTTTTCACTCAAAAAAAGATATTATTAAGGCCATGATAGTTCCTAAGAGTCTTGGATGCCATGCATCACCATTCTTACTTCCTACCTGAAAAATCCTTTGTACCTATTGATGCATCGACCCATGATGTTTGCACCATAGAGTGAAAATATTTCCTGTCACCGGGATAGGTAGATTTGTTTAAAAATCCCATCCCTGCACCAGATTCATTTGAGTAAGGGAACATGTATAATATCTCACCTACCAGTAAGGTTGATATTTCAATCAGACCTAACATTTTTGAAGAAATCTCATTGGGGGTAGCATGCTTCTCAAAAGAGGTAACCTTTTACAAAGGAACATTTCAAGAATACAGGGATATATTTGCATGGAGTTACTCTGAGATGCCAAGCATCAATCCCACCATTATGGAGCACCATATTGACACATGGCGTGATGCTCACCCTATTAAAAAAAAGCAATGTTAGCTCCACCCTTCTAAAGTCGAAGAAATCAAGCAGAAAATTACTAAACTACAAAAATATGGTTTCATCTATTCTATTGCTTATGCCTCTTGGGTTTCCAACCTTGTAACCATCATGAAAAATAGGGCACCATTCGCATTTGTATTGATTTTCAAGATCTGAACAAAGCTTTTCCCAAGGAAAACTACCCTACACCATTCATCGACCAAGTGATTGATGCTTTTGTCGGTCACAAGGCCCTATCCTTCATGGACGGGCTCTCTAGATATAATCAGATTCAGGTTTTCCATATGAATTAGTATAAAACAACCTTCATAACCAGATGGGGGACATTTGCATACCAAATCATTCCCTTTTGTCTTAAAAATGTTGGTGCCACCTTCCATTGGGCCACAAATTATATCTTCCACAGTCTGGCTCACCTCATCCTTTCCCATTTGCACGAACTTACTGTACAATCCAAAAAGTGCATCAATCATTTGGAGGACCTCCACCTAGTCTTTAGAGAGGTTAACACTACAGCCTACGCTTGAACCCTCTCAAGTGTGTCTTATGTGTCAACATGGGGAGCCTACTAGGATTCATTGTCACCCAGTAGGGTATTAGAGTCGACCCTCTCAAATTCCAGGCCATCGAGGAAGTAACCCCTCCAAAAAATCTAAAGAAATTACAAAGCTTGTAGGGTGAGGCCAACTTCTTATGTTTATTTTTACCTGACTACGCATCTTTTGCGCATGGATTTTTGCACCTCCTTAGTCAATACATTTCCTTCCACTGGGATGAACAAGCACAAAAATAATTTGAAGCCCTAAAGGATGCATTATCTCAAGCTCCATTGTTTATCACTCATGACCAAAATAAGGACTACACTCTTTACGTATCAGAATATTATTTTCCGATTGTTGGGGTATTAGTTCAAGAAGGACCTGATAATAGAGAGCACGTAATCTATTACATCAACAAGAACCTCTCTTAGCCTGCCTTGAAGTATGAGTTAGTTGAAAATACTGCCTTAGCCCTAGTACACTCTGTACAAAAGCTCTGAGATTACATCATCCTATGAACCACCACTGTAATATAAAATATCAATCCCTTGAGATACTTTCTCACTCGTCATATGATGAAACAAAAATATGCCTGATGGGTTATTTTGCAAGAATTTTACCTACAATTTTCTTCCCATAAAATAAAGAAGGTACTTATCCTTGAAGAGTTCATCACTAATCTCCCTACAAAGACACAAGGGTCCCCTATTAATTATTCCTTCCATGATGAACACTTGTTGTTTGTATCAAAATATTACCCTTGGTATTAAGACATCCTCCTCTTGCTATGGACTCAAAGATTCAAACCTTAAATTACTCAGGATGATTGAAGGTGAATTCACCACCAAGCCCCTTGCTACATCCTTATGCGAGACATCATTTATCGTCAAGGCATTGACACCATCCTTCGTCAACACCTTACTCTTGAAAACGTTGATAGGTATTAAATGATTGCCATGGTAGAGCTTGTGGCAACCACTTATTAGGGATGGCCACTACTCAGAAAATCCTCTGTGTTTGTTATTTTTGGCCCACCCAGTTCCCTGATTGCATTCAACAGTCCAAATATGTGAGTGGTGCCAAAAATACGCTCATAAGACTCAAGCTCCACCAACTCCCCTACATCTGGTCATCATTTCAGGCCCCTTCTGTAAATGGGGCATAGACTTCATGAATTGCAACCCACAATCTTCAGGAGGCCATAAGTACAGTATGGTCATCGTCGACTACTTCACCAAATGGGCAGATTCCATGCCCACATATAATAACACCTTCGACACTACTACAAGTTTTTTATTTAACCATGTCATAACACGGTTCGATGTTCCCGAGGAATTGGTCTCGGATCATGTAAAAAAATTTGAGAATGAGATATTTCAAGAGTTTTCGCAACACCTTGGTTTCTCTCATGAGTTTTCTTCCCCACACTACCCTCAATCCAACGCCCATGTAGAAGATATCAATAAAGTCCTCAAAAAAATGTTGCAACGTATGGTGAACAACCATAAAACCAATTGGCACCACATGGTATTTTCAGCCTTACGGCCATACTGCGCGGCACTCAAATCATCCACGGGATTCACACCCTTTGATTTAGTATATGGGTTTGAATTTTTTCTCCCCATCGAGTGCGAGATCCCTACCTTATACTCGGATATTGAAATTATCTCAAAAACCACACCATTAGAGAAAATGTTGGTGCAACTGGAACATGTCAAAAAATGAACCAAGGCCTCTTTCGATCGCACTATCTCCCCTCAATCATTTACCGAAGGGGAGTTAGTCCTTTGCAATGATGTTTCCCAAGAAGATTTAGGACTAGGGAAGTTGGAGACATTATGGAAGGGCCCATACATTATTAATAATTTCCTCTGCAAGGGGGCATACATCTTAATAGAGCCAGATGGGACTTGCCCCAAAAATCCTGTCAATGGGCTCTACCTCCAAAAATTATACCACTAAAATTTTATGCACATTGTCTTTTTTTTATGATTACACTCATAAAAAATGTACGCTAAACTCATTATGTCATCTTGTGTCACATATGGATCACCCACCAACCTATCATTATAGGTCCTGTTAGTCATCAGTAATTTTTTCTATTTGGTAGATGACTAATTTCTTGGTTCTAGATTTCTAAAAAAAAAAATCCATGAACATTTTAATTTTTAGAAATCTCACTACCTTCATTATCCTTAGAGACAATTTTTCACTATCCTACCCCTTTTCCATTTCATGATCACCTTGTAACTCCTATAGACTCCAAATGGCTTGTGCCTCTCATTTCCATCCTTTTTCCTATCCATAATCTCATTACTCTATTTTTCCCTTGCCTATGACTCCATTGTCCATCTAGGGTTTTCCTATAAGCCTAACTCATTCCCATGATTCCCGAAAATTCCTCAAGAATTGATAGTCTCAAAACTATCTTTGTAGGCTATTTAGATAAATCAAGTACATTGGATTTTGGATCTTCATTACACCACTCAATCAATACTCTATTTTTCACTTAAATATTCCAAGCCAATTTTCAGTGAAAGAGGGGTCACAGAACCCCCCACTAGGTCAATTAGGGTTTCATGTGTTCCAAGGTCATCATTTCCAAAGAAGACTATCATTCAGTTTCAGAGTCTACATATGAGGTAATGGAAAATATTGAAACTTTTGCAGAAGTGTTAAAAGGTCATATCAGCGAGCATAAAGCCATACCAACTCATAAACATCACGCCTCCATCATTTTCCAAGAATTCTTTCCAAAGGACAAATCATTTGCCACACCTAGGGCCAGTTTTGCTTAAAACTATGTTTCTAACCAAACAGAGATGAATTTGAAAAAAGTGAGAGATTATTTTTTCCATCACAGGTCCAAGAAGAAAAAACTCCTTCATTTTTTACATAGGTATCATGGTTTGGGAACAATGTCAAAATACAGGTGTCACGGGAGAATTTCTGCACTTCTGGCGTGGCCTTGGGAACTTCAGGTTTTCTCATAGTTGGAGTGTCCAAATGACTTTTTTTGAGGGGTCAAATGAAAACTAGACTAGAATATATTTCCACTGAGATATCATGAGCTCAATTTTGAGTTGAGGAAGGCATCGAAAATTTTTCTGCACCAGCACTTTTCATTTCTGCACCATCATTCAGCACTTTTTGACTAGTCTTGGGAAAATCAACTTTTGACAGGTCAAATCAACTCCAATCAGAGAAAAAAGGGTATATTTGGAAAATAGACAGGATAATATTTCCAATGAGCTATCATGATCTCAATTTTAAGCTGAGGAAGGCATCCCAAAATTGTATTCACCATCACTTTGCATTTCTGCACCATCATTCAGCATGTTTTGACCAGTCTCGGGAAAATCAACTTTTGATAGGTCAAATCAACTCTAATCAGAGAAAAAAGGTATATTTGGAGATTATATAGGATACGATTTCCAAAGAGATATCATGGGCTCATTTTTGACATTGGGAAGGCCTCCAAATTCTCTCTTCAAAAGGCACTATGCGTAGGGAAATGTTTGACAAAATTTTGGTTTTTTGCAAATTTTGAGGCCTCTAAGAGCAACACCCTTGGCGCTACGCTTTCATATCAGGAATCCTTAGGAGGAAAAATTTTCATTTTTGGAATCCTCAGCTCAATTATAGTACGCTCACCAAATTTCAAAGCATTTGGAGCATTTTTGACCCCTCAAAAGGTAAAAAAACACCTCATTTTTCACCTTTCTACCTCATTTTTAGGCATGGCGCTGCGCCTAGAGAAGTTTTGGGAAATTTGCCTTTTGGAGAGGTTAATGGAGCCCAATAAGAGAAACAAGGAAATTTTTGGAAATTATACTCGGCAGGATTTCCAACGGGCCATCACGGAGCCAATTCCGACATCGGGAAGGTCATCGAAACTTGGCTACAAGTGGACCCAGTTTCTCCCGTGCAGGCACTGTGCGTAGGGCAGAACAAGCAATCAAAGAGGAAAATGGCCAAGAAAACCTTGGAATATTGGTTGAAGCTTATCTAGATGCCTCTCAAACCCCATGAGGAATACATCCACCAATTTTGAGAAATTTTTGACAATTTTTGGTTTTTTGCAAATTTGGAGGCCTCTAAGTGCAGCGCCCCTGGCGCTACGCTTTCATATCAGGCACCCTTAGTAGGAAAAATATACATTTTTGGAATCCTCACATCAATTACAGTATTATCACCATATTTCAGAGCATTTGGAGCATTTTTTTCCCCTCGAAAGGCCAAAAAACACCTCATTTTTCACCTTTCTGCCTCATTTTCAGGCCTGGCGCTACGCCTAGAGTAGTTTTGGGAATTTTACCTTTTGGAATAGTAAATGGAGCTCAATCAGAAAACCAAGGGAATTTTTGGAAATTAGACTCATAAATATTTCCAACGAGCCATCATGGAGAAAATTCTGACATCGAGAAGGTCATCAAAACATGGATGCAAGTGGACCCAATTTTGCCCATGCATGGTGCTACACTTTAAGACCTCACTGTGTGTTTTTGGCCAAAAAGTCAACAAAAGACACTCATTAATGGAAAAATGATATTTTAGTGTTTTTTGAGGCAAATCACTCCAAAATTAGGTGCTAAGAGTTATTTTGTCATTTATTTCATGAGATATTTTGTGCCTTGGGCCTTGCATGGTCTCTTAGGCATAAATGACATTTATGGATGATTTTGACATTTTCAAACCCTAGTTAGGGTTTTTTCCCTCCTTAGCTAGATAAATAGAGCATGAGGGCCTTATTGTAAAAGGTTGGCATTTTATGACTCTTGAGAGTAATATATGGTTTTTTGGAGATTGAAGAGGAAATTTGTGTTGTGGAGCTTGTGAATGGCTTGTTTTTCTTATTGATGGAGAAGGCTTGCTTGCAGGATCCCTGATCTTGGTTAATGGTGATATGCTTCTATTCAATTATTGTTTTCTTATGTATCATTGTGTTTCATCCTTCTATGTTGCAATAGGAAAAAGGTTTTAGACTAATAAATGTCCTTCAAAGGCACCTTAGCTCTGTTTTTTCTTCACTACCTCTATGTTTTCCTCTGTTAGGTCAGTTTAGAGAATTCTTAGTTGCTCCCTAGACCCACCCAAGAGTCTTTTTCTTATGAATGGTTCAATACAATAGATATCATAGATTTTTTATGGTTAGCCCTGCTTGTTTGATGTCACTAAAACACTGTTCTTGGGATCTTTCTTTAAAGTACCACTAATTAGGTTTTCCAAAGAGGTTATGTTTCGATCATATCCTTTGTCCATGCTTGAAAAGTTGTTTTGAAGATATTTATGGCTATGATCAATGATGTTTAGGAGTTCCCTCTTCCTTGATTAAAGTTATATGTTTATCTTAAATGTTTTTCTAACCTTGAAGGTGAAATCACTATAAGTTAAATGTGTTTCTCGCCTTCTATAGTTCACTGGATTGTTTTTCTTAAATGCTTATTTCTTGAGTTGAATCAAAGAGTTACTAGTTTGCCCTGTCTTATGATTACTTATTTATGCTAAATAGTGTTGAAGTCCCTTCTTGTTAAAGTATTTGACAAGGGATTCTTGATTTCCCTTTGCCCTACTTTGTTCACAAACTTGATGTTCATCTCATCTCACACAAACCTTGAAAATCCATTTGACCATGCTAGATTTTCCCTGTGATGCACCCTGATTCATTATTGAAATTTCCATGAATTTTATAGAATCCATAGCCCAATGAATTGAATATTTCCTCACTCCATCTATTCTACTTGATCATCTAGCCAACCAAAACAAACAAACAAACCCTAAACTTAACAACTGGCCTAAAATCAAACCCTAAAAGCAAACAAGTTCACATCCTTTGCACAAAATAGAGAGAGCCCTCTCTGAGTCCAGGAAGGCTAGGTCCTAGGACTCCAAAGACTGGTCTGATGTTACCCTATGCATTAAGTCTTACCAATATTCCAAATCAAGGGACACTAACATAATGGTGATCACAGTGGGACCTTTTGAGTCAATGACAATCTAAGTATACCTTAGGACCTCAGAAAACCCACAAACATCCTTATATTGGCCCTTAATTGTTGATGGTGGACAACAAGTACATCCTTAAAATAGTAAACATCATCCACCTGGCAACTCCAAAAATATCCATAGACCTAAAGACTCCACTGGAGGAAGAACCTAAAACATGACCAGCCATCCTAGAAAGAGAAGGTATCCAAGCCTAATTTGGATTCAGGAAATTATTTTTTTATATATGACTATGTTCTATCCTACTTTAGGCCTGACCAAGAATACACTAATGAGGTCTATATTGATCAATGGAAAGATCTCAGGTCTCAAAAATTTGAGCCTCAAATTACAGACCATGAACATACTTATATACCTCTGCCTACTCCAGATATACCTATGCCTACTCCAGATATACTTGTGGAAGATCTAGTGAAACATGAGCCTCATGATGTGTTTCTTGCTCCTGCTGAAACCTTAAATATTCATAAATATCTTTTTTCACTACCTATACCCACAAAGGTCCCAGACAAATACAAGCCTATGATTTTACCTCCTATCTTCCAAGCCCTCCCTACAAATCTTGCAAATAAACTACCCAGAATTGATGGAGAAAACTCAAAAGTCACCGCTGAAGAACACATTCAAAATCTTGAGAATTTACTTGACCTATTTGAAATAGGAGAAGATGATGGGTGTATTAGAATGTTTGCCTTATCATTACAAGTAAAAATTAAGAGTTGGTTTAAGGACCTTCCAGCTGCAAGCATTAGTAACATTCATCAATTCACTCAAGTTTTCTTAGATAGGTGGGCATTCATGGGAAATGTTATTATCATCATAAAGTAATACAACATTTGAAAATATATCCAGGGGAGACAGTACAACACTTTTCAGCCAGGTTCAATAAAGTATACCATGCAATACCTACTAAGATAAAGCCACCCCTAGAGTGGGCTCTCTTGCACTACCCAAATGTTTTTGACCCAGGGATGGCTTTCCAGATAAGAGAAAGAGATCCTTTGACCTTAGAGGAAATGAAAAGGATAGCAGTTGATGTGGAAGCCAACATACTAAACAGGGAGGAAAAGTTAAGAGTAATAGAGAAAGACAAAGCAGATCAAGAGAAACTAATATCTTCAGAGGTAAAGCTAGAGATGTTGATAGATACAATCAGCAAAATGATGCATATACTTGGTAGGAAAGAGGAAGAGTACAAGGTTGAGGTTGGTGCTGCTTATTCAAAACAACCTATACCTTTTCCTTGGGAAGAACAAACTCAGTCATTATAGGACAAGAATAACAATTAAAAATGCATGTTGAGAAAAATTACAAAGAAGAAGATGCTGAAAGTTGTCAAGTAATTACTAGACACCTTCCTATATCTTGTGCTTCACTACTAAGAGAGAATTAAAAGAAAATTGCAAATGGAAATAAGGTGGAATGCTTTAAAGAACCAATAAGGGAAGAAATGGATAATGCAAACCCTTTTCCAAATTCAGAAGTTCTCCCCTTAAGTCATCTTGGTGTAGCTGCTGGGATAACAGAACGAGAAATGGAGGATGAGCCAACACCTTTTGAGTCTCTACCCTTGTGCTTCGAATCATTTGAGATTTCTAAAGGAGAATCTATTGGCCATAAACACTCTCCCTTTAATATGGTGGAACAATATACTAATCTAGTATGCATAATAGATGACATTCCTCCTATGAATAAGTTGCCCAAGTATGATCAATATGATGATTATTATGTTCTCCAAACTCAAGCTAACACTACAGAACAATCAATGATCATTTTGTGGGACAAAGACAGTCATTTTCAACAGCTCAAAATTAGTGATCAGCAAATGCCACTCAGCTATGACAGTGAAGAAGAAAGTGCAAAAAGTTTGGGAGAAAGGGAAGGGTCTTTACCTCTTTGTTGTGCTTCGTTTTAGTTCATCAAAGACAAATTTAATACATTTAATACAATCAAAAGTAAGCAATCTTTGGGTATTGATTTTAACAACAAAGAAGAAATTCAACCCTATGACCAACCTTCACAAGAGAAAGAGAACAGTTGTGGTTTTATCCAAGGAAAAAGGAAAATGCCTCCTCCTATAACTAAAGAAGAAATAAATCAAGGTCTACGAATACAACCAGCTTCTAATATTTCATATAAAGAGACAGTTTTTGTTTACTCTCCTACTGATTTATATGCTGCAACCTTGCCTCATGAAGAAATAGGTTTGCTAAAAGACAACATTGCAATTTATGATGAGGCTGCCAGTTCTGATGATCATGAGGAAGAGGTGGAGTTTCTTTCCCAAAAGAATATCAAGCTTAGCCAAGTGGAGGAAGAAGCAGTCCTGGATCAAGCTTATTTTCCAAATCTTCACATTCAGATATTGTTTCAAGATCCCTTTGTTGATTTTTTAGAGACATTTGAAGAGGGAGTAAACATGTCAAGAGCAGTTTGATGAAGAATTTCAAGAACATTTTAGGCTCTACTGTTCAAACACTAGTAAGGTGGGAGTGGAATTTTGATTTTTTCACCACACTCAAAGAGCCGAAACAAAATCACTCATGGAATCAGTACTTGACTGGTTATATTGGAAAAGGGAGTTCACCAAATGAATGTATATAATGTATAAGTTAGATTAGGATATATAGGAATGAAAATAAGCTCAGCACTATGAGCATCTTTCTATTTTTTAATCTTAGAATGCTGATCCAAAATGAAAAAAGAAAAACAGAGAAAAGAATAAAAAGAGGGCAGATGGAAAGAAGAGGTACAACCCCATACCCAAAAAAGAGTACTGCTAAAAGTGTGCAAGTCTAAATTCCACTAATTGTTAAGAAAAAGAGTCTTGTTCAGTCATCTAGCCTAATCATGGCTTAACATGTTTTGAATTTCTGCCGATAGGTTAGTGAAAGAAGGCTTGTCAAATCATTTAAGCTTGAATTTTCATTTAGTAATATATTAGGAAGAAAAGATGATGGTTTGTAACGCTTAAATCTGAACCAAAGAGAAATATAGGAATGCTTAACAAATGATGGATTATAGCCCTCATACTTTCTAGTTTTGTTTGTACAAAAATAATGTCTATGTGCAGCTTGTCCCGATGCCACAACCCATGGTGAATCAAATTGATTAATCCTGGTTCAAATCATGTTTTCAATTTCATGTTAGTAGATTAGAGTATGAAGTCTGTCAAACAACTTAATATTGACAGATGCTTTCACTAGCATAATCTGAACTCTTGGAAGTAATAAGGGTAAAAGTAGATAGTTTTTTATGCTTTCAAAAATAAAATAATGTCAAGGGTTTCCACTCCAAGTGCACCCAAGTGAAGAAAAAATGTTAGGGAAAAGTATGATGGGTAGGTAGAACTAATGTTGAACCAATCATGTCTTTTCATATTTCTAAGATCATAACTTCAAGAGAACATCAACAATTGAAGGAAAGAGATCTGCCAAGTGTAAGTAAGGAACTAATCTTCAAAACTCAGAGATCTGAACTCTGAGGTTTTGGACACCTCCTGAAGAGGAGCTGCCCTCCTTAAGTGGAGCCACTGTTAGTCATCACTAATTTTATTTTTTTGGTAGATGACTAATTTCTTGGTTCTAGATTTCTAAAAACAAAATTCCATGAACATTGTGAGTTTTAGAAATCTCACTGCCTTCATTATCCTTAGAGAATTGTTTTCACTATCCTACCCTTTTTCCATTTCATGATCACCTTATAACTCCTACAGACTCCAAATGGCTTGTGCCTCTCATTTCCATCATTTTCCCTACCCATAATCTCATTACTCTATTTTTCCCTTGCCTATGACTCCATTGTCCATCTAGCGTTTTCCTATAAGCCTAACTCATTCCCATGATTCCCCAAAATTCCTCAAGCATTGATGGTCTCAAAACTATCTCTGTAGGCTCTTTAGATAAATCAAGTACATTGGATTTTGGATCTTCATTAAACCACTTGATAAATACTCTGTTTTTCACCTAAATATTCCAAGCCAATATTTAGTCAAAGAGAGGTCAAAGAACCCCCCACTAGGTAAATTAGGGTTTCATGTGTTCCAAGGTCATCATTTCCAAAGAAGACTATCATTCAGTTTCAGAGTCTGCATATGAGGTAATGGAAAAGCTTGACACTTTTGCAGAGGTGTTAAAGGGTCATATCAGAAAGCATAAATCCATAACAACTCATAAACATCATGCCTCCATCATTTTCCAAGAATTCTTTCCAAAGAACAAATCATTTGCCACACCTAGGGCCAGTTTTGATTTAAACTGTGTTTCTGACCAAACAAAGATGAATTTGAAAAAATTGAGAGAGGTTTCTTTCCATCATAGGTCCAAGAATAAAAAATCCTTCATTTTTTACACAGGTATTATGTTTTGGGAGCAATGTCAAAAATACAGGTGTCACGGGAGAATTGCTGCACTTCTGGAGTGACCTTGGGAAAACCAGGTTTTCTCATAGTTGGAGTGTCAAAATGACTTTTTTGATGGGGAAAAAGACAACTAGACTGGAATATATTTAAAATGATCTATCATGAGATCAATTTGGAGTTGTGAAAGGCATCCAAAAGTTGTCTTCACCAACACTCCACATTTCTGCACCATCATTCAGCACTTTTTGACCAGCCCTGGGAAAATCAACTTTTGACAGGTCAAATCAACTCCAATCAGAGAAAAAATGGGATATTTCGACAATAGACAGGATAATATGTCCAATGATCTATTATGAGCTCAATTTGGAGTTGAGGAAGGCATACAAAATTTTTCTGCACCAACACTCTGCATTTCTGCACCATCATTTGGCACTTTTTGACCAGTCTTGGGAAAATCAACTTTCGATAGGTCAAATCAACTCCACTCAGAGAAAAAAAGGTATATTTGGAGAGTAGATAGGATCATATTTCCAAAGAGTGATCATGGGCCCAGTTTGGACATTGGGAAAGCCTCCAAATTCCTTCTGCAAAAGGAGCTACGCGTAGGGAAATTTTTGACAAAATTTTGGTTTTTTGCAAATTTTGAGGCCTCTAAGCGCAACACCCTTGGCGCTGCGCTTTCATCTCAAGCATCCTCAGGAGGAAAAATTTACATTTTTGGAATCCTCAGCTCAAGTACAGTATGTTCACCAAATTTCAGAGCATTTGGAGCATTTTTGACCCCTCAAAAGGACAAAAAACACCTCATTTTTCACCTTTCTACCTTATTTTCAGGCCTAGCGCTACACCTAGAGCAGTTTTGGGAAATTTACCTTTTGGATAGGTTAATCGAGACCAATTAGAAAACCAAGGGAATTTTTCGAAATTATACTCAACAGGATTTCCAACGGGCCATCATGGAGCCAATTCCGACATCGGGAAGGTCATCAAAACTTGGCTGCAAGTGGACCTAGTTACTCCCATGCAGGCGCTGGGCGTAGGGCAGAACAAGCACTCAAAGAGGAAAAAGGCCAAGAAAACCTTGGAATATTGGCTGAATTTTCTCTACAGGCATCTCAAACCCCATAAGGAATACATCCACAAATTTTGGTTTTTTGCAAATTTTGAGGCCTCTAAGTGTAGCACCCTTGGCGCCACGCTTTCATCTCAGGCACTCTCAAGAGAAAAAAATTGCATTTTTGGAATTCTTACATCAATTATAGTATTCTCACGAAATTTTAGAGCATTTGGAGCATTTTTGACCCCTCAAAAGGCCAAAAAACACCTCATTTTTCACCTTTTCTGCCTCATTTTCAGGCCTGGCGTTGCACCTAAAACAGTTTTGGGAAATTTTCCTTTTGGATAGGTTAATGGATCTCAATCAGAAAACCAAGGGTATATTTGGAAAGCACACTTAGCAGGCTTTCCAACGGGCCATCATGGAGCCAATTCTGACATTGGGAAGGTCATCAAAACTTGGCTACAAGTGGACCTAGTTTATCTCGTGCATGGCACTATGCTTTCAGACCTTGCTGTGTGTTTTTGGCCAAAAAGTCAACAAAAGACACTCATTAATGGAAAAATGATATTTTAGTGTTTTTTGAGGTAAATCACTCCAAAGGTAGGTTCTAGGAGTTATTTTTGCATTTATTTCATGAGATATTTTTTGCCTTGGGCCTTGCATGGTCTCTTAGGCATAAATGACATTTATGACTATTTTTGACATTTTCAAACCCTAGTTAGGGTTTTTTCCCTCCTTTTCTAGATAAATAGAGCATGAGGGCCTTATTGTAAAAGTTTGGCATTATATGACTCTTGAGAATAATATATCGTTTTTTGGAGATTGAAGAGGAAATTGGTGTTGTGGAGCTTGTGAATGGCTTGTTTTGCTTATTGATGGAGAAGGCTTGCTTGCAAGATCCCTGAGCTTGGTTAATGGTGATGTGATTCTATTCAGTTATTTTTTTCTTATGTATCACTGTGTTTCATCCTTCTATATTGCATTAGGACAAAGTTTTTAGACTAATAAATGTTCTTCAAAGGCACCTTAGCTTTGTTTGTTCTTCACTGCCTCTATGTTTTCCTCTGCTAGGTCAGTTTAGAGAATTCTTAGTTGCTCTCTAGACCCACCCAAGCTTGTTTATCTTATGAATGGTTCAATACAGTAGATATCATATATGTTTTATGGTTAACCCTACTTGTTTGATGTCACTAAAACATTGTTCTTGAGATCTTTCTTTAAAGTACCACTAATTAGGTTTGCCAAAGAGGTTATGTTTCGATCATACCCTTTTTCCATGCTTGAAAAGTTGTTTTGAAGATCTTTATGGCTATGATAAATGATTTTTAGGAGTTCCATCTTCCTTGATTAAAGTTATGTGTTTATCATAAATGTTTTTCTAACCTTGAAGGTGAAATCACTAGAAGTTAAATGAGTTTCTCGCCTTCTATAGTTCACTTGATTGTTTGTATTAAATGCTTATTTGCTTGAGTTGAATCAAAGGGTTACTAGTTTTCCATGTCCTATGATTACTTATTTATGCTAAATAGTGTTGAATTCCCTTCTTTTTAAAGTATTTGACAAAGTATTCTTGATTTCCCTTTGCCCTACTTTGTTCACAAACTTGATTTTCATCTCATCTCACACAAACCTTGAAAATCCATTTGACCATGCTAGATTTTCCCTATGATGCACCCTAATTCATTGTTGAAATTTCCATGACTTTTATAGACTCCATAGCCCAATGACTTGAATATTTACTCACTCCATTTATTCTACTTGATCATCTACCCTACCAAAACAAACAAACAAACCCTAAACTTAACAACTATCCTAAAATAAAACACTAAAAGCAAACAAGTTCACATCCTTTACACAAAATAGAGAGACCCCTCTCTGACTCCAAGAAGGCTAGGTCCTAGGATTCCAAAGGCTGGTCTAATGTTACCCTGTGTATTTGTTCTCACCAATCTAACAAATCACGGGACACTAACATGGACCATTGATATTCATTCTCGATATAGAGCTAGGTTGTTGATATTTTGACTGTCAATTAATGTAGAGACACCAATTTTTGATCTATGAAACACCAATTTTAGTTCAATGTTTGCACGAGCATGCCATGAAAATGATACCAACATCCTACTTATCCCTTTTCTACTTGAAACACCTTTCTTAGCCTTATGTTACATGAAACACCCTACTCAACCTTCTACTGCAAAAACTTTATCATTCCATGTGAGCATGCTATGGAAGCACCAAATTTTATTGGTACAACACCCTGCTCGACCTTATTCCTCTTCATCACCAAAATCACACTGACATCAATGATAAAACAAAATTCCATAGTCTCTCCCTTTGGGATTGATTTTATCCCTATACATATTCCAACCATTGATGGATTGTAACTATTGAGGACTCCCCTTGGCTGCTGGTTTTTCTCATGATATTGAGTGTTCACTATATCTGATGAGTTCTTCCCCTTTGACATCAATGGCATAAGTGATTCTAAATACTCCCCCTATCTACTATCTCTCCTTATTTTTGTAGCTAGGATCCCCATAGAAATTTGCTTCCTCCTATAGAGATAATTTCCTTGATGAATCCATGATTCTTCCCCTATGTTGATACCATTTTACCTCCCTTGATGAAAGAAAGACTCTCCCTAGTGCTAATAAAGGACTAATTCCCCTATGACTATGATGTATGTGAAAAAAAATTCTATCTTCTATAGTGCACCTTGTGAGAAATGCATGATGTGGTCGACTATAGTTATGTTATACTCCTTTTACTGGGAAAATGAAGGAGAAACCACTCCCAACCTCTCTCTAGTATATTCAAAAGTTTCTCTAGGAATAAGCTTGGTAAAAATATTTTCAAATTTCTCATTAGTATACACATATTCCAACTTAACAATATGATCCATCTCGTGTTCTCAAAGACAATGATATTTGATAGGATTATGCTTTGTTTTGGAGTGCATAATTGGATTTTTAGATATATTAATTTCACTAATGTTTCCAGATAAAATAGGCATTTTCTAATCCCATTTTACCTAAATATCCTTAATATTTGGCATCATCCATCTAATATAGGTACAACATGATGCTGCTACAATATACTCCACTTCAACTGTAAATAATGAAATAAAGGTATTTTTCTTGTTAAACTAGTGGAGAAGAAAACTTCCTATGAAGAATTCTCCACCACTAGTGATTTTTCTATCATCAACACTACCTATGAAATACACATCAATATATGATTCTAATATAAAATATGTATCTTTGGAGTACCATAGGCCAAAATATAGTGTTCCTTACAAGTACTTAAAGATACTCTTGACTACCTACATATGAGTTTCCTTTGGATTTGATTGGAATATTCCTGCTAGACCTACTACTTAAATGATGTTTGGTATTGAATTTTTGAGATAAAGTAGGCTTCCAATGATAGAGATATACATGGGATGATTTACCTCTAAAGATTCATCATTAATGCTTACAACTTGTTGCCACAACTGTACTAATATTTTTACATTCCTCCATGCCAAATTTCTTCAAAATTTATTTGAGATATTTAGTTTGAGAGATAAAGACCCCTTTCTGTATTTGTTGAACTTGCAACCCAAGGAAGGATGGTAGTTCCCTAAGCAAGGACAGTTCAAATTCATTTTGCATAACGAATACACATTTATGACTTAGCATATCCACATTAATCCCAAATATGATATATCCACATGTACCATGGCTGCTGTTAAGTTATCCCGATCGCATTTAATATATATATATATATATATATATATATATATATATATATATATATATATATATATATATCAAATGTTCCCCTTTTAAAACATTTTTTTAAGGTATTTTTCAATTCCATAATATCACAATTTAGGAACTTGTTTAACCCATAAAGTTCCTTCTTCAACTTCCAAACATGATTTTCTTTATTAGTAAATTGGTAGCCTTTAGGCAATTCAACATATACTTCTTCTTTGATATCTCCATTGACAAAGGTATATTTGACATCCATTTGATATACCTTGAAGTTTTTATAACATGCAAGGGCCACAAACATTCTAAATGCCTTGATTCTAGCAACTTGTGCAAAAGTCTCCTTAAATTCCACACCTTCCACTTGAGCACATCCTTTGCATATTGATCTTGCTTCTTCTTTTTTATAATGACCATCCTGATTCAATTTATTCTTGGAAACCCACTTGGTTCCAATCACATTCTTTTCCTTTGGTCTTGGAACCAACACCCAAGTTTGATTCTTGTCAAAATTTTCCAATTCTTCATCCATGGCTTTAACACAATATTGATCCGGAATATATATATAATCTTGGTAGGATGACATATTCATCATGTCCAATATATCACCCCAATCGGGGTAGAGAATTGAAACGATGGCTTCACATCAAGGAGTGCCTTAACATAACACGCAATCAATGTCTATCGAAGACCCTGTGATCTTGAATAACTTCATCAATATTATTGGATTCTATTGTGGAAAACAAAGCAAAATTGGTATGTGTAGAAGAACTTATAAAAATTATTCCTTTTCGAATACCTACGTCTTTATTTCCTATAATTTGACTTTCAAGATGATAATTTTAAAAATACCTTGAAGGAGTTTTAGTATCTGATTGATCATCTATGTTCTCTTCTTCTGTATGTTCCTTGTGCTCTTCTTTTCCATCTTCTTATTCATATTGAGACCAATATATGATTGAATCCCCTAAGGATATTGTCTTTCTTTATGTATCGATGTCTCATCCATCTTTATATTGATGCATTCAACAATCCTACACAGTCTTGAATTGTAGCATATTATAGCCTTTGCTTCTAGAAGGGTATCCAAGTAGTATTCATTCATGTTCTCTTGAGTCGAAATTTCCTAGGTTGTCTCCATGTCTCTTAATATAAAGTTTACTACCAAAGAACTTGAAATGTTTTATTGAGGCCATTTTTCCGTACCATAGCTCATAAGGGGTCTCATTGCTTTTTCCCTTTAGATGAGACTTATTTATAAAGTTGACTATTATTTGGACAACTTCTACCCAAAAGGTATGTCTCAATTTTTCTTCATCAAGAACTTCTCTTTCCATTTCTTGGACTATTCTTTTCATTATCTCAACAACACCATTTTTTTGTGGATTTCTTGCAGCTAAGAAATGCCTCCTAATTCTTTGCTTCTCATATAAATTATTGAACCCATCTGAGGTAAATTCTCTCCCTTGGTATAATCTCAAACATTTGATCTTCATATTCATATCATTTTCTATTTGGGCCTTCAATATTTTAAATTTCTCAAAAGCTTCAAATTTTTCTTTAAGAAGGCCAACCAAGACATTATTGTGAAATCATCAATTAAGAGCATGAAATATCTATCACCTCATGAAGAATAATTTTTGGTGGGACCACAAATATCTATATGGATGAATGGCCTTGATGTAAAATTATCATTTTCTTTGAATTGTACCTTGGTTTTCTTTCCAAATTGACATGACTTACAAATGATGTCACGTGGTTTTGAGATTTTTGGAATATTTATCACTACCTACTTTTTTTGAGCTTTACTTTGTGGTGAGCCCTGGTATTGCACCAAGAGTGTTGCAACTCCTAGGGGCTACCCTAATTTACTTTATCAACCCAAATTTTGTACGAAATTGGAGGTGACAGTGCTATATACACAGCAGATGCATTATTTTCATGTCATCCTCTTCTGCTTCACGAAAGGGTGCTATTTCTAAGGGTTCTTATTGACGTCAATCAAACTTCAATGAAACTAAACTAAGTTGCAAAAAAATGACAGAAAGGAAACTAATTAAATTGTTGAAAAGAAATGACAGGAAGGAAACTAATCTAAATTATTGAAAAGAAATGGCAGAAAGGAAACTAAATTAAATTGCAGAAAGGAAACTAATTTAAATTGCAGAAAGGAAACTAACTTAAACCACACTTAACTTGGCCAATCGGCTAAACACACCCTACTCTATATATCATGCTCCTATATATGTAGCTTTTCAAGACCTAATTCTAATTTGAAGACATGTTGCCCACAGTTTGGAGGGAAAAAGGGCTAAAGATGCTAATGGAGGGCTTAAACACAAGAAACAAGTCTTCAAAGTGAAAACATGGGTTTAAACCTTATAAAACCTTATTATAGCGCAAGAAAGCGATTTGGAGTAGAATGAATTGAAAAGTGTGATGGTGGAGATGCGATGGAGGAAAAATTTGTGATATGCGATATCGCAAGGTTGGAGTGGTAAAGGTTAACAAGAATTGTGAAAGGCGATTTGTGATGCGACGGAGTTCGGAATCGGCATTTGGAGCGGTAAGACTTAAAGAAATAAGGAAAAGGTGTGAAGTGCAGTTGCAATGGGTGACGTGGCAGCAGAGAGCGATCATAATATCACAATCGGTGTTGGAAATTGGTAAGTCTTAAAGGAAATGATAAAATGATGTGATCTGCGATGAGGAGCGATGGTAAGTCCAAAGGGAAAAAAATGTGGTTTCTAATGTTATTTACTATTTTTAATAAAAGAGCAGCGAAGGGAAGTAGAAAGGGATATCGCATTCGGGCTTGGAATGAGAGAGCGTTAACAAAGATCACAAGCGATTTTTGATTTGCGATGGAGCGAGGTACGACGAGCGGGAGTTTCGAGGAGAAAGCAACAGAGGTCTAATTCTAATGGTTTTCATGCATTTTGCATTAGAAATGGTAAGGCAACCGTGAGTGATAAGTCTTGAAGTAAAGAGGGAAACGGTGCGACGTACGAGAAGGTTGAGATATGCAATATGAGATATCGCAATATCACAATCGACGAAAGATAGGTAAGTCTTAAAAAGAACCGAATGAAAAATACGATCGACGATGAGTGAAGTACGGTAGCAAGGATTTCGAGGAGGAAAGGCAGAGGCCAACTTCGATGGTTTTTCTAGCATTTTTGTGTTAAAATGAGTAAGGAGATTGTAACCAATAGAAACGAAGGAATTAGGAAGCATAAGGTTTTAAGTTCTTTTAGGGGAAAAAGGTGGGTGCAACAGTTAAAATAAGTGAAAAATGGGAGGGAATGGAGGCGTAAAAGCAAGGTTTAGAGGCATAATACAGAGATGGAAATAGTGAACATAAATCAATGTTTTTGGTCTATGGGAAGGCTTACCCTCCTCGAGCTCTATCGACAGAGATGAGAAGGGAAGTCTAGATCCACAACTTTTAGAGTTTTATCTTTTATTATACTACTCACAAGAAGATGAAAAACTACAACAGCAAATTGAAAGCAAAGACTAAGCAGCAATGGAACTATCAGAAGCAGATCTAACTAAATTCCCGAAGCAAAACTAGCTAAATGACAGAAAGGAAAGAATGAAAACGACAGAGACTCTAAGGCACATGGATTGGGCCCTAACCCACGAGCCTAGCTCTCTGAAACTTAAATCATTCGAATGAAATCAGTCTGCTCATTTCATAAAAGAATAACTTCATACATCTTTGAAATTTTGATCACTGAGTATAATAAAAATATTAATAGCTTGTAGCAAAATTCCTAAAATGGAATCGAAGAATCGACTCACTGACTAACTCTTCCTAGCTCTAGCTCTGCTCTATTTATTCTATAGTGCAGCTACCAACATCTCCCTAGAAAATAGTGATTGCGTCCACTTGACTCCCAGTAAAAAAATATTGACTGCTCTCCTCTTTGAGTTGCTTGGATTTCTCTAGAACTCGAATTTTTGGAGGGGATCTCATGAGGATCCTTTGGCTGCCTTTGAGAGTTAAGGAGGGTGGACAACCCCCTTGAATCTCTCCAATATTTCTCCCTAATTTCCTGATAGTGTGCTCATTTATTCCCCAATATTGATCTTCCAGTGGCAGAGAGAAAGTCCCTAAATCATCTCCTTCTCCAAATTTGCGTAATCTGCCAAATATTCTCACAATATTCTACAAAAATAACCAATATTAGGCACAAATATGCAATTACCTTTAAACCTTCCTAAGAAAATATTGAAGCATAAGAAAACATTATTGAGTGCAGAAGGGGAGATTTAATATATATATATATTCATGTGCATAAGAAAGGTAGATGGGCTTAAGAAAGGTTAGATGGGCCTTACTTTATGTCTAATTTAGAGGCCCATCACTTTGTGATCAAAGTTGATACATTCTAATCACTTATGCCATAACTATATTTCTTCCAAATTTTCCATATGGTAGATTTATTTTCCACCTTCCAACACATAGACATTGCTTGAAGTCCTTATTTCCTTCACTATTGTTTTCCCTAATCTGCATTATTTACTTCAAAACCATCTGACCTAAATATAACTTCATTTCCTTGGTCACGCATTTTACTAACACTTAATATATTATTCTTAAGACCATGTACATATAACACATTATGAGCTTTGGTATTCCCATTTTCCAAAACAAACATTCCTTTTCCCATTATCTTTGTTGGTGCATTGTTACCAAAAGTAATTCTACCTCTCTTTTTTTCATTCAAGGAAAAAAAGATGTTATTTTATCCTATCATGTTCTCTTAACAATTGCTATCAATTTGCCATTGATTTTCTTGATTTTGAGCATAAAGTGCAAATCCACACTCTTCTACATCCTTAGGCTTCTTTTTCCATGCCCTAGTTAATTCCTCTTCACTCTCTTGCATATAAGGTTTTAAAATATTACTTCTACACTCACTTAGCATATGTCTAAATTTATTATGTACATAGAATTCAATTTCATCCAAAAGAGGAGAAAATTCATTACTTTTATACACATTATTAACACATGAACTTATTGACCTAAGAATTAAAAGCTGAAAAAATATATTTACATTTCTGATACACCTATAGGCTCTACAATTTGAAACCTTATGACCAAAGTTATAACATGAGAAACAATAGTCATATAAGAGATCTTGGTACCTTGGTGTGAAGATTCTTCTTGATGGGATTTCTCTACAAGGATTTTTTTGGTTGTTGGCTTGAGAAGGTTCAGGATTTTTCTTCTTACCCGCTCCATTGTTGTTTGTGAAGCTGATATGCTTTTGTTGTTTCTAAATTTTGATGTCATTCCTTGCTTTTCTTGGAGGGGTGATTGGTCCTTTTAGCACATTACCGTAGCTCCCGAGTTACTCGATTATTGATGTATTATAAATCAATTCTCCTTTACCTTTTCCATGATCTTCTTTGTGGCCTAGACCTATCTTGATTTTTGGTGATATTTGATTGCTGAGAATATTATTAAGATTTTCAAATTCCTTTACAAATATTAAGTTCAAATCCATTTGAGCCTTGGTTTAATTTAGACCTTTTCTTAGAGAAACTGCCTCTGCCTCAAGATTTTGACAATTCTTCTCCTTTGCTTTTATCCAGCTCATTAGAATGTATTCTATCCTCTTTACCTCTTCTAGTAATGTTTTCAAAAGAATGATTTATTCATTTTTAGTATGGTATTTTTCCTCATATCCTTGTAGTTTTTATTTATATTTTTGGCTCTTTCTCCTTAGAATGTAATTTTCATCTAATACACTAACGAATTTTCCTTGCATATAAAATCTATGTCAATCTCATCATCTTCCTAAGCGGACCTCTCTTGATCAGAATTCTAATCTTCAAGGGACATAAAAAGAAATTCATCTAAAATTGTATTGTATTCACTCTCTTCTTCTTCTTGTATGGAGTTGTTATCTCCCTTAGAATAGAATCTCTTCCTATTTAAATATTTTCCCTTATATTTCTCTATTCCTTCATCTTTTTTCTCATCATTCTTATTTTTTTTCTTGGCATATGGACATTATAAAAAAAATGACCTACTATACCATTTGAAAGGTAACTTAGTTATGTATTTGTTGGAAAAGTAACTAGGTTCAAGATTCATAATTGTCTTTGTACTTATGTCATTATGTATATTTTATGTATTAAGAAAAATAAGAAAGAAAATATTTTTTTTGAAGCATGGGTTTCATGCTCCATTTAATATTCATCGAGGTCAAGCATGCATTTCATGCAGTCAAGAAATATTTTTCATGAGTCAAAATAATTATTGTCATATGTAAAATACCCTTTTGAAAAAAATTGTATTAAGAAAGAAACATTATTTTTGAGTTTATAAAGTAAATTTGGACTCCCAAGACCAAGCCATCCCTACCAAGATGAATTCATCCTAGAAGAGGCCTATTCGACCTCTTGAAGAGTGTGTATATAGCATGAATACTTTGACTCATTTAGAGCACTTGCATAAGTTCGATCTATAGTAAGACAAAGGTTTTCAAGGATAAATTCAAGGAGAGAAGGACAAATCAAGAGAGAAGGAAGAAGACCTTGCAATCAAATATTTCCAATCCACATGTGCAAGTATATTAGGGTTTTCTGTGTGAGCTTTAGGGGCTGAAGTTGCATGCTTAATCGCAAACTTGAAGTTTCAAGACCGATAGTTTGAATGGAGAATTTTGTTAAGAGATTGACCTTCGTTGAATTTGGTAAGCATTGTCTTATTAAAGGGAGATCATGTGGAGGGATGGCTTGGGCTTGAGGAGGTATTGGAATTAGTATTTGGGCCTTGGAGGTCTCATTTTGATCTGATTCTATAAGAATAGGATTTTTTGGGTTTTCCCCAGTTGCAAGGTTTTGCCCTGACATGGAGCCTATATCTTGTGTTATCTATGTTTTGTGATATTCATATTTTTGATAATTTCTTGATGAATAAGTAAAACATAATAATAAAATTCCAACAAATATCACAAGTAATTATCAAGTAAGGAAAATCGATATTAATCTACAAATACCTTGATTTTCCAACATGTTATCAGAGCAAAGGTCGGTAAAATGAGGCTATAATATCACTCTCATTGGAATAAATGAAGATGCCTCTAAAACAATTTAAAAATTCTTGAAAAATGTGAAGTTATTTGGCAGTTTACCTTGAGACTAAATGTAGTGATTACACTTTAATTTAATGTGAAATTTTGTGGATAAGGAAGCTAGTTTCACTATGGAATGTGTAATCACCCTAGTAATTCTTAGGTCGTGGGATTTTGGTTTATAGTTAAAGAAAACCAGGGGTAACCAAGAACCTCTTTTAGAATTTAGGATATAGCCTTCCTGAGTTCCGGAGAGGGATCTCTCCTTAAGATTTAGTTTTGTTTTGTAATGGATTTTAGGCTAGCTATGAGTGGACAATTTGGTTTGATTTTTGGAATGTTGGTAGGAATAAAGGAATACAAGGGAAACCATAGAAATATATACCTAACCATTGGGAAATGGAGTCAAATATATAGCAAACAAGACTAGAAAAGTAAGGCCAAAAGAAAAAATATACTAAGGGCAAGATAGATGATCTTCAGAGGGTTTAAAAAGGCTATTTTGATGAAGTGGTATGATCTGGACTAAGGGCAATTAAGAATCCTTAGGTCACGGAAAAGGAAGAGGGAAATTGAGGTCAAACGAGACTAAAGATAAATAAAGAATTCTAAAGTCTGGAAATCAGCAGAAAACATAAATATGAAAACTAGTAAAAACAGAGAACTTTTTACACTGATTCTGCAATACCTTTCCTAGTTATTCATTTAAGATGGAAAATAACATAAGATGTATGAATGAAACTTAAAGAAATAAACAATGAAAAATGGAAGATACAATACTCATCTGATCAACACGAGGATCATTAGTTATGATGTCTATTTGCTTCAGTTTCTAGCCTGCTGCTTCAACTTAACTCACATAAAATCCCAATGTTTCAACAAAAAAGTCTATAGTAGTCTTGATAATTTTATTCCACACTGAATACTTCGAAAGATGAAATATTTATACAAATAAATTTCTTACAAAATATCTCAAAAGTCTGAGAGAATCTCTCAAGAAAAAATAGGAATTATTACATAAGAAGAGGGACAGTTGCAAAACAAATGGGCAAGCTGTCCTCTTTTACAAGAAAAATAGAACAGTTTATCTACTTAAACTGATTTTTTGTTTAGCTGGAATTATTGTTGGCACTTGGGGCATTATCTTGTGGAAGATGACTTGTAGTGCACTTTTCCTCTTTTATGTTCTGCTCTAATACTCTTTAACTCTGTTTTCTCATTGTTTTACTGCTGTAATTGAAAAATAACCAACAGTAAAAATTTTTTTACTAATACTCTTTTACCACTGATAAACTTTAACCACTGATTTTCATCTTGATATATTTTAACTGCAAACTTTCATAGTAAATCAGTGAATTCTTGCCATTGCTCTGCGCTGGGAATTTTCATGTTCTTTAGCTTTATGTAACTTTCATCTTCATCTGTATATTTTTCAAAATTGGGCTTAACCACAAAAATATGCTTGATCTCATTTTGCAAAAAGAATAAGTTTTCAAAATATTCCAAAATGACTTTACTAGTAGGGGACCCTTGAGGTAAAGGTTTATTGATCTGCTCTTTGGCATATGCCCTGATTTTGTTGTCATAATATTTTTGTGGCATTAAATTCTCATTCAATGCATGAATATCTGGTAAACCTACTTGTGAAAGTACTGTGTATTTGGCCTCAAATCTGGTGATAGCCAAGTTCATATCTTTGCACCTGTCCTCCAAATTATTCATCATGTTTCTTTTATTCAGGACCTTTTTGATTTGGAGTATACTTTCAGTTTTGTCCTGAATTTTTAACTCTTCAAGTTCCTCTCTGTGTTTACTATTCAAAAATGTGATAAGCCTCAAGGCTTGAGCAGGCTTATCAGCTAATTCTTCTTTGGTCTTTTGTATTTCTATCTGTGCTCCTTTAAGTAACTCTTTTTGTTCATAAATTATCTGGATTGAGGACCATTGAAAATGTATGCCCTGAATGATGTTATTCCACAAATAATTCTTTATGTAGGATACCTGCTCAGTGAGATTTACCTGTTGTTGAAGAATCTTAACCTGTTCCTGCAATCTGTTGGCCCTCTGTTCATGTCCTTTTGAAGTGATTAAGGCATCTCTATTGGATGTTTCCAGATTTCTGATGGTTCCTTTTAAATTGATTATCTCTTTATCTTTTATGTACATATCTTCCATAGCCTTGACTATGGCAGTTGTTTCTCCTGTTGTATTTACCTATGATGTTGATGAAGAAGTGGCAGAGATGTCTTTAAAAGTAATTGAAACTGCAGTTGCTAATACTCCTTTCGGTGCCAAATGTTCTACCAATGTTGAGGGAACAACTATACTTACAGATGGAATAACTGTAGGAATGGAAACTCGTTGAGTTTTCTTCAAATTTTAATTTTCTTGCATAAGAGCTTCTATCTTAGTTTCCATATTTTTTATCTGGGTTGTCATTTTCAAAACAAGTTGCATATTTTCCTCTTTCTCTGTCTTTTCCTGAAGAACTTATTTTGTTTGAGGGTGCTCACTCTGTGGTAATTTGAGCTGCTTTCTTAAAGCTATAATATCATCATTCTTTTGTCTTATTAACTTCTTAGCAGCTTCAGTATTAGAAGGATATGCTCTAGACTCAATTAAAAAATATTCTAAGGATTTTATTCTCAAATCCTTGGCATGTAAAGATTCTTTATCCAACTTCATTTGAGTTTGCAAGTTGGATACAGTCTTTTGGAGCATAGTGGCACTCATTGTTTTGCTTACTACTTCTGAATATAACATTTCTGATACACTCCTGTGAAATTCTATCTGATCTAGCTCGCGAATAGTATCAACATTTACTGAAAATTCTATATTTTTGTAGTCTGAAGCTGATTTTGGATGTGCTACCACTGGTTGGAGAAAAGACATGATCATTTGGTTGGTTGAGTAATCAAATGCAGTTACTAATCTGTCCTTATCTCCTGGTTTTTCCTTGAGAATTTTAGAATAAACTTCATTTTTTATTTCTTCATTTTTCTCTCTAATTAGCTTGAACCTCTTCTGAATATCAAAATTAGTTTCTTCAGTTTTCTTAGAAGAATAAGAGGGAGCTTCTATATCCATTTCCATTTCAACCATCTCTTTGCCTTTACCCTATGCTTGTACCTGTTCATTTTGAATTTCTCTGAGAATTTCACTCACAATGATGGTGGCTTCATCATCTATATACTGCTCATTAGTATCATCTACATCAATGACTCCTTCTTTTTCTAAAGTAGTCATTTTGGCCTTTTTACTGTATACTGTCTTGAATTTGTTTTCAATGATTGTTTCGGCCAAATATCCTTCTTCCTTCCTTGGTCTTTTGTTGGATGTCTCTATTGATTGGCTCACCGTAACCACCTGTACATTATTCACCTGTGTTTCATGTGTATCAACATTCTGCATTCCTTGTGCATCATCATCAATCAAAGTATTTGGTTCCCATTCTAATTGATTGGCATATTTTTCAATTATTGGCTTTGATTCATGGAGGAATGGGGCAATTTACATTAGACCCTGAGATTATTTAGAATACCATGAGGGTCATAGCTCCAGTAAAAACTTTGCTGAAACTTTAGTGCTGATATTTTATTTCTTTCTTCCTTCAAGGCATCTCTGTTGTTTACAATGAAAGAGCCAATTTGAATTTTTGATTTAAATTGTGCCTTCTTTTTAGATGCTATGAAATATACTGCATCAACATTCAAAATCTGCCTTATGTACTCTAGAGCAAAGATCCTAGTGGTCAGAAACTTTGGCAATTTGTATGGGGCCAAGATTGCACCATATATTCTAATCTCAGTGTGTTTTTTGTATAAATACCAATCACCCACTTTACAGTTTTCAGACAACTGTAAAATCCTTTTGATATCTTCATTTATTCTTGGTGGTTCTGCTTTATCTAACAAATTTATGGCAGGTCTGATAAATAAGTCATTGAAATCACTGTAACTGTACTCATTATTGTTTTTTCTAAGAAGAGAGGTCCAAAATATTACTGAAAGTGGTTTGCCCTCCATATCCATCTTTTGTACTGCAAAGGGAAAATTATCTGCTTGAAAGAACAAGAAGAGATGTAACAGATATGAGGTATATCTGAACACTCCTTCATCGGGAAATTTTATCAGCTAATAATGAATATTTTCAACAATAAATTTAGCAAAATCAAAGACCAACTCTGGTTGCTGTCCAGGAGACAAAGTGGAGAGGAAGCCTAAGATGGAGGCATCTATGAATTCATCATTGACATAACCTAAAATAAATGATAGCATGGAAATGACCTATTTGGAGCCTTCAGGAAAATCAAAGGTATCATAAGGAGGATTCACCTTGGGAAGATTGACATGATTGGGCATGAAGATTTGAAGGATTTCAAACTTCCTAGGGAAATCTAGGTCCAAATACATCTAGGTCAGGTCTTCAATTGATAATGACACTGCTTTTGGGTCATGGTTTAGCTAGAGCATGTTATTAATTGATTCAGCAGTTATGTAAAATAAGACCTCACTATTTTTATTAACCATGCACCTTTGATCAGGAATATAATGCATCTGACACAACCTGATGAAATCTTGAGCAGGACGAGTGATGGGAACCACATACTTGGGCAAATGGGATTCCCATACATGTATGTCATTGGCCTCTTTCTTTTCAAATTTCTCTTGACACCAGTTATGCACTTCTAGAAGATCAAATTCTAGAGTGGCATCAGCAATTCTATAATCTAATTCAATCAAAGGATTGCTTTCTTTAGTGGTGACAGGAGGCTGTAAAGGTATAACAATTTAAGTAGAATCAGTAGTTAAGACAGGAGTAGGTTTATCAATTTTGGGAGGTTTAGGATTTGGAGGCTTGCTGGAGGCAGGCTTCTGAGATTTACAACCTCTAGTTTTAGGGGTGACCTGTTTCTTGGTCATTTTAAATGAGCAGAGAAAGATTATACAGTTTCCTAAGTTCTCTTGAGAAAAAAAAGGTCAATTAAGCGGATTTGGGAAGAATTTCGAAATTTGGGCAAGGGTTTATGAGGAAAAATAGGCTTTGTACAATGCAGAAGGTATTCTAGATCAAATTCAGCAGTGAAAATGATCTTGGAACAGATTAAAGCCTTAAAAATGGAAACAGTGGATTCTAGAGAAATTTTGACAAGGTTTCCCCTGTATTTTGAAGGTTTTTAGAATTTTTCAAAAGGGGTAATTCAACTTTCTTTAGTAAAAGGTAGTTCAATTAGCTTACTTTCCTTGGAATTTGAGGATTTTTACAGGTTGGAATGGTGAAAAATACCTGTGAAAGGAATGATTTGCGGTCACAAAGAGTTACTAGTCTGCAACAATCTTCAATTCTGTTGAATTTGGCTAGCAGAGGTTGTGGAGATTCTCGGGAACAACTTTTCAGAGTAAAAATGATTTACAGGTTCAGAGGATACTCGAAAATGGCATCGGGAGGCTCTGCAAAGGGTTCTCAGTGGTTTCAAAGGTTAATGTGCAAAATGTTTATGAAAAATAGTGAAAAAACTAAGGCCAAGCCTTAAGTCAAATCATGATAAATCATATTAATTGCAGGCTTAATGGCAGGAGTGGTTTGTGCACTTGAAGGAGAAACTGGAAATGGTTTTCGCATTATTTTTTAGCAGTAAGTGGTTTTTGGCTTAAGCGATGCGATCCAATACATTTCGGACACGTAGCGAGCGACGGTTTCTCAAAACAACTTTTTTCGCAAAATATTTTTAGAACTTTGGTTGATCACTTTGAAAATGCGAAATGAGACGTGCGCCATCGGATCTGGCAGAGTGGAGTGAACGGTCAGGATTTTTTCGAAAGCTATGGGGTAAATGCAGTGGGGTCGGGGCTTTGAATTCTAGCCGTAGATCTGACAAGGGGAGATCACTGGTTTAAATTTTATCCAATAGGAAATGATGGGGGCAGGCATTAGGAGAATTTGGAGGTCTAAAATGGGCCTCCTAAGGAAAATGTACAATAAAAATTCACTTTATGAGAACAAATCACATTTTAGGGGATGACATCATCCCTAATGGTTGAGGTGGCATTGCTTGAGTTAAAGGTACTTGTCACATTTTCAAGGGTGGATTAAAACTCATGGTTAACCATGGTAGTGCTCTAAGTACTTTTAAAGTCAAAGTAAAGTACTCATAATAAATGTCATTTCACACTTTTTGATTAAAAATGTATTATTGTCATTTCATATTTCTTGAAAGAAACAATGCATATCCCTATACATTTATTATATTATATTATATTATTTTTATATAATATATTAATTACATGTTATTATACAATTTAAATAATATAAATTTTAATTAATAGCCTATAATACAATTAAGAATTTATAAATTTATATTTATATTTTATTTTAAGTTTTTTAAGTACAAAGTACAAATGCATTAGTTGTTCAATGATAATGATTTTTTCTTGAAAAGTTCATTATTATTTATAGTCACATCAATACAATTTTTTTATTAATTTTATTTTGGTACAACTTTGAATTGAATTTAACTATGGTTACATGGATTGTGGTGCAAAAAGTGAATTGCAAATTCATAAATATTATTTTATTGGTTTAGCTATTATTTTATTATTTCCTTAGGAGGCCCATTTTAGACCTCAAAATTCCCCTAATGGAATGATTTATCATATTTGTTTCTAACCGTTAGATTAGGGATGCTTGGAGATCGGATAGCTTATAATCAACGCGATGGGAAAGATAAGGGGCTAAAGTTTGTTCTTCGCATTCAATAAGAATCGTTGGATCAAATGGGATGAGAAGATCGAATGCTCAATATTGAATCCAATGGTGCTGAGGGATTTGTTAAGTTTAATGTATAAATGGATTTTATACATGGATTAAAGTGGTCGAGAGGGGTGAAAAAGGACTTTACCCAAGGTTAAAGACTGCAGTAATGGGATATATATCGGGGAAGTAGAAAAGGTTAAGGTTTTAACCTTGGGTTAGATAATCAGGAAGGGAATATAAACAAGGGAATAGGTTTATTATGAAGTTTATTTTAAATTAAACTTCAGGTTTTATATTTTTTGTTTTAAACACATATAAACATGTTTAATTTCTTTTGATATATTTTTATTATATAGTTAACTAAATCAAGTTTATTTAATAACCATAGAGGGCGGGATATTTACATAAGGTTATTTTTAGCCAAAGGGGGTATAATGTGAGTTTTTATTTAAACATGTGGGGATAAATAACTTTGGCTAAAGTTATACTAATGGGTTTTGGGGGCTATTTAATAAAGGGAATTATATTAATAGGAGAGGGTTATTTTCTAGGGAATTAATAAATAGGTTAAAATTAATATGACAAAGGGGATAGTGGAAACTCAAAATACATAAATATAACTAAGAAAAGTGAAGTTTAAAGGCAAATTTGCATTATAATAATTTCATCACTTCAACTTAGGATAAAATGTAATTTTGAAGGTTTTATGCTTTCAAATGATGTGGGAAGTTAATCAAATGAGGATTAGAATATCTTTTAAGTAAAAATGAGGGTTTTACTTATGATTTTCAGGGAAATGAATGCATGAATGGAAAATGATGTGATTTTAGGGATAAATATAAACATTTAACATTTTGAACTAATCAGCCATAGAGCCTTGGGTCCGGTCCCAATAGAAGTCAAGGAAATGCCTTGAGCCTTTCTGACTGATAGTTTAGAATGATAAATGGCTATGGGGAAGGGAATTTAGTTATTTGCAGCCCTGCTAGCAACCTTTACAACATTTATTCTTTTTGAAATCAGTAAACTATCTACTTCTACACTTATTTCAACCAAGAATCCAGATTAAATTGTTGGATTCTTTTATTCTCTACCTAACTATGGAATTTGTCATAGTTAAACGATATGACAATTCATTATTCTCTATCTACAACATTTGAAATTGAAAGGTGATAAGTCAAGATTAAATTTTTCAACTCATCACAGATTATGGCATTTATTGACACTCTGCCATAATCAACTACAAAAAGTAGTGGCACTTATACTTGCACACTTTCATGTTTTATTCATCTTTTTCTTTGGGGTATCTTATTTTTTCTAAGTCCTTTGATTTTTCATTTAGGACTTTTTACCCTCTTTTTGATTTTTTGATTTTTTTTTTTCCCAAAATATGGGAATACAACTTGCAGAAGGCAAAGTATGTACATATTTACAAGATTACCATCAGTCAAGTCAAAATTATGAATCCTATATTTAGAGGTTTCTAACATAATGGTACCTAAGATGATGCGCACACAATTAGATATGATCTCTTCCTCTTGAAAAAAATCCAAATTCTGCATGATCAAGTAAACTTTAAGTTGTTAAGGCATAAATGACATAATCTGAATTACAAAGAAATACTACAGTGATGTATGACAATATGAATACAGCTTGAAAAGAAGTGAAGGTATGAATAATAGATTACAAGAAGATGAGGATGCTTCAAAATCCAAGTCACTATAGCATACATGATGCAAGACACTATGCTACACATGTACAATAATCCGAGTTACAATTTGAAACTGAAGGTCTTTTTCCATACTACTCTAATTTAAAGATTTAGTGATACAAACTATTTCTTAAATTCTGATGCAAATTTAAAATTGTTATCAAAAAATTAGACATGATAGGCTGCTAATCAAATCAATCTCATGCAACTGTTTCAAACCAATATTTTGATTGAGGCTTAGCCTCCTCAACCTGAGAGGGCTCTCTCAAGGGTTAATGATTTGGGTATAAAGTATAGATGGCTAACTCTATGTGGGGTAATAAGCAGATAAATGATAGATATTGGTTGTAAATCGCATCAGCAAGTGCACATTGGGCTTATGGAGTCAAAATAGTTTCAGTAAAACCAATCAATCTACTTAGCATGGAAGTTGAGGCATAGCAGAGTTTTAGTCAAGAGATACACATGTGAAACTATAAAAAGCACAGTCAATTTGTCTATATAGGAAGTCAGAGCATCAAAGATGAATTCTGAGTAACATAAACAAACACCACTACCATAGGATAGTAAAAATATGCAATTAGAACAATAACACACTAGAACACTTTATGAATCTCAAGTTGGCTAAGTAGAAATCTCCGTATTAAGTTGAAAACCAGTCACTTACAATAAACACAGTATTTTGCTAAAACTGTCCAACCCCTAGCATATTTGACTTCTTGATATTTTATAGATCATTTACAACATAAGATAACCTTATCTGATGTTAGATACATCGAACTCCTGACTCTTGACACCTTGCCTAACCATATGACATGATATTTATTACAAAAGGACAGCTAATCTACTAAACAGTGCTATTAAAAATAGGATTCAAACTCTTAATCACCTATCTATAAAAACCTTATCTTAATTAAATTACATCCTTTGCCAAATGTATTAATAGTTGGTAGAATCTAGATGATTGGCTTCAAATATTGATGACCATAATGCTGACCTCCATCAAAGTAGGAAACAGTCCCCTGTTTTCTAAGCATAGGTTCCCTTGCAATTTTGAAATGTTCTAACCAGCATGAATTCATCATTTCGAGGTCCTTTGTTGTTATGAACTGAAGTAACACCTGCCAAAAATCCTCCCTAAGCTCCAGCTGTCTCAAACCATCTTTACATTGTTCAAATTAGTTGTAATACATTGTGCTACGAAAACAACATAGTTTCGTAGCGCTTTTCATAGCACAGCTCTTTTATCCTTTTTTCTTCAAAATTTTGACTTCTTTCCTCCAGGATTATCTTCATTATCATTTAATACATCCTCCCTAGAAATTTCACGTCATAATTCATAATTTTTCTCTTCAAAAATTTATGAGAAAGAGTGAAAAAAGCTGCTACAGTAGTTTCATAGCGCTTTTCACTCTTTTTACACTATTTGCGCTACGAAACTACTGAGTGAGCAGTTTTGTCCAAATTTTTCAAAGTGAAAACTATAAATGTGCCAAAACTCAAAATAACACTGATTTCATCAAATCAAAAAAGCCATATGAACTGAAAAACATAGTTTTCATGAGGTTCCTTCTTAATTTTCACTTGATTTAGCTTTTGACTTTTTAATGATTGTCATTTTGCACCTTTTTTCTTTAACTCATCCTGAATCACTTTCAGCTGCTGCTCCAAATCTTCCACTTGATCTTTAATTTTCTTGTTACTAGCTCTCAAGTGAGTATTTATTACTCTGAAAATTTTGGCTTCCTTGATTGCTGGGACTGTCCATGTGAAAAATTTCTCTGCACTACTTGGAGTTTTAGAAATGGAACCAGTTTGACCTTCCCATAGTGCCTTCATTCTTTTTAACTCTGCTTTTTCAAAACTATGCTTTCTGGCCCTCTTTCTCATCATGGCAATTTCTTGGTTTTCCAATCTCAATTTCTCTTCAAGATGTTGACACTCTGTCATTTCTTGTTTTCCCTTCTTTGTTCTATTGGTTGCATGCTCTACTGTAGGTGATGAGAGATCGTCCACTTCTTCAGGGGCTTTAGCTGTTTCAATATTTTCTTGAACTTCCTTGATGCCTTCCTTGAGTTTCTTAGCATGCCTAGTTAAAGGTTTCCTTGCTTGAAATATGAAGGCTGCATCTTCTCCCTCAAACTCAAGCTTCTTTGCAGACTTAGCTCTTTTTTGTTTATGCTCATCTTCTCCAATGAACTAAGCTTGAGCAATGGGTGTCTCCTCTATATCAATTTCATGAAGGATGTCATCTAAATTTCCCTTAATTACTGGGATGTCTTCTGAAATTGAAACAACTGTCTTTCCTTTTGATGCCACTGCTTGGCTTCTTGTCACTCTTTTGATTTCTTGCTTGCTAGCAACTTGTTTCTGTTTTGCCTCTTTGACACTCTTTGACTTTTGTTTTGCAGGTGATGGAGTTGATGTGTCAATCATTTTTGTCTGCTCTGTCCTTTTCTCAACTTGTCTCCTTGGCTTCAGTTTTACAAATTCCTTTGGTTTTGCAACCATGGGTTGACTAGAATCTGTTGCTGGTGGTGATGGAGTTCCTTTAGTTTTAGGGTTTCTAGCAGGGGTTAGGGTTTCCAACTCAAAACCATTTATAAAAAAAAAGGATGACCAATCCCTACCTATCTTCTGAAGCTCATTCAAAATCAACAACTTCATCAAACCATGATGAAACAAAGATGTTTTACACCTTCAGATTTGGCTTGTACTTTATCAGCCATTTTTGCAAGACTCCTATGCATGTAGAAAGGAAATTTGAGTGAAATATTACCAGTGAAATGTAGAAGTAGCTTAAAATGATATGTGTAGACCTTATGATATCTGCCTTCACATGTAAAATATCTTTGGATGTTGAGCAGAAGCTTTGCATAAGTGTCTTTGATGCAGCCTCTAGGGATAGCATTATTGAGGTCCATATCTGCATACTCAGGTTTCATGAATTCTTTGCATGGCTCCATATCAAATTTGAAACTTTTGAACCAAGTTTCTTGACCCCTCGGTATCTCTGTCACAGCAGCAATAATCTCTCGTGTAATTGGCACACTATGCATCCAAACCTTGGTAGTTGTTCCATTGAAGTGCAAGGAAAATTATTTAGACACCTATGTATGGCAACCCTGGAGCTTTTCACAAAACCGAAGACAACCTACTCTGTTGAATGCCTCCATTACTGTTGGGTCTTCAATTATGGCCTTCATATTTTCAGGCTCATATCTTAAGCAGTGTCCCCCTCTGTGGACTTTCTTTTCCTCTGCCATGATTCTCAGAAAAACCTGTCAGCCTCGCTTGAATATATGAAACGGCCTCGCTTGAATAGTTTATATCAGCCTCACTTGATTAAGATGAAGAAAAAATTTGTATTAAACAGCCACAGGTTTGCTTTGACACTTCAGAGCTTAGAAATTCGAATGGAGGCAAGAGAAATGAGTATGACCAATTAAGCAAGATTTTGAATTTGAAATGTCATCTCATAACTGAATTATGCCTCATTCATGCCCTATCATGACAATTATGACTGCAACATGGGTAAGTACACTGAATCTCATCATTAACTGGCCTATCATACCACTAACCTACCATTCCCAACGAATTCTGACAATTTCCAGCTCAAATGACAAGATGGTTAAGAAACTGCGCTTTCGTAACACCCGCAGTGTATTTTCCCCAGTTTGCGCTATGAAACTATTAGCGCTTTCGTAGCACAAATCAACTTTTTTGAACTAGTGGTGCTACGAAAATGTGGATTCTTGGCTAATTGCAAAGTTTTAACCCAAAACCTTATGAAATGACTCCCAAATAGAAATTATGGATATTTTGATAATGAATGGACCTTTAAAAGACTTTATTTGAACTTAATGATGACCTTGGAACTTATAAAAATCTAACCTACCCTTAACCAAATCCTAAATTTAATTCTAAACCAAATTTGAACCATGACCAAAAACAAACATGACACAATGATGTTTTGAAAATTTTTGGGTGATAACAAAAACAATGATATGTGTTGTATCTAAGGCAATGCATGACTATACTACTTCAAATTGGAGAATCCTATTTGCTTTCTCTGAGCCATACCATGATATTAATATGTGGCTTAAGATTGAAGAGATGGGATCCTAAGGAGACTATAATCTAACACATCCAAACAAATTGCAAATAATCATAAGAGGGGAGCGTCTGGAGTAGCTAAGCTTAGGAGGACAAGGAAAAAGAATATATGTATTGGTTTTTGGTTATGTTTATGTCTATTGTAGGTTTGAGCAAGAGAAAAATGGTAGATGCTTGAATTAAAGTTTGATCTATGCATGAGACAAGGTTGATATTCCTTGGAGACAAGGAAAAAACTCTTTTGATCTATCTCACGTAGGGTTGAGCCCTATTTTGGTTATTAAACAATGGTTTGGATAACTAAAAGGGTGGACGAGTACACCAAGAAGGACAATGAAGGTTGGACGATGCATGTAGGAGGGAGAGAAAAATAATTTGAGGCTAGAATGGTACCCTAATCAGAGTAAAAAGCTCATACCAAAAGTATGCACAGGACAATGAGCAACACCGAAAGGAAGTGGCTTCAAATCAGAGGTATCTTCTCCTAAGTTGGTGTTTTTCTAGGTGGTCGAGTTGTCCTAGTTTAAGAAAATTTGTGAAGGTCATATTGTGGTTGTTTGAAAGAAATAAAGTAGGTGTTCATTATGCCCTATGTGCAGACTTGTAAAGGAATATAGTTATGCTAGGAGAGGAATAAATTTAGAGCTTGAAGGAATGATATTTGAAGGACATTTGGCCAAAGTCTAGAAGGCTAGTTCTGAGAAAAATGAGGATTCTCATAGTGGCACGACAGAATGAAAATTCTATGTATTTTAAAGTTGAAATAAGGATCTATTTTGGAGGATGAGATGTCTAGTATGATTTCCAAGCAAAATCACATCTCTCTATGGAAACCTATGCAAGAAAAGGGTCCTTTGGTGAGGGTTTTTTGTTATGTTTTGCAGGTACAATGAAGCTCTAGACAGGGTCAAATGGTGCAGGCTTATATCTAAGATTGTTTAGAGAGAAAACTTGAAGAATATATATGTACACTAAATAATAGAGTTGGTTCACCATTGTGTGGGAGAATTTTTTAAAACCCTAAGGACAATGAAGCATTGGACATTCACTATCAAGTGGGTTGTGTTTGGAAAATATTTTGCTAGAAATTTTGGATCTATTGAAATCCAGTTTGATTTTTACCCTAATGGTTGTCAATTTTAAGTAACAATATGATAGTTACAGGGCTAATGATAGTCATCTAAAAAGTATGTAAAAGAGTAACAAGAAGGATTACTTGAACACCCTAAGATTTGACTATTTTGGAAATATGATATTAGCAACTATAGGGTAGAAATATTTTTGTTTGAGGTTATGTTGACTAATAGAGAATGACTGGAAAGGTTAGCAAAGTTGTATTCAAAATAATGGATTGGATAACCTCATGATAATCAATTTTTTGAAGGAACTATGTGATGGAATATCTTCAAGGTAGCAGGTAGTGCAAGTAGAATTGTAGTGCAAGAAGTAGTGTTGAAAATGCAGTTGGTTAAGACCTCAAGTACAAGATCATGAGCTGTTAGGAGGAAGATTTGGATTCCTAGTTCAAGAGGCTACAATATGATAAAAATCAGTGATAAGAGGGTTGGTTGAGAAATATACACATATAACTAGAAACTGATGTAAGGGAAGTATAAGTACTTCTGACACAAGCGAAGGCTTGTTGATTAATTCTCCCTATTTGAGAGGGAGTGAGCATGGATTTATCCTATCGGGTCTAGAGGGAGTAATATTGGACATTGTTTCTCCCTATTTCATGTAATAGGCTAGGACTAACCACTGTAAGTCCGCTACATGCATCACATATATGGATAATGATGGTTTTAATTTGCATGGTTCTCCTTGTGTCAAGTACTGTGAATAATTAGGAATAATATCCTAATATGAGTACATGGACATGAATGGGGAGAATGATAGATTGGATAAGAATCTTGGACAAACATGATTGATTAATTTACTATGATGGTTTAGGATGGAGATCCTAAGTCAAGTACATAGACTTGGATAATGAATGGCCCGATGGAAAGGCATTTCCTTGAGGGAAATGGTCTAGTGAAGGAAATACTCTGGGTGTCCTAGGTGGACTATGTACATTAGTGAGGTAGTGTGGCATCCCATGGATTTCCTCCCAACATTGCACTCTGATATTGTGGAAAGAAACAGTGTACCTATCAAATCCTTGCTAATGTGACAATGATGGCTATGATGATATTATCATTGTTTATGTTTTTCAATTTGTATCCCTTCTTATGAGAATATTTCAATTTGAAATATAGCTATTGAGTCATTATGAATACGTCCCTAGTTAATAGGGAGTGTTGGGAAATTAACTAGGTTTAGTATTCCTAATTGTATTTGTACTTATGTCATTTTGTATAATTTATGTATCAAGAAAAAGAAGAAAGAAAATATTTTTTTTCAAGCATGGGTTTCTTGCTCCATTTAATAGTCCTCTAGTTAAATTATGCATTTCATGCTCCTAGGGTGTGTCAAGTCAAGAAGTATTTGTCATGAGTCAAAATAATTATTGTCATATGTAAAATACCCTTTTTGGAAAATTTGTATTAACAAAGAAACATTATTTTTTATTTTATAAAGTCAATTTTCACTCCCAACACCAAATCAGCCCTACCAAGATGAAGATGGCCTAAAAGAGGCATATTTTAACTCTTGAAGAGTGTATATATAACATGAATACTTTTACTCATTTGGAGCACTTGCACAGGTTTAATTTGTAGTAATACAAGAAGGTTTTTAAGGAGAAAGTTAAGGATATAAGGAAAAATCAAGGGCGAAGTAAGAAGATCTTTAAATAAATAAAAAAATCCACACATGCAAGCACATTATGGTTTTTTGTGTGAATTTTAGGGGCCGAAGTTGCAAGCCAAATTGAAAACCTAAAGTTGCAGGTTTTTATAATTTGATTAGAGCGGTTTGTGAAGAGGTCGAAATTTGTTGACTTTGGTGAGTGTTGTCTTATTTGGAGGAGATCATGTGGAGGGCTGACTTGGAGCTTGAGGAGGTCTTGGACTTGGTATTTTGGTCTTGGAGGTATCATTTTGATTTGATTCTATAATAAGAAGATTGTTCAGGTTTTCCCCAGTTGTGGGGGTTTTCTCTAGCATGGAGCCTATATCTTGTGTTCTTTGTGTTTTTTGATCTTCATGTTTTTGATAATTTCTTGATGAAGAAGTAAAACATAATAATAAAATGCTAAAAAATATCACAAGTAATTATCAAGTAAGGAAAATCAATATTAATCTACAAATTCCTTGATTTTATAACATCATTTGCATGATCCTTTCTTCAATTTCCTTATGAAGTTAGCTTCCTCATCGTCAGACTCGTGGCCAAAGAAATCATTATCTTTATGTTATTTTGACTTGTTTGTGGCTTTAAATTATTCCTCCTTTAGATCAAGATATTCTCTCTTTTTTCTCATCTCATATGCAATTAGAATTCCAAAATCCCATCCATAGTTAGTTTATCCAACTCTTGTAGTTATTCTATGGCAGCAACCTTTGCATCAAGTCTATAGGAAAAATATATCAATACCTTTTGTACATTTGTATCTTCATCAAGTTTGTCACCAAGTCTTTTGATGGTATTTACAATATCATAAACTATAAGAAAGAAACTTGTTATATTTTCATCTTCACTCAATTTTAAACTTTCTAACTACATTATGTGAGCTTGAAGTGTTGCATGCTTTACATTAATATCTCATTCATATTTGAGAAGATTTCCCCCACATGGCTTTAGATGTATCATGCTACATAACCCTGATATATTCTTATCCTACAATACCACACATAATAACATGCATGAAATTATAATTATTTTAATTATTCTTTTTTCCAGCTTCATTAGTTGGGGGTGTTGGAGGCGTTTGGTAACTAGCTACTACACTTTTTCAAACATTTGTAACAAGAGACTATATATAGGCCCTAATTTGGATCTCCTAGAAGGCATAGTTATTTCCATTGAATAACAAAGGCTTGTTTAAAGAAGAACCTTCTTGGTTGGTCATTTTCCTTGTAGGTTTTTCCTTCCAGCTATTAAATTGGTTTTGAAGGAAACTAACTCTAATACCAATTGTTGAATTCAAAATAATATTGAGGGGGGAAAGGGGGCTTAATAAATGTTATATAGTTTTTGAAAATCTTTAAAAACTTCAAACTATTTCTAATAAACCACATAAACACCATAAATCAAACTACCCACACATATATCAAGAGACTAAGAATTATGGAAACCGATATGGGATAAAACCATATAAAAAATTATTATTTATATATGAATATGGGCACTAACCTATTATTCTATTAATTTATTAACAGTAACCAAAAGGAGACACCCATCCCATAATTTACAGGCACCAACTTGAAGGAGACACCAATCCCCAAATTTACAGGCACTAAGTTGTAGGAGACACCAATCTCCCCACTATTTTAGAGTTTGAATTTTAATATATGTTTCTCAACCAAGTTCTTCTTCAAGTATGATATTTCACTTATGATAAACTTAAGGCCTACTCATTTCACTTATGATATTTTCTCTTTTCAACTCTCAACATTTGACATACCTCTGCTTAACATTTTACTGCTACTTAGGTCTCAAATCTAATTTGATCTTGTCTTTGTCTCTACATAATATGCACTGTAATGACACTCTAGCTTTTAGTTCAATCTATTTAGGCTTTCTTTGTGTGATGCCTCGCTCTAGTTGATTGATCTTGATATGAAATTAACATTGATTTAGCCTTAAGTCTCACACATTATTCTTTTAGGACCTCAGGTTGAGTATCTAGACACTTGAATCACTATTAGTGGATGTGATGGATGTGTTTATATCCAAGTTGGTATTAGGATGATGATAACTTTGATGGATATGGATGTTTTCTATTAATGTTATGATTGTGAAAAATTTTATGGATATGTGTGTTTTATATTGATGATGATAATTTTGATGGATACGCATGTTTTTTATTGATGATGATAACTTTGATGGATATGCATGTTTTCTATTGATGTTATGATAATGAAAACTTTGATGGATATGTACATTTTCTACTGATTTTATGATGATGATATTTGTGATGGATGCGTTACTTATGTTGGCTACTTACATTAGTCCTAGTTCACAATGAACAACGAGGTGGATGAATATGTCATGTTGATGATGCTATTATGAAAATGACCAATATTGTGAAACTTCGTTACTGATGATTATCAGGTATGGCACGAAAAACACCATATGAAATCACATGTGATGATTCGACAACATCTAGTTCGATGGAAATGAATATTTTGTATTTGAAATTTTAAAGTTCAATTTGAATCTTGTTATAAATTCGAAGGACATGTTAGTGGTTGTAGGCATAGGTTAGTTTCTTAGATGAATGAATCACACATGGGTGGTGGGGTTGTACAAATGGATGAAATTGCATGGTTGGGGTGGGACAATGTCCTTGATTTCACCTGCTAACACTCCTGTTGTGACTTGGGATAGAAAGGTTGGGACACATTTTCCTTAAAGATAACGATGTCATGGGGGTGGATCCAAAATTGGGTTACACAAGAAGATTTACTTGGGGGCATGCACCAAGGTAAATTCCTTGATCCCCAACACCATTACTCTCACTATAATGGGCAACAGGAGAGATGATAACAATCTCTATCTTGCACCTATATTTCCCCTCATAGCCACTTGATGCTTGAAGGGAAAGTTTTGTGGCATCCTTGAAACTTCAAGGGAATTTCTTGAAGGGCATGACCGACTTGGAACCCTTGGCATCAAGAAGAAACAGTTAGATGTGGCACCTTTGGAACTTAAAAATAAATTCCTTGAAGGGCACGACTGACTTGGAACCCTTGTCATAAAAAATAAACTAATAAATATAATCAAGATATGAAAATCCTACTAACTCACATCAAGTGGTAAATGAGGTTAGAACCAAGGCAATTAAATAGAGAATAAAACTTGGAGTAAAAGGAGAATAGGAAGAAATAAAAATATTGTACCATCACAACTATACCCTTCCCACATTGGAAAAAAATATTAGGTATATAATGAACATAAGTATTTTAATAGGAAAAATGGTTAAGAGGGACATAGAGTTAATTATAAAGATTAATCCAAAAATATTCAAACTCTATTAAGAAAAGAGGGTGGTGAATTAAAATAAAGATTAATAAATTAAAATGGGGAAATTTAGAGAACCCCCATGTGGCATTGAGCCAACATAAGAATATCCATCTAATAGGTAAACTGAGTTAAGTTAGGAGGTAGTTAGGGGGCTAATTTTGAGACTTATCAATTGACTTCAGTAATGAACAAAAATGAAGGAGTAGAAAATGGGGATCACGAAACAACTAGGAGAAGAAATAGGGAGTCTTTTTGGGGTGAGGAAAAATATTATTTTTGAATGAAAATTCAAGTAATAATTTTGGAGAACCTTGGTGAGAGGATGACATGTGTGGGTGAATAATCAAACTTTTGGATCAATAAATAATTAATTATGCATGGAGTTCCAAGTGTCACCTATGAAGCCCCTATAAAATAAGGGGAAATCCATGGGAGAAGGGAATTTTGCTTACCCTATTGTTGGATGGATGAGATTATGTCATTGTGAGTGGCTACGAGCTATAATTGGGTTTGATGAGGTAGAGGTATAAAGAGATGGGACTCATGAGCCAAGGAGTTCTCACCTCTATCAGCTATCACACTTCCTCTATTGTACAACCCCATTGCAGCTTTGGGATTCGCGGGGAAGAAGAGTACCCAAGGAGTAGGATGGAAGGTCAACTAGTGGGTTACTACATCTGGTCAGAGCACATCAACATTCAAACTTGTAGGTGGATTAAAACAAGGTATTGCAAGTAGTGGCAAGGCCAAGATCAAATATCCTCTCCGAGTGAAAGGTACATGTTGTATTTATGATGTTTTGTAATATGACTTTGTTGTGCCCATGGTTAATAAAATGTAAAACAGATGATAGGTGGAATGTATTGTAATTCATGGACATGTGATGTAAATTCCTTACTATCTATAAGTTTCCAATGTTTATCTGCTTATGGTTATATTCAAAATTTATTTTTATTGTTTAAAAAACAAAAAAAATAGTATCGGGATGGTCTCTACATCCTACTCAAATTAGCTTACGCTTTACTTGGCCCACTACGACTCTCTTCATTTTACTGACTTTTCAAAATATCTCTGACAATTCACTCATAGTCACATATGCACAAGTTCAACAACAACTTCAATCATTCAACTCTATATTTACAGGTTACTGCTTCTTTTACCATGGGTATCAATCCATGGTATTGACCCATGGTATTTTGGGCTAACTGGGTCACTTAGTTCAGTGTGCCTACACACTCTTAGCAATTCCTTGACTCCTCTAGATCTTACACACCAATTTAGACCTTCTACAACACAATTCATATTCCTATTGATGCCAAATAGATAACTCAATTTCGTCCAAATTTACAATACATTTTCCCTTTGCATCTCCTATCACGATGATGATTAGCTCTCATAGTTTATTCCTTAACCCCTGTGACTGAGGTTCATGACCATCTCCTTCACATATCAAGCTACATTATATCAAAGATGTGCCTAGGCTCATAGCCTTTGGGTGTTGGACTTTGGCACTTCATAACTTGGCGTTGTGAATTAGTGATGAAATACCAAATACTGAATATTATTCGAAGTCCTTAGCTCTGAGTGTTATACCAATGAGCATTCATGACTGAGTGTTATGGCCTCAGTCCTAACATACAACCCCTATATACTCCAATTGCGACATCCCGATAGAAAAATTTACAACTAACAGACATATTCACTGAAACTAACAACATATTCCATGTCACATAGGACTACTCATGTTGGAAGCTTCACTTTTCATTCATTTTGGTACTTGTAGATAGAACTTCAACTGATCAACTTCTTCAAACTTAATAATAATTATTGTCAATTTTCCTGTCATATTGGGTTGTTGCATATTGGAGGTTTTTCTTAGTCGATCATCCCAGTACCTTGGTATGGGTCCCTAAAGGTTGATTCTATGGTTTTCTGCAACTAAGGACTAAAACCTTGGCTTTTAGGTGTTTCAACAAAAATACAATACACAGAAAAACTTTACCAAACACAATCTTAGTGTGAGTCCCATGACCTCAAAGTTTTCCACATCAAGCCACAATGGACCAATAATTGTCTGCCATGTGTATCTACTTCCATGTCATCAGGCACATAATTTTTTAAATGTCATACTGGATACCGACCTTGGATTTTTTATACAAAAATGGACTTTGGTACCGAGTGCTCTGGTATGGAACCCACCATTTCCATGTCAATTTCAAAGTCACTTGTTGCAACCAATTAGCGTCTGCCACATATCATCTGCCAATCATCTAATCTACCATCCAATTCAACCAAAAAATGATTGTCACATGTCACTCATTGTTATTGCTACATCATTGAATTTGTCACCTGTTGTCCATGTGGTGTCACGTCATAACATTTCCATGTCATACCATATGTCAGATCATATGTATTCCCTGCTTTAACCAACACTCATGTGTGAGCCCGATATGGATCTAGGCCAAGGGATCACAGTGTTCGTTGTTGCTAGATCCATTGTGTGCGTATACACACTGTAACCTCTGTGCATGTTGTGAGCTTGATATAAATCTAGACTGTTGATATTCATGCCCAGTTTAGATCTAGGTCATTTATCTTCTCATAGTCAATCGACATAGAAACACTAAGTTTCAATCATTGAAACATCAATTTTCATTCAATGCCTATGTGGGTGTGCCATGAAAACACTCCCAACACCATACTTGGCATTTTTTTTCTCTAAACATCCTGCTTAACCTTCTGTTGTGCAAAACACCCTGCTCAATCTTGTATTGTGCAAAATTCTGTCTTCCATGTGGCTATGTCGCGGAAGCACCAAATTTCATCTGCCCAACACCTTACTCAACCCTATGAGGCTTGATCATCGTAATCACCTTTGACATCAATGAAAATACACACTGCCAACAATATAACCTGTTTTGATGGAGCATGCTTGCCATTAGACCAAAACCCGTAGACATTAGTCAACAAATGCATCTCTAGATTTAAAGATCCACGAGAAGTGGCTAAACCATGTCATGACACACCATTTAGCATTGAATGTTTTGTGCAAAAATATCCCCTCTCAAACATGCTGAGTGTATATTTAACTTGTGACCTATACCTTGATACCATTTTCGATGGAGCATGATTGTTGTTAGACTAAAACCAACATGCAATAGTTAACAAATGCATCACCATATTTAAAGATCCACGAGAGGTGGTTAAACAATATGACAACACATCAAGGATCATTGACTTGTTTCATGCAACAAAAACAACAAATATTGAATCAATTATACTATTAGGTCTATTAATAAAAATGAAAAAAAAAGCTATCATGTTTTATTTATTCTATTATCTTATCACTAAATAATTTAAAAATATACTATTATACTATTCTTTTGTTTGTTTGTCAAGTTGTCTGTGTTCCTCCAGGCTTGACCTGTGGCTTGAGGAGCCATGACCCAAGGGCATCTAATCCGTCAAAGTCACTCAGGGATCACACCTGGCCTAGGCCACACCAACCCTTAGCTAACTGGATTTTTTAGCATGTCTCCTCCCCCTAGCACAGGGCACAACCACCCCCGTTTGATCCTGGGTCGCCTTGTTGACGAAGCCCATCCTCAACTAATTATGCTAGTAGGACTTGACAATATACTATTATACTATTAAAATAAATTAAATATACTATTAAATCTATCCCAAAAAATGTTATCTTAATTTATTCTAATTTAAAAATATAATTACTAAGAAAATTTATTTTTCATACATGTTTATACTTATACACTAGTAAATTTATTTATAAACTATAATGTGGGAAATGCTTTTATTCTCATAAATCTTAATAACTATTCAATTTACGAGGAGGATTTGAATAGAATGCCTTCATTCGTATGCCATGGAAGTTGAATAGTTGTTCGGGATGCTAAAGCAGTCTGGTTTTATGCTATATGTGTATAGGTCGATATGGAAACTTGCAAGGTAATGAAATTTTGAGAGATTAAAGTTCACTAAACGCGCTAATGAACCACCTCCCATTGACTAAATATTGAACTACGATGACATCACTAACTAATTTTTAAATCAATCAAAACAAAGCAAGAGGATAAAATATAAAATTCACTTGTAATCATCCCATAAAGAGCTTAATAAAATTAAAGTTATATGAATTTTGTAACATGCATTACTATTTGTTAGAGATCAATAATAAGTTTTACCTAGATAACCCAATAACGTAGTTTTTAGATAAATTTAAAGTGTTGTTAACGATGAAAATGGTGAAAAGAGTAATGTTGAATATTGGTTATGTTTTTTAATTCGGATGATCGAGTTGATATATTTAATGAAATATAAGTGGAAGATGTAAGTGAAATTTAATTTAAATTGTAAATTAATAAGTGCTACGTAGTAGTTAATACTCGTCGCTTAGTTTAAATATAGCTAAACTGGAGTTTGGACTGTTGGGAAGCTGCGAGCTAATTAATTAAATGCTTCATAAATAAATAAAAATAGATATAAAATTTAAAATGTTGTGCTAACGTGGTGTTTTATTTCTTTTGCAATGTTTTGTTCAAATTGATATGGAGAAACTTAGTTTGAACTGAATGAGATGTCAATTCCAAGAAACTTGCTTTGCACAACTATTTGTTTCCTACAATGTTTATGGGAATTGCACATGATTGATATAGAGATTAATGAAATTGTGTTTATGGCACTGAAGGTAGGGGAATATGGAACTAAACTTATCTCTCAAATGATGTCTTGTTTCAAACATGACTTCTTTTGCAAAGAAAAATGGAGTTATGATGATCAATAGCTTTCCATACTTGACAATTCCTATCAAGATTAGCTAAGCATCCTTTCTACTATGGCATGTTGATCCTCATTAAGGAAAATATTTAATCTTACTTTATATTAAATTGGCTCTAACATGCACAATATTATGATCAATGATATGACATAAAATTGGCTCGTGGCTTTTGGTTGGGATTTAAAATTGTACCATTGGTAAGGTTTAAAGAAAATGTGTATTACTCATCCATAATTTCCATAATGTAGATGTAGTAATAGAAGTGCTACATTCATCCAATTGAAAAGGTTGTTTGTTATTGCAACCTCTTTATTACTTGTGATTGAAGAAATTTCATGAGGGGTTGAAGAGCAGAAGAAGCAAACAAAGTGTCAACCATCCATCTTGCACATTTCCCCGCTTCAAAAGATATTAAATGGTCTTTCCCAATGAGATGTAAGAATGTGTCCCATATATGGCCATATCACTACTAGTGGTATGCTAACACAAAAAAGAGGAAAAAATGTCTAACGGCTACAAGAATGTGTCTCATATGTGGCTACATCACTGCAAGTGGTATGTTGACACAACAAAGAGGAAAAAATGCTTTTATATATGAATCCTAAGGAAATTATCTTTCTTTGCTCTATGGAATTGTCCACAAAGTGTATCTAATGAACTTCCCATCTCCATTTGTTCAAAGACACTCAAGTAAAAAAAGGAAAGCTAACCAATGTACCAAAATATAAGACCTGTAATATTTAATTTAATTTAAAGGCAACCTTAAAGACAAGACTTTTCATATAAGAAAAGCAAGTTAAAATTTAAACACAATTATGATACTAACATTAGTAATTCAACAACCATGATTCATAGCACCTCTTCCTGACAATTCTAAATGTTCTTGATTGATTGTAAGGTGGAAGATAACAATTATATGAAAAATCCAACGAAAACTGGAATATTGAGACGGAGAGATCAATATTGAATTTGACTTGCAAAAGAGTCCAACTTCATGTACTAGATAGATCACCTAAGAAATTTTTTGACTTTCAAGGAAAGTTGGATAAAAATCCATATCCAACTCTATCTGTCCTAATCAAATCCTTTACATTGCTCTTGCTATTTTTGTTTCATTTCTTCATAAATTTGTTTCCCTTGATGAATAAATTGTGCTTCATGATAAAAGGTCAAGTATCTGGCAACTAACAACGCAATGCAAATGATATTGGTATCTTTGTCATATTTATACCATATTTTGTTTTTACCATGGTAATTTTGATAAATATATATGTATAAAACATCGTAACAAGCACTTCATGGTAATAAACTTCCATCATTGCCATTAAATTTTACCATAGTATTAGGTCATTCACCAAAGAACAAAAATTATTGAATCCGACTTGCAAAGGCATCTAACTTCATGGACTAGATACATCAACTGAGACAATTTTTTCATCTCAAGAAAAGTTCTATAAAATGTCATTTATGTTTATTCTTCCACACCCAACTTCGTGTGTCCCAAGGAAATCCTCTACCCTCTCATGCTATTTTTGGTTCATTTCCTCAAAAAATTATTTCCCTTGATGAATAAGTTGTGTCATGACAAGAAGATCAATTACATGAAAACTAACAACAAAATATGAATGATATTTCTGGCTTTGCCATATTTATACCAATTTTTTATTTTTCCATACTAATTATGATAACCGTATGTAGAAAACATCACAACACATAGTAATAAACTTCCATATAATAGTTAAATTTTCCCTATTAATAGGTTATTCACCTAAGCACAACAATATGACAGATAGCATGGAAACCAAGAATGAAGAACACTGAAATGAAGTTTCCTATGAACACATATAAACAATTCAAATTATTACCATTTAAAAAACTTAAATATGGATAAAAATGTGAACCTAGTCTTCACAAGTCAAAACAATATCTTTGAGAAAAATGAACAACATAACTCAGATCTTGGTACCATCATGTAGCAACATAATCCTCCAAACCACAAAGTTGTATATTCAAACACTTCACAAGTCAAAACAATATATTTGAGAAAAATGAACAACATAACTCAGATCCTGGTATCATCATGTAGCAACATAATCCTACAAACCACAAAGTTGTATATTCAAACACATCTATCATATTCCTCAAGTGAAGTGTAGCAACATAATCCTACAAACCACATAGTTGTATATTCAAACACATCTAGCACATTACCTCAAGTGAAGCAAACAGGTCTGATCTAAAATAAATTTCTTGACAAAAAGTATTCAATTATGAACTATGAATAAAAAACAATTACAAGCCCATACAATGTAGAAGATTGTTATAGGAGTGTCATTGAAGGAAACTCTTGTTAAACCAAAGTCACAAATTTTGAGCCTGCAATCCACATTAGTAAAGAGGTTCTTTGGCTTGAGAACATGATGAAACACATTAACAATATAGCTCCAAAAATCAGAATATAAGTGCTCAATATACAACATAATTTTTAATATCAAACATGTGCTAAGGAGTTCCCAAATCTTATGTGAAAGAATATATATTTTGGGACAATAAATAAATGTTAATACAATGTAAGCATGTATTCAATAACAAAATGACATTAATTTATCTATTATGAAAATTTGGAAATTCTAGTGCAAAGTTAAACTAAAATTCTCTACAAAACCCACAACACGTGCAAAAGTTCATGACTTATGATAGTTCATGACTTATGATACTGTAAAAGTGTGCCACTATAATTAGCTTTGTACCATACATAATAACTAACAAAACATAAGCTCACAAAATATAATGTAGAAATCAATATATATTAACTGATAATAAAATAATTTCACAACCCTGAAAGGATTCAACCTCCTTTAAATCTTCCATGTGGGTGTGGAAGGACAAATAAAGATTAATTCTCAATGTATTATTATAGGATAATGTAGGAAACTAAAATTCCAACCACTTACTACTACCATAAGAGACAATGGATTGGAATCAATTACTTTAAATGATTGAAATTCACCTTAACATAACAACAGAGGGATTCATCATAATAATATGAAATCACAAGTAATGAATCAATCATCATAATAATATGAATTTTTGCATGGATAGTTACCAACTTGGTTTTGGATTGGGTGGATCGATGTCATCACTTCCCAACTACGCAACATCAAACCCTAGTCACCTCTTCTTCAACAAGAACGAAAAAAGGTCTCTAAGTTAACCCTCGTCGCCTCTTCTTCAACAGGATCGGAAAATGTATCTAAGTTAATGGGGAAGGCTCAATGTCCAAACTTCAGTCTTCTTCAATGGGATTGGAAAATGTATCTCATTTAATAAGGGAAGGCTCAATGTCCAAACTTTGGTCTTCTTCAATAGGATTGGAAAATGTATCTAAGTTAATGGGGAAGGCTCAATGTCAGAATTTCGGTCGATGTGAAAAGGGATTTGTTACTCAAATTATATGCAATTAATTTGAGATATCAAATATCTATGTGGGGAAGTGGGTGTTTATTTCAGTGTGTGGAAACATCATGTTTTGTGGATGTTTGTTTTTTCTCACTATGAATTCAAATATCTATGGAAATTTCTAATTGGCCTTGCTAGGTGGTGAAAATGTCCATAGTTGTAATAGTGATCTGAATAGATTGTAATTTTGACATTTTATATATTTTGAATAACTCTTAAAAACATAAATTCCATATTTAAAAAAATGAAATTAATTTTGTTAATTTTAATAAATAAATGATAACTTAACACTTAAAAAAACATTTAAGTTCTCTTTAAACTAATTTTTATTTGCCACTAAAATTCATGAAATTGTAACCCAAGGAAAATTTAACCTCATTTAATTAACAAAAATAAAACCTGCCCTATTTTCACTCTAACAAACATCACAATTAGCATTGAGATGTTCATTTTTTTGTTTTCTTGAACCAACCAATCTGGATTGAATACTTTAGTGATCACTAGGCAGAAATTACAAATAGTAATGGAATCTGATTTTATTCGTAAATTCACCTACATATCATTATATAAACAATATAAATATTAGAGTTAATTACAAATTTTTCAGAGACAAATTCCTATAAAAATTAGTTTAGAACATGAAACAATTAGTTAACTATACCATCTCTCTTTTAAATATACACATAGTCACAAATTTATCCATATCATGATAAAGTGAACACTTTGGCCTTTAAAATAATCACTATAATCTACCTTCAAGTCACATCAAAATCTTTATTTGAATCCACACTTCGATCCCACTATGAAGCATTTGATATAAAAGGTTTTCCAAACTTGAAAAAATATGGAATGAAGATTATCTTTCATAGAAGAGAAACCATGGGATAAAGCAATTTTCAACCGACAATAATATGCCTTTGATACTTTCCTGGAAAATTGAGTTGAAGATGCTTCAGATGCTCAGTCAGAAATCATGAACCGAGCTAAAAATCCAGAAGTCATAAATTAGTGCGACTAAAAATGGAAAAGGTAATGACATGCTAAAATAGAGAATGAAGAAAAATACTAAAAGTCACGAAAATAGAAATATTAGAAAAATAAAAAATAAAAATAAAAACAAAAAATTCAATCAAAATGAAATACATTGAAAACAAAAAATTAGTAACTAATAAAAATAGAAATTATTAAACAACCAATAATAATACCTCAACTAATCATATTACAAATAAATATATTTAAATAATAATAATAAAAATTCTATTATTAAACTTTGGATAAACAACATAAATTTTTGGTCAAAGATAAACTAATACAAAGCCAAAAAAAAATTAAATATGCAGGTGTATATATATATATATATATATATATATATATATATATATATATATATATAATTGATCTAGTTTTGATAAAACAATTTGAAAATGTCTATGGGGTCTTGGATAAATGGTGGTCCGGTGGTCTGGTGGTCTTTTAAGGCAATGGCTGATGTAAAGTCACCTGAGGCAATCCTTGATGTGAAGTCACCGATTCAATTCCCCACCCTGCTCGGGGGATATATTGGACATGATGAAAGATGTAACATTGCCAAGCTTACCAAAAAAAATAATTAAAATAATTGAGTTGATGCTACAAATGTTGGGGTAATGTTGGTCTTACTCGTAACCAATCTAGTTACAAATACAAATCCACAAGTCAGAAATTAGTGCGACTAAAAATGAAAAGGTAATGACATGCTAAAATAGAGAATGAAGAAAATAGTAAAAGTCATGAAAATAGAAATATTATAAAAATGAAAAAAAAAAAAAAAACAAAAAGTTAAATAAAAATGAAATAAACAAAAAACAAAAAATTAATAACTAATAGAAATAGAAATAGAAGTAGAAGTTACTAAACAAACAATAATGATACCTCAACCAATCATATTACAAATAAATATATTTAAAAAATAATAATAAAAAAATAAAAAAATTCCCCATTATTAAACTTTGGATAAACAACATAAATTTTTGGTCAAAGCTAAACTAATACAAAGTCAAAGAAAAATTAAATGTGCAAGTATAATAATATATGTTTTCAATAATATATATATATATATATATATATATATATATATATATATATATATATATATATATATATATAATGTATTTCAATATAAAATTAAAATTGATCTAGTTTTAATAAAACAAATTGAAAATGTCTATGGGGTCTTGGATAGATGGTGGTTTGGTGGTCTCTTAAGGCAATGGCTGATGTGAAGTCACCTGAGGCAATACTTGATGAGGAAATACTTGATGTGAAGTCACTGATTCAATTCCCCCACCTTGCTAGGGGGGATATATTGGACATGATGAAAGATGTAGTCTTGCCAAGCTTACAAAAAAAAAAAAAAAAAAAAATTAATTATTTTTCATATGTTTGTACTTCGTATTAGGTTTATTTTTTTGAGCCAAGTTTGTTTTATTTTATATTATTTTAGATTTAGGGGGCTTATGACTTACTGAATTTATTTGTGTGAGATTAAAATATTTTAAGCCATATATAATCCCCATGTTAAAAACCCCTTATTAAATGCTAGATATTGAATGATTACATTTCTATTGCTATATTTTTATGTAGACTAGAACTCCTCATGGTCTCATCTGATTATAATTGTATTTCTTTGTGTCTTATATATATACTAAGGAGACATAGTATTAGGATGATCAATTATTGTCTTGTTTATTGTATTTATTGTATAAGGAGGTTTTGCCCTCAAAGTTGACTATAATTATTGGTTCCTTATCATTTTTTAGTAGTAAGGATCATAACATTTGGTATCATGTAGAAACACCCATAAATAGTCAAGTGTCGAGGAAAAAAAATAATTAAGGGGAGGGGCGTGTCAAGCCCTATATAAGCCCTATGTTAACCCCAAAAACCCTTATTAACCCCTAGATATTGAGTGATTACATTTCTATTCTTATATTGTTATGTGACTAAAACCCCGCATGCTCCCATTTGATTATAATTGTATTCCTTCGTCTCCTATATATATATATATGACATAGTCTTAGGATCATCAATTATTGTCTTATTCATTGTATTTATTGTATAAGGAGGTTTCACCCTTGAATTCGACTACAATTATTGGTTTCTTATGATTTTTTAGGGGAAATTATCATAATAAAATCTTGTTGGGTACCACTATAAACTCTAGGCTAATGTTAAGAATCAACCAGCCAACACATAGGAGGAAACTTGTAACTTGTAAAGGGTCAAGATGTCTAGAAATATACCACTGAAGGGGATCTCACTCATGTAGGGAACCTACCCTTCTAGCCTTATCACAACAGGCCAAGATCTTATAGGATATTTGAACCCGAGTAGGGATAGTGTGAAACCTACCTCTCAGCCATCTAATCAAACCACCTAACTTTCCTTAAAATAAATTACTATATACTTTTAAAAACTCATGTAAGATACGAGATGACATATTTTGTCCTTTAAATTATGATCTGTGGCCCAACCCATAAGATAACTTTTAACTGACATTGACATTAAATTATAAGTGTTACCTCATATAATGTTATTAGACTAAATTTACTTACCTTAGTTTGACCAATCTGGGTCCATTGAAGTTTTGATAGAATAAAATTATGATAAAATCTCTTAAATGTTCATCTAAGTTATGTTTGAAGAAAATAAATCAATTCGAATTATTAACTATTTCAATGTATCTTTTTTTCATTACTAATACTTTTTCACATTAGGTATTGTTGAATTCCCCTTACACCCTAGGTCTAGTCTATGGATACACTAGCACACAAACACAGTAGGAGTGTTCAACCAAAACAACTTTGTACAACATAAATATATTAGTAGTGAAACAATAAAGTACACATATTTATAGATGGCCCAAAACTTGTTATTATTTGTCCCTCAATAAAACAAACATATGGCGCCCATACCAAGGATCATGGCCCTTTATGAAACCTGATACAAGACTAATGTGCAAGTAGGGCTTGAGGTCAATTCCTTTAGACCTTCAATCTGCCCAAAAAAATGTCAAAAAAATCTTACTTAGTTGTTGATGTTGTGATGGATTCGACACACGGGTGTACGAAATCACACGCGTTTAGAGAATGTGGTATTTTCTCTAAACCATAAGTAACAGGCAGTATCTGGGGGGAGCACACTTATTAGGCTCCAATGCACGCAAAAGGCACTCTTTTCGAAGGAAAAAGTGCGCATTCGAGCATTTATGACTATTTCAACTTTGAATTTCTCAAAACCTTAGAGATTATTGATTCCATAATGTATTCCTGTCCTGTAAATCCTTGGACTCGACATTAATTGATTTCATCTTCTGTTGTACAATTTTCCAATATTAACAGTTGCCCCCTAATGTGTGAGGTATAGGAAGAACTGTATAACCGAAATACATTATAGTTTCTTTTCTGTATCGTACGCAGAGAGAGAGAGAGAGAGAGGATTGCGTGTAGAAGGACAACATCTTGCACCGTTTCTGAGATAACCATGGCCTAAGGGACCCCCTGTAAGTAGACAAAATATACAACATATTTGCAAAATTTCAACGAGGCGGGCATGTCCCATGCTTATGATGCTATGGCTAGTTAAACAAATTTGACAGATACATGTGATGTCTATGCCACTACTGTGGTAGTGATGTTGTTGGTTTTTGACGACGACTGTTGATGCCCTCAGGGGCATTTTTCTTTGACGATAAGTGGAATGTGGTACCCATATGCGTAATCTTGGTATGGCATATCACTGCGCAATGTATGCATATGTATTGGCTGGGACCTTCTCGTGTAAGCATTGTTGTCATAGTTGCTTATAAAGGCACGGGTCTTCGACGGATCTTGATCAAAGTGCAATGGTTGTAAGGTATGATACCATCGTGACATGAAAACTTTTGCTATAGTCGAATGTCAAAAGGATCGATGACATCTATGGACAATGATGTCTCCCATAGTGCCACCCGAGGATACCCCTTTGCATGGGGAGGGGTCATCCAAGGTACCGCTTCCTTTTTGGAAAAGAGGTGTTGACGTCGACAAAAAGGAAGCCCTAACCAAACCATAACGGGTTTAACATAGGCATGTTGGTGAGCAGTGGCTGAAAACGGATGATGAGGATTCAATGGCCCGAGGTCGAAGTATATTTGAGCAGCTTGGCAGCAGTCATAGGTATTTCTGAAGGGAAAAGTCCCTGGAGTCGGTAGGACTTCTAGGGCAGGTATGAATCGGCTATGATTATCGTAATGGTGCGTGCATGGGGGGTATGAAATACTTCGACCAAGGGAGATGGGGGATTGTTGCCATGGGAGGAAATGTGCAATATGAGGGCGAAGAGGCGAAGGGTATTGTTTGTGATCTTTGTACACTTACCAAAAGAATAAAATAATGGGATTTGGTTTGTGCAAAACATAGAGATGGGTACCCCAAAACATTAAATAGGGTCACTCACTTGATGGCGTGAGGACAGTGTTTTGTTGGGGGTAGGGGTCCCATTGGTTGGTCTCATGCGTGGGGTTGATGAAGCGAAAGATGTCGTAGATGGGTTAATGATGCTGGAGGTATGGTGGGCCAAATGCGGTGCACGGAGGTGCACTTTCATTCTACTTGTACAACCCGATCGTCCGGGAAGGGGGTTAGTTAAAATGGTGAACTTGACCTTATGCATGGTATATGGGTGGGCATGAGGTGCTTCCCGGAATGAGAATGGTATGGCCATGGCGTCACTTTTGGGGTGATGTATGGTCTACTTGAGATGACGATTGCCATGGAGGAGAGGCTCTACCGACTATCGCAGACGTTTATCATATGCAGGGTGAGGTGATGATAAACGTGGTTGGGTATGAGGACCCTAGGGTTTATTTCTGATGGAGAAATGATGTCAGGATATGAAAAAATTTTCTAGGACTCTATCATGCTAAGGGTAGAATGATACTTACTTTGGAACTTTCAGTGGTCGGTGTTGTGAATGGTTTTCGGGTTCTTCCTACAAAAACAACTACCTCAAGTGAAAGCATCTTCTTTTCATTCAATATTATTGAAAAACATGAATCTTGGAAAGGAATATGGGAGGGTGCATACCTGCCGGCGCTTGAAAAAATATTTCTTCGAAAAGTGAATGTGGGGCATCGCTTCTGTTTGTTGAGAGCTTGTTACTTGGCTCCTTGTTTTGATTTCGGTTTTGGTTGCCCCTGGACTGAGATCATGGGGGAGGGCGTTGCCAGTTAGTGCCTCCCATCTAGGATCTGCTCGAATACAGATTACTGCTGCCTAGGTGACCTTAGGTCAAAGACCTGACCAAGCCATCTGCAGTAATCGATGTGCCTAAATCTCAAGAAGATGAGGCAACCAGGTTTACTCTTCCCTGGTTGGTGTATGTTGGTTTGGGTGGAGGGAAAAATGGTTATCAATCTGGTGACCTTCGTTCCTCTTGTAGGTACCGGATGGTACGCGGTTCATTTCCAGATGCCTGGATGGAGGGATCCTTTTGATAGGATCGCTCGACCGCACGTAAGGTCTCCCTGTATCACGGGACCTCTGGGAAATGATAGGTGTAGTGCCCGTAGATGCCACAGATAATGCGTGCATGGTTGGTACGCAACGATTTTCCTGTACTTTTGGTGGCAAGTTCCTTTTTATGGGAATGTCGTTTTGAGGTGCCTGCCTCACAGCTGAGGAGTGATTTTAATTTGTCCAACTCTAGGCATATGTGAGTAGGGTGTCCAGTGACATCACATATAGCACAGGCTAATGACTCCCGCTGTATGGTGGGGGTCACCACTTTCTTTCCTTTCTTGGCGATTTTCTTTATCATGGTCGCTAGTTTCACAGCGGGGATTTCCCTTGCGGGGGTGGTTTCGACTGCTACTTGGGTAGGTTGGGGCTCCTCGGGACCGAGGGGCTGTAACCCAAATGCAGTAACGTTGGTAGCTGGCGTTCCTGGAGGGGGAACAAGATACCACACTGGGAATGCCAAAAATATGTTGGGTAGTACCATTGTTGCCAAGACCTGCTGGGAGGTGAAGCTAGGAGGTGGGTATAGGAAAGGAGTTTGGGAGGCAGCATAGACTAGGGAGGCTGCAATAGCTGATGCCTCGGTGTCGTTACTGCTCGAGTCTGTGTCCTGAAAAACCTCGGTGCTTGATGTGGACATCATGCACACTGGGGCCCCTGTGGCATCGGGCAATACCTCAGGGATAATAGGAGGATCTCCTAGGAATGATCCTAGGACGAACGACGGTTTGAATTGGGCAGGTACATATTCTTGATACCGTAAAAGACCATCTGTGGTTGTGTCTACATAAGGTAGAACCATATCTGTATTGGTCAAGGGATGCTTTTTAGTGTGCGTCAGCTGGTCTACTGTAATGATTCGATCCTCGTGGGGGAACATCATGATGCGGAAAACAGAGGATGCTATGGCAGACATGGCATACTTGTAACTCTACCCAAGGAGTATATTGTAATCCAAGTGAGCGTCCAAGACTTCGATGTCTATGTGGACTGTTTTTCCGGCTAGGCAGACTGGTACATTTTGGAAGCTGAGACCAACAAGGGTCGAGGGCCGACCGTCGTATGCCCTGAGTGTAATGACGAAAGGTTTGAGTTGTGGGGCTCCTAACTTCTGCCATACATTCTTTGGCATGATGCATGTGGATGCACCCTCATCAATGACACATCAGTGAATAGTGATATTATGTACCAATACTAGTATCTAGAAGGTGACCATGGAGGGAAGCCTGGGGGTGGCTTTGTCTAAATCAAAAGCCATCATATGCATGTTGGCAGGATCGACGGCGCCTAAGGCGGAAAGTAAGGCTTTCCGCTGCTTCAGGCACGACAGCAGTACCTCCAAAGCGGACATAGTAGCAGTTGATTGGGCTAAATTGTCAACGATGTTGTAATTGTGGGCTGCTTTAGAGTAGTTACCTGCTCGCCTATTAGGCCCTTTAACCATTTTTGGCAATGGTTCCAAAGGAATATTTGGAATGGTCAAAGGTGTAGTCGTCGCGCTCATACTAACCCCTGACGTACTAGTGTCTGGTGGGGTGTCATAGCTATAATTCTGGGTTTGGAAAAACATTTCTTCCCCAGCCATGTAAATTTCATGGTTTTTTTTCTCAGAATCGTTAGGGTTTTGCTACTGAGTGCTAATCGTTCCTTGATGGGGGAAGGGTTCTTGCATAACTGCAGTTGTCTGGGAAGATCCTCCTTGTCCTCAGTTACTCTGAAGCTTTTTAAGCTCAGGGAGTTTGGGACAGTGGTGAGTATAGTGCCCATACTCACCACATATTGAACAAGAATGGTTTGTTCATAGAGGTGGCCTTTTTCCTTGCTTTTGAGCATTTCTTGGCTCCTGGTTCTGGTTCCGGTTGAATTTATCTCCAGGTCGGGATCGCGATGGGCATTGTGGGTTGCTACCCCCCTGTCTAGGGTTCCCTTTGGGTTTGTCTTTTACCTTTTGTTTGACCACATTAGGAGGGTAATTCTCCTGATCATACTGGTGTGGTTGATTTTGGGACAGCTGCACAAAGTTCACCTGTGCATTATTTTGTGTTGGTGGGTTATGTGCTTGGGACTGAGCATACTGTTATGCTATATTTTCACCTGGACGTTGGGGGGGAGTTCTTCCGTCAGTTTTTCTTCCTGCATGCTGGGTCCCCCCGGCCGGAGGGTAAGGTCCTCTTTGGTGATACGTTATCACCCCATTAGTCAAATTTTGTTGTTGCATATGATGACTTTGAAATCTGGGTTGAGACATGTCCTGGGTAGACCCATGTGTGTAACCGGGATTATAATGTCGTTTGCTTACCTAGGTACCCTTGGGTCATCAACCCAATAAGTCCGTCTGCAGAGTTTGACGCGCCTGGAAATTCTTGATAATATTGCAGGCGCGGGGCGTTGGGCAGGATATTGTATATGTATCCTGATTGCGTATAAATCAGTTTAAGTTGTTGGGCTTTATTGATTGCGTCCTCTTTGGTACGTTGCACCACATCCTTTGAAATCCCTACTGTCAGAGTTTTCAAGAATAAATCTAAAAGGACCCGGTCATCGAGTTGAGCTTTGCATAAGCTACGACGCCGTCTCCACTCATGGAGATGTTCAGAAATGTGGGTAGAGGGATATTGTCTGAAATGAGTCAGTAATTCCATTCCTGAATTTTAGTGAATGGGTAACTGAAAGTATGTGAGGAACACAGTAGCAAGGGTGCTAAAGGTTCTATGCGAGGTAGGAGGTTTATCAACGTACCATTTCGCAGCCACTCTCATGAGAATGCGTTGAAACAGCCTCAATCGAATAGTATCGTCAATGATGTTATTCGATGAGCACCATAGGTGAAAGGTCATTATACGATTCCCTGGGTCTTCCGCTTGCTTGCCCTCAAACTTTGGTATGTATGAAGGGAGCTTCGTGGGCATGGGAGGCCAATTGGGGTCGTGTGTGATGGGGTCATTGGTGAGCTTGGTTAAATCCGATAGATTTAACACCGCTAAGAAGGGTGACTGAGAGGTTGACGCCATGGCAACGTGTGAAGACATGAAGTTCTGGTTAGAACGAGGGTTAGTTTGTGACATACCCAGTTGTGAATTCAGCTGGCTTCCTGTATGGGATGCACTCTTCTGCCCCCTAGGGGACAAGGGGGGAGTGATGTGTGGTGTGGTGATGGGAGACCGGCTAGGGTTTCCAACGAAGGTTGCTCCAAGAAGGGAGCAACCAACCACTGTGGCAATGTTCCGTCTTTGACGCTTAAACGGAAAAAGACCTAGAACCCCTCCCGTTAATGGGGGGAGTCCAAAAGACGCCTGGACCGACGAGGTTCCGTTGGAACCATTTGAGGGTCGTCCAGGTTAGGTTTTGGAAAAAAAATTTGAGGGGATTGATTCTATGATCACGACAAATTTATGGCCACATACATAAAACAAAGCGAAAAAAGAAATGATTTTTCCTTTAATTTAATCTATGTGATCAATCAAGAAAAAATGGTTTTGTTTTTTTGCGCATGATACTCAAAAATCCTAGAAGACCTAATAACATCCTCACACACTCAAAAGTAACTGGGCCTTGAGAGGATTTCTTGCAAGTGTTGGCACAACGTCCCGAAAGAACTGGCGACGCCCCCAGTCAGCCGAAGAGAATCAACCAAGGTAAGGGTAGAGGGTCTAGCGCTTGCCTGCACCGTCACCTATAGGGTAAAGGATGCCCTATATTTGGCCACTAAGAACCACTGTCCCACGTGAGCGTTTGAGTCTTGGGCTTCTTGGTAGTCAGCTAACAGTACCGAGTATTAGACAGGTCAGGTAGTCCCAACTAATACTGCATGCACTGCGGCTAAGCCTAACCCCCTCTGAATAGGGTCTCTGCCGCGCTTGGGTTTTCTTTTCCGTGGGCTGATAGGTGGATTTTAAGCTCCCTAAAAATGAAACTTCTATGTTTCAAATGTGAAGCGTGATCAAGGTGGCTTATTGGATGCCTACCCCCTTGATCCTAACTTAAGCTATAATTTCTCGTGTGGCCCCTGTGGGGAGAGTTTAGTGAGTTGGTTTAAGTTATTTTTAGGTGGCTTTATTTTCTTAGTGGGTGAATGTGTGTGAGCGTATGGTGAACAATCTCATAATTTGAACATATGGATATCGGTGATCCTTTACAAAAGTCCCCTAGTTAAACTATGTGATGTTGTTCCTTGCTCAAATAAAAATCCATTTGCGGATAATGGGCTGCTTCCAAAACCTCCTAATTAGTCTATGTGAGTGACTAAAGGGAGATGGAGAATCACAAATATAGAGTGTTCATATGCTTTTCTAGGGTCATCCAATGGTTCAAAGACAACAGAGATTACTTGCTCTAACTTGTGATTCAATCCTAGTCCCACAATTTCCTAAATGCAAAAATTGAAATTTAAACTAAACAATTTGTACACTAGTTTATGCATGTGTGGTCATGAGCCACTTACTTGGACTAGTTAAACTAAGTGTGCATACCAAAAATTTGCAAAAAACATAAATTGTTCAGAAAGCAATGGTTAGTTCGCCCCCTACTTAAACTATGTGAACACTTTTTTGCAAAAAACCAACTTAAATGAAAACTAACTAAATGCCTACAAAAAGCAGCAAAAATCAGTCTTCAGAAGCTGTGGGGTATCAACACAGGTGTTGGCAGATACATTAGGGGCTGCCCAACACACTTACAAGCACAAAAAATGTAGAAGATAGGGAGAAAAACTCTCTCTGCAGATTGCGCGCAAAAACCTCTGACAGGTGCGCTTTCCTGTGCGCAGGTCACCTCTGAACGTGCGCCCTGCGTGTCTGTGTGAAAAAAAAGCGCGCAAAATTCCTGCAAGTAAAAGAAATTAGGAGCTTCCTTCTTCAGTCTATCACCTCAGTGAGTCTAGGGAATGCAAGATGGGTCAAAAGACTGTCAACTCCACTCCAGCATAGACTAAGGTTCTCTTGCAAAAAATGGCACAACCACATAAACTTGAAACACATCAGTGGAGTTGCCAATCCTGTTGTGGTGGATTCGACACACGCGTGTATGAAATCACACGCGTTTAGAGAATGTGGTCTTTTCTATAAACCATAAGTAACAGGCAGTATCTGGGGGGAGCTCAGAAGTATAAAACTTTAATGAAGTAATACACTAAAGTATGCTCTGTTAAAAAACTAAAACTAAAAACACAAAAAGAAGCTATATAGAGAGTTCCAAACAGTAACAAGGTAAACAACGGCTCGATGGCCTTCTTCTTATTGAATTCTTGGAATGAAAAAAAAAATCTTACCCACTTGCCAAAGGGCCTAGGCAGAGGTTCTAGGACCCGATGCAAGGATGTTTTTCCTTCAAGTTCTGCCTTCTGATGCAATCTAACTCTCTCTCTTTGCTGCAATGGGCTAAGATTGTTGGGTGGCCAACAATCGAGTCCTCTTCTTCAGCTTATGCTGCTTGGGTCACACAAGACACTGGTGTTGCTTGGGCAACTTTGGCCAGCATAACTTTGTGCTCACCCATTGTTCATCTCTTTGAGGGTTTATATAGGTGAGCTTTCAAACCTCCTTCCCTCCCTTGGTACATGGTGGATGGTGACCCAAGGGAGGGGCAATATTCCATTGTGGGCTAAAATATGCTTTTGTGTGCTCACACAAGGCCTAAGGAGGCGATGGTGCTATCCTTAGGTGGATTTCACATAAGGAGAAACTGTCCTTTGCTTGCTTGTGGTCCCGGAAAGTGACTTTTTGCTACTTCCAGGTGTGCGCGCTTATCGAGCTCCAGTGCGCGCAGAAGGTGCTCTTTTCGAAGGAAAAAGCGCGCATTTGAGCATTTATGACTAGTTCAACTTTGAATTGCTCAAAACCTTAGAATTCTTGATTCCATAATGTATTTCTGTCCTATAAATCCTTGGGCTCGACATTAATTTATGTCATGTTCTGCTGTATGATTTTCCAGTGTTAATAGTTGATGTATCCCTTCAAAACCAGTCCTTTCAGTTCTTCTTTATTAACTGATACCTACCTTTCATTGAGCTGAGAGGTTCATTCTACAATCCAGGGTGAAGGCGATGTGTAAGTATGGTCGTGCTCAAATTGGAGTTGACATGTGTCCCTCTTAAAATAAGAATAAAATATTCTCTAATTAGAAAAACAATGTTGGCTATAATAAAAAAATTATGATATGCATGTTTAATTACTTGTCCATATGACTTGATATAATTTAATGTAAATTAATTAGAAGTAAAAAAAAATTATGTGAGTTAGATTTTTAAACCTTATACTTTTCAAAAATATTTTAACATGTGATATCAACTTCATATATATCTATATATAGAAAAAATGTTAAAAGAGAATATTTTAAAGTTGTATAAAGTCAACCCCCAATCAGGGTGTGACGCGAGAGTGGATGGGCATGTGGATCATGGAAATGAGTAAGTTGACACGGGGTGGGGATGGTGGACAACCCACCCCATGCGATCACAAGCTGGGAGAAAATGAAGATAGGTGGGGTAGTAGAGTGTTAGTGGTGGATGGGGATGCAGGTCACACGCCAAGACGAGTGGCAAGGGTGATAGGTTACATGCAAAGTTTGGTTAAGGGTCATTGCATAATGTTGTGGATTGTAGAGAAGGATGTTACATTAATTGGAACACTGGTGTGAGGGCGCGACAAAGAAGAAGGCTACCATGCAACCAAGGTGCAATGATCCGGGTATGTATCTCAAGATCCTTTGATAGTGATAACAGGGGTATTGTCTCAAGGTAGGGTGAATGAGCTGAAGAAATCACCGAAACTGGGCCATATGATTGCTGAAACAACAATTAGTTTCTCTGTGCTGAACCATGTCGTGTCAATTTCTTGTTGTATGGTAAAATGCTGGCCCAAATGGGCATGTTTCGGTATTGAAATTATATTATTGTCTGTATATTTATTAGTGTAGTCTACAATTTCTTCAAACTATGGCGTCAAATGGCTCGTCATGTGAAGGGTGGTTTATGTGGTTTATTAAGACCAACAAAGGGTGGTTTCTATGGTTTTTATGGTTTCTATGGTTTCTTCTGGCTAGACATGCGGTTTCCATGGCTTATTAAGACCAACTAGGGGTTGGAACACTCTTTCATAGGGGTTTTGAGAAATGAAACTATATGTAACCTTAACAGTCAATGCATTGAGGTGGTGGTCGAATGCGAGCCCAACTGGGTGAAATTCTGGAGGAAAATTTGGATATGGCTGAGAGGGATTAAGAACCATGTTTGCTTTGATATTTCAGTTCTGCCTAGTTTGTATATCTCTCTGGCTTCTTCACAGAGGGTGATAACTCTAGTGTGGATTCGAGTGGATTCACAGTTTCTAGGTGGTCTAAGAAACATGAAAATGGTTAAGGAAAAACCTGGTAAAGGCAATGGAGGATGAGGTGGCAAGCCTGTGAGAGAGAAAGGAAAGGAAAAGGGAGCTTCCACGAGCAACCCTCAGCACAGAAGTGGAAGAAAAAAAAACCAAGAAAATATGCAAAATCTACTGGATACATATGGGGTCAGTACTCTGGCTCAAGTTAAGTCTATGATTTATGGGAGAAATATTTGAACAAAAAGGTAGAGACATACCTTCTGAATGAATAATTGGAACCTTTGGTGATAGACCCAAGAAATACTAGAGGTTGACTGAATTTATTCAAAAAATTAATACACCTATACTGGTCCATGAAATGCTTGATGTTGAAGGCCATTATGTGTGTTAGCCACCTATAAAATTTGTTATAGCAAAAGGTGGCTAAAAATTTTGGAGCCTTCAAGGAAAAAATTTTATTGCTAAAAAGTGTTGGCTCTTGAAGACTCTTGAAGGCTTCATGCCTCTATCCCAATCTTCACTACTGTGCCTATTCTACATTCAGAAATCATGTTGATTCCCAAGGAAGAATACTGCTGCAAGCACCACTTTCCTTTTCCCCTTTTTCCAAAACTACCCTCATCTTTGCCTTTCCTTCTCCCATGAGATCCTTCATTTTCATGTTTTTCCCCTTTCCCCTTCATCATAATCCCTTTGACAAGGTTAAAGACTCCTTCTTTGCCTTATCGAAACCCTCAAAACCTTTGAAAATCATTGAAAATCCATGAAAATCATGTTTTTTTATGTATTGTAGACTTAAGCCCCCTTGGGCTAAGTCTTTGACCCTTCCCTTCCATATGCCTTGGTGCTAGAACCAACCGCCAGCCTTCTGAGCGCTTTTCAAGTTGCCCAATTGCGATTAGCCCCTCGTATTTAACCCCCGGACATATGGTTTTCCATATAACCTATTATTTCCTAAATCTACCTCAGGCTGAAGGAAGGCAGAGTTCAGGGTAACATCAAACCATGCTCAGTCTGGTAGCTAGCCCTGCCAGAACAGGAGAGGGCTCTCTCCGGGTCAATCTCAGCAAAAATAGTCAATAGGGCTTGAGATGACTTGAAATAAAAGCTAATTTTAGGCTAGGTATATAAGTAAAGGAGTTTGACTTTGTTTTTGGGGGTTTTTGTTGGATCAAAGGGAAAGGCAGTTTTGGGTGCGGGGATAAGGCATAGTTTTTGCAGAGTTCTGATTGGGGCAAGGAAGGAAATTGTTTTGATGCTTTATATTGAGTGAATGGATGGATCAGACTGGTGAGGATCTGAATAGGGCAAGAGGGTCTCAAGAGTCCTCCTCAAATAGATGAAAACATGAAAAATTAAACAAAACTAAAGGCAGAGCAGAGCAATCCAATGAATTCCACCTTTAACACTGATTTGTTTAATCTAAGAAGAAAGGAGAGAGAAAATGATACACATAAACATCAGTGAACTTATAGTTACATAGAGAAACACACCATCAAAACACAGAGCCACATGGATCCCAAAAAGTGCTGCAAACCCTGGTCTATTCCTTTGCCAAAAGTGCAGAGATGAAATGTACAATGAAGTGCCAAGCAATCCTAGTGTCCAACCCTGAAAATGACTAAGAAAATACATCATATAGACAAGCCTAACCCATTCCCATGTCTCTAGGGGTCAATCTCATCATTCTAGGAGCTGTTTCAACCATATCTAAACTAGGAACTAGAAAATAGGCCATGAAACAACTTGCCTCTATATGCTAGGAAACTGATCCATTCACTTACATTTCACCTTTTGGTGAATGAATATTCTAGAATGAGTAAAAATGCGCCAAAATTACATCATGGTAATGAAATTACATCAAGGTACATCAAGAGTTACATGAAAAATTGAAACTGGCCAAAACTAGGCGAAATTCTGAGCAGCTGAGTGAAAAATAGGCCAAAATTCTCTATGCGCCGCGCCTGGAATCTGTATGCGTAGCACAATTTTGGAGCTGATTTTTAGGCCCTTATTGAAGTCCAAATTGAGCACAGGATATATCGTTGGAAAGACCTACTTGTCTACTTTCCAACCCAAGTGGAATTTCTAGATTTGGTTTCCATTTTCCCCTCCAAAAGTTCAATCTCCCAACACTGCTTCCTGTGTGTGCAGAAAGTGGTAGAAATGCCATTTCTAGGGTGTTTTTGACCCTTTAGGCAACCCAGAACTTGATGAAATCCTTAGGTAATCCATGAGCATGCATAAATTTTGATGAAAAATCCAAAAATGCAAATTTTCCCCCCTGAAGAGCTGCTAATTATAAGTGCGCGCCAAGTGGCGCTACGCGTCGGACAGAAAAACCTGTTTTGTGACCAAAAAAATTCAAAATTGACAAAATGTTTCCCAAATTTCTTGAAATTTGGGCTGAAGGTCCCTAATCAAATGCTATGCTCGTCCAAAGAAGCTTCAGCCAAGATTTGGAGCCTATCATGCCTTTTGCGACGTTTCAGTGCCCTCCTTAGCCTTGCCTTCGGGATTTTGATCCTTGCTTTACAAACATGATGTCGTGCCCAATAATGTTTCTTCACGTGTCTGAGCATGTTTTTCTCCTTTTTTTCCTTCTCCAATAGCTTCTCAAGATGAATTTTGACCCTTTCAAGCCAAGTCTCTCTATCAGCCTCGATCTCACTCTCAATGGGTGTCATCTCAGATGGGCTTCTTCGGGTAGCTTGCCGGTTCTCACGGATGTTTTGCAACTCCATGATCGTCTGCTGATCCTCCAATTGTTTGTTCCGCTGCTCCAGATAGTTTATGATCCATTGATCTCTCTGCAACTTGTTGTTCAATGTATCAATCTCAGCTTTCTGCTCCTGAATGATCTCTCTCAATTTTGAGCTTGGAGAGCTCAAATCCTCATCAATCAATACGAAATCAGTGTCCTGGCCTCCTAAAGGGCCCTCATCCTGCATGGGCCTCTTTCCTCTGTCCTATACCTGTACTTGTGCTGTTTATGACGGCAACGAGACCCTTTCCACCCCGGGTGGAGATATTACTCGTTGGGCTGCTGGAAACAATACTCTCGTGCCTCTCTGATAAGTGACATACACTGGCACACCGATAGGCTCTGTCTCGGGACCTTCAAACTGATGTGAAGGTTCACCTGCATCGTGAAAAATCTCCGGAGGAGGCTGAGGGGCTGTGAAGAAGTCACAGGAAATGAAATCTTCCCATGTAATGCCCTGCAATCCAAGCTGATGTACAACAATGATCTTGATGAGTGCATAGTGATAAGTGTTGTTGTATTGTTGCTCAGGAGTCTTCTTCTGCACAAGAGTGGTCATTCTCTCAATGTTTCGGCACATGAAATATGGAATGTTCATCATCCTCACTCTCATGAAATGCATCAATAATCTGATGTGGTAGGCATAGAGGCGTGAAAACCGGCCCTCACAACTGAAGTATCTGATAATGAGTCTCATCAAAGGTGCTTAGGATTCCTTCAGAAACCGGAATGGGAATACCCTATTGAGCTGTCTCACATAGCTAGGCCTGATGTATGGTTCATAATGCACTCTGTCCACCTGCTATCTCTTGTTCCACTCTTCACCTACATTTAGTATTCCTGTTGCCTGAGAAATGGTTTCTGGTGTCAAGGTGAAGTTTACACCAGCAAGAGTTACTTGACCATCATGAAAATGTAAAACAAACAACCGAGCTAACTCCTAATGATGCTGAATCCGAGCAATCATCTCACAATACTGATAGCATCACTGCTCTCGAAAACATGCCATGGCAAGTGGGCAGGCCTGCAACTGAGTCAATGAGGTGGGCTTTTCTCTCACATGTTTTCCACCTTTACGAGGCCTTCTCGGTGCATGCAGCTCAGTGGTAGAATCACTGTCTTGTTCATATGATGAATCTGTGTCCATCTCCATGGTGTTACAAGGTATATGTCAAGTATATGTTGATTTGTATGAGGTGAGAATTTGGTGTCTTTCGTTTCAATTGCCAAAATATGTGCCAAATGAAGAGGGACTGTGGTAAATAAGACAATGGGAAAAATGGGGTTCAGTCAAGTGAAAATTGAAGTGTGAGGACAGTCACTTGACTGTTTGGAGATTTTGGATTTAGGAATTTTTGCAAATCATATGGGGAAAGGAACAATGATAGGGAATGGTAGGATTTAGGGATAGGGAAAATATGACTTGGGGATAAGTGATTTGGGATGTAAGGGAGTAGGGGAGGGACTGTATGATGATATGACAGTGATGGGAAAGGGAAACACAGGTGAGAAATGGAGTGGGAGTGTTTTGGCACCAAAGTCAAATTTGAACACTCAAACTCAAACCCTAAGGAGCAGTTTTTGATAAGAGGATAGGGTTTAAAATTTGACATTCAAATTCTCCAAATCAAACTTCGAAACCACACCAAACATTACTCAATAACAATTTCAATATCAGTCGGACTTACTCGGGCAAATGGGAGCGAAAGATTTGAAATTTCGTTGAAGGCAATGACAAAATTTTCATGTCGGCTCTGTGCGCCGCGCGCACAACCCAGTGCGCCGCGACTAGTATGTGCGTTGTGCATGTTGTAATTTACACAGTGATGTGCGGCTCTATGCGCCACGACTTGCCAATGCGCCGCGACCTTCCTCCTGTGCACTGCGACTGAATTTCACCCACAGTCGGTTCTTCAAAACCCTGTTTTCATTCCTCCACAATTTGACTCAGCTTGATGATGTCTTTGGCATACCAATGGATTGTTCAAACACCACAAATATCTTATATGCCCAATGACTTTGATTTTTAATTTCAAATAACCCACTTTCTAATGTTTCAACTTTGGCACTTTTCACTTTTTAATACAAACTCTGTTTTGCTTGTTTCCTTTGAGTTTTTGAATGAATGACGAAACTCTTGTCTATTTTTTGCAGGGATAGCTGACATGGAATTTGGCAAAGGCGACCAGGGTTGCGCCTGAAGAACTTCACAACTAAAAATTTTGAAAATTACATGGCAATTTATTACGAAAGATAAAAATGGATGATTTTTCTTCAAAACAGAGTTTTGAAGAAAAGTCATGATCAAGAAATATAACCATGAAATTTTGCAATGAAAACTTATTTCGAACTTCCCTCATGTGCATGCTGGAATTATTGGACATTTTGAAGACTAAACCCTAGACCTAATGACTAAACTGACTCTTTTGCTGACCAAGAGACCAAACAGGACTGTGAATGACTTTAAAATTGATTTTGATGAACAGACACGAACCAGCAGGTACATGACATGAGGGACATGAGTGACAATACCCTTCCGTCAGATGATCGATGCTCCTAATGGAATGCAAATGACTGAACTGAATGAGACACCTAAAAATGAAATGTAACAAAAGAGATTTTGATCTCTGATGGAGGGATGCAGAGACCGACTCTAACATTGGCTCCAATGGGGATGGTAGCTCCTTGGAGGTGCCAAGAACTACAAATTTCTCGGAGAGTAGGCAGTGCCTTCGTCCATTGGTTTATGGAGTCCATAATTTCGAAAAATCAACACAAAAATCTTGACTTATTTATTGACTGAAAATTTTGACTCAAACTGACTCAATTTTGAAACTGAAAGGACTGAAAAATGTGACTCAACAAACTCAAACCAAAGCTGAAATCAATCTTCAGAATTATAACCTTCACTTTGGGCCCCAAACTGAAAAAAATATCACAGCGCACACTTGCAATGAAACTGAAATAAATGGTATGTACAGTGACAATGTAGGCAGCAGAAAACATCTCAGAAATGATACCGCTTGAGCAGCCGACCATTGACCGGCCCTCCTGGACAATCTTCCCCATTCATCTCCTTCAGAAGAAAAGCATTCTGACCCCGATATGCAGCAATTTTAAAGGGTCCTTTCCATATATTTTCGAACTTACCGTGCTTACCTTTTTCCTCGTTCCTTGCATCCCATTTCAGCACCACTTCTTCCAATTGAAATTTGTCCGCCTTTGCGTTTCTGTCATAGATTTTCTTAATTCTCTCCTGCGGCTTGAATGTGTTTTGAAAAACTTCTTCCCTCGTCTATTGAAAATGGATCATTTGATTTATTCTTCTCTGCATATGATCATCTTCACTGCCAGCTTCCTATAGAAGTTTGACCACCAGAACTGCGAGAGAGGTAGGAAACACTGTATCAACTCCATAAACTAACTCAAAAGGGGACATACCAATGGATTTCTTCTGACTCACTCGATCTACCCAAAGTGCATTGACTAACTTCTTATGCCAACTTTTCTTATTTATTTCCAACAACTTTTTAATGATGTTGACCAACGATTTGTTGGAAGACTCTGCCAATCCATTGCCTTGCGGATGATAAGCAGTTGAGTGTCCCAAAATGATATGATGCTTGTCACAAAACTCAATCATCCTTTTTTATTTGAAAGCTGCTGCGTTATCAGTGATTAGATTATTCGGGCAACCAAAACGAGACAAAATTTTATTCTCAAGGAAAGAAATTATTACCGAATCCATAGCTTGCCTGGTGGGAACTACTTCAATCCATTTCATGAAATAATCTGTCACTGTTAGGATCCATCTATGCTAACCTGAAGAAGCGGGATGAATTTCTCCAATGAAATCCAAAACCCCACTGCTAAAAAGGAGCACTTACTTCAATATGCTTAAGTGGCAAAGGCTGCAATTTCTGCCTCCCTTTGAAAATCTGACATTCATGACAGCTTTTGACAGTCTTATACACATCAGCAAAAAGTGTAGGCCAATAGTATCCCGCTCTCAAAATCTTATTGGTTGTTGTCTTCCAAAAAAGGTGACCGCCACAATCTCCCTTATGAAAATCCTCCATAACCTGCCTTGCTTCTTCTTCCACCAAACAGTTTAACAAAACACCACTGGGATCTTTCCAATAAAGTGAATTATTCAAAACACAAAACTTAGCAGCCTTCAACTTCATAGTTCTACTTTTGTTTCTAGCCATGCCAGGCAGTGGTGACAAATTTTGAAGCACATATACAATATCTGAATACCAAGGAGAAAGAAAAAATATGTCTGATACCTGAACTGATGAACTTTCCTCATTCTCCTCGGACATAGCAGCAATAAGATTGATGTCCAAGGCGTGTAAATTAGATTCAGCCATTAGCTTTTCCAACCCTTGTCCTTTGATAAGCTTTGTAGGCTTTATCGCCACATCATACTCCAACAAGGCTGCAATCCATCTGCCCCGTCTTCCTTCCGGATCTGTTTGCACTAAAACATCCTTTACAGCAGCATTAGGAACATAAGAGATAATATGAGAATGAATAATATATACTCGGAAATCTTTCAATGCTTTCACAATAGCAAGAGCTTGCTTTTCAATGATGTTATATTTCAAGGCTGCATCTCTTATAGTACGGCTGAAAAAAGAAATTGGTTTTTCATGCCCATCTCTTTTCTGCATTAATACCACTACCATAGTATGCTCTGAAGCAAATGAAAACAAAATAAAATCCTGAGTGTAATTCGGGCTGATCAAAACCGGAGCTGAAGAAAGGACCAAATTCACTAGATTGAAAGACTTTACTGCCTCCTCATACCATTTCACTGCGCTATCCTTCTTAAGCATGTTTTTAATCTCTCTTAAATGTTCAGCAAGGTTAGGCACAAAGCGGTGTAAAAAATTCATCTTACCATTGAAAGACTGAATCTTCTTCTTATTTCGGGGAAGATCAATTTTCCAAATTGCTTCAACTCGAGCTAGGTCAATACGGATGCCATCTTTTGAGATAATATGACCAAGAAGTTTTCCCTCATCCATGGAAAACAAACTCTTCTTCGGATTGAGTGACACACCATACTTTCTACATCGCTGAAAAACAATTTTCAGATGGTAAAGGTGCTCTTCATCAGAATTGGAAAAGACTGTCAAATCATCAAGATACACAACTAGGAACACATCTTTCTCATTCGCAAATGCCATGTCCATTGCACGTTGAAATTTCGCACCATAATTCTTCAAACCGAAAGGCATTTTAGCCTAATGGAAATTTCTCCACGGAGTGGTGAACGTTGTTTTGTCTCTATCATCCTCATGGACCAGAATTTTTTTATACTCGGAATAACCATCAAGTACTGACATACGAGATGCTCCAACTACTCGCTGCAATATGTGATCCATTTTGGGCAATGGATAATTGTCTTTCAAAGAAACCTTGTTCAAATTCCTAAAATCAATGCACAAACGAATCTCACCTGTCTTCTTGCGAACGAGCACCAAATTGGAAATCCAATCGGAAAATCTTATAGGAACAATCATACGAGCCTTGTATAATCGATTCACCTCCTTTTCGATTGAGGGAAACAACCTCGGATTTATCCTTCTCAAATTCTGCCTGGAAGGCTTTTGATTTGGCTTAATAGGAATGGTGTGCTGAATTATATTTGTATCATATGTCTTCAAATCTGAATAGTCCCAAGCAAATACATCAGCAAAAGAAGACAACAAACTAACATATTTTGCTTTTACCTCCAGTGGCAATGCTTTGGACAACTTCACCATCTTTGGATTCTGGGCAGATCCAATGTTCACGTCCTCAACTCCCTTTTCAGTTGGGCGCAAGGTTGGTTTTCTAGCTACGTCATCTTGATCAAAAAGTTCTTATAAAGGTATCAAACCCTTAGGAATGACATTATCTTTCAGCTGTAATACTTCCATCTAATTTATTTGCACATCAGCCTCACCATCATCAGGCTCCATGTCAATTGAAGTCTCCTTGAATTTGCCTTTGTTTTGTAGAAATTCATCAATCTCATCATCATCTTGGAATACTTGCCAATGCCTTTGGTTGTCCGGGACAGTTGGATGGTGTTTCACATGGATTTCAAACTTGTTACTTGAGTTCATTGGGATCTTCAAATTACTTGTTGCCTTAGCAAGAGCATCTGCAATACCATTCTGAATACGAGGGATACAATTCAAAGTATAGTCTGAAAACAACTTCAAGATATCAAGAACAGCATTTCGATAAGCCCGAATTCGAGGATGCTTAGCTTGAAACTCACCCTTCACTTGCTTAATTACCAACTCGGAGTCGCCATACACTGCAATTCTCTTAGCATTCAACTTTCTAAGTATTTTCAGACCAGCAATCAAATCTTCATATTCTGCTTCATTATTCGAACAATCAAAAGCTAATTTGTGAGAACAAACCCTCACATTACTCGGTACCTTGTTTGGGGCGCAAAAAGGACTGCGTACCCAAATACCAATTCCAACACTGTCACTCCCAACTGCACCATCGAAATCCATAGTCCATAAACCATCTTCATCTTCTTCCAAGTGCTGAAACTTTGTTTGCTCTGTTATTTCTGCTTGCTGTCCATCAACTTTCTGCTACTGTCGGGCGGCTGATTGCTCAGCGGAACTCTCAAGCTCTTGCCTTTATTTCATCAAAACTTCTCTGAAATTTTCTATGATCTCCGAAATGTCCTCTGCTTCAACTAACTGACTATCTACATCATTGAAACTATCTGAATACAAAACGAAAGACTCTAAATCTGTATGTACATAATTAATCAGATGATTTACCGGTTTCTCCTTGCTGGTGATCACATACTTCATTTTTTTCTCCCGATATAATCTTCTCATCTGACTGAACATAGGAATGGTAGCATAGGAGAAATTGAGCTGTAATGTTCCCTTCAACTTCGATCCCCAAGATCTGGAAAGAAGCATGCCAAATCTAGGAGGTATGTCCACCACAACCACATCCATCAAAATGTTCTTCATAGGAATCTAATCTAAAATAACCACCAAATCTTTGATGAACCCGATGCATCTTACTCTATTGGAATCAAAATAATAAAGATCATGATATTTCCTAGTGATGTCCAATCCCAATTTCTCCATGATTTCCCTCGGCATGAGATTATGGGAAGCTCCAGAATCAAACATGGCATTATGCAACACAAAATCATGCAATATGAGACTGATATAAAAGGGGGGCACATCGTTATCGGGAGACTCACCATCCAATGCTGGACCAAATATCAACTCAGGTTGATCATCTTCCACATTCACCATATCAGACATTGGATCGAAATTCAAAATTTTAGATACTTGACCCTTGTAACTGCTATTTCTCATCAACTCAGTCAAAGGAATGGAAACTTTTAACTTAGAAATCTCACTCTCTAAGTTAAAAGCTGAAGCTTTTTCTACCTCTTTGACCGGAGCATCCTTCTTTTCAACTTTCTCTTTCGATTGCTGCTGGAGACTTGCTTGTAGTAGGATCAGCTACATCTTTTCCCTTCTTCTGTGCAATGGGTGCATCATTCTTTGGTGCTGAAACTTCCTTTATTTTTTGGATTGGGTTGATAGGCACATCTCTGTTTCTAAGTGAATATTGTCACTGCTGGGTGGACAAAGCATTCATATAACCTCTATGATACTCATCCGACTCTTCTTCAAGAGCTGCATCATTTGCCAAGATAAAATCCTCATCCTTTTGTTAAGCTGAATTTTCTGCATACTCATCATCCTCGGTGATAAAGGTTGGCATATCATCAGGCATAAAAAAGTGATTTTCTTCTCCAATTACATTGTCTTCATCATCTGATTCCGGGCCAACAAAATTCTGCTACAAAGGAGTTTTTACCTGCTGTTGTGCCGGTGGTTCTTGTGCTCGCTGCTCTCGTTGTTTGATCCGAAATTTTCGTTGCTGCTATCCATGGAAATTTGGATTTCTGATCTGCGGTTTGGGCTTATCAAGTGTCAGTCTTTCAATCATCTTTTCCACCTTGCGAAGTACCTGATATGAAGTAGAATCTTCTTCCTTTATTGCGACTTTCTTTTCTGCTCTCAATCTAGCTCTCTTGTCATTCAAGTTATTGTTTGGTCAATTTAGTGTGTCCTAAATTGCTGCATTTAATTTGTCAATCCGGGAATCGTAAGCTGATGAAGTGCGGCGCACTATATGTGCAAGATAACCTATTTCTTAACTTTTGTCGTTTTTGGTCTTTCTAAGGTGAGATGGGAATTCTAAAATGAAAAACAAGTTTGGTTATATTTGTTCAAGGAAGTGATATCCCCTATAATGATTTACCAATCTTGAAACTTTAAAAGCAAATTGAAAATTACAATGACAAGACTTGAAAGAAAGTAAAAGTGTACTGCTGAAATGAAAAGGTGCTGCTAATCTAATGAATCAAAACATGAAACTAGTGAACATGAAAACCAAACTATTCTTGCTGCCAACTGAACACAAAAGAAACTACGCTTATGGAAATTCAAAATTGCAACAAAATAAATCTAAATCAGATTACATCAATTCATTTTCTGACCCTTCATCATTAGACCAGCTATGATTTTCGGAAGTAATCATAAACAACTTGTGTAACTGATATTTAATTTGCAAAAAGTAAACTAATACTAAACCATACACTCATGATTCAATCCCTCACCATCAGTCCAGCTGTGGCTTTTGGAGGCAACTGAAGATGTCATACATGATTTAATATATCTAAATTTGCAGAAAAGAAACTAATACTAAACTACACATTTCATAATGCAGTCCCTCACCATCAGTCCAGCTGTGGCTTTCGGAGGTAACTGAAGACGCTATGAGCAGCTTAATATATCTAAATTTTCAGAAAAGAAACTAATACTAAACTACACATTTCATAATGCAGTCCCTCACCATCAGTCCAGCTGTGGCTTTCGGAGGTAACTGAAGACGCTATGAGCAGCTTAATATATCTAAATTTAACTACTGAATCAGATAAGCAAAACTGAAATATACAAAGCAAGACTGAAGTTAAACAAAAGCTATGAAAAGCAAACTAGCAGCAGAACAATGTTAGTTTCATGTCATTAGTCAAAATACTATGAAAAATGCCCGGGCTGTCTACCTAAAACCTGCACAAGAAAACTGATCAGTGATTAACAATCATAAAAACATGAAAGACAAAAATGAAATGGAAATTATGGAAATGTATAAACAGAAATGAAACAACTACAAAGTATGAACATATGATGGATTATGATACAATGACTTTTTAAAAGAAATGAAATGAGAAATGTACACTAATACACAAAACCTTAGCTGAGCAGGGGCCCTCTACACAGCTTTGGTAACGATCCTCAAACACGAATTAAGTTGAAAAACAGAGTCTTCTCATATTAACAAGCAGTTCATTACAGAATGGTAGTGTTACGGCTCAAGGGCAGCGTAATCACTACAAAGCAAACATAACAGAGTACGAACATCAACTATCAATTAACAACTATCAACTAACTCTACGTGCGTATGCAAACGCTCTATATATAACAGCAAACTGTAACTGTTTCCTAAAGTTCATGATGACAGGGAGCACGTAGACCACTACAGCCACGGATATAAGAGTATGGCCGTGTTGGAAAGTGAATCTACGGAAGGTGGATGCTTGAATTCAACTCCAGAACTCTGCACAGATGTCGATTTAACCTCCGCAAGCTTAGAAACAGCCGTATGGATGTTTATTTGCCACGAAACAGAGTCCAGCCGACATGAAACTCCATAGTTGACTTCCACGTGGATGGCTTTGACCGCGGCTTCTTTGGAAGAGTTTACTTGAACCAATAGGACACGAACCATGTCCTCGTCATTCCTAGCCTGCCCATGTGGCTCGTTTCCCTTGTAGACACCTGTAGCATATAATTCCACAAAATAGCTGCGGAAAGTTGCAGCAGCTGCGGAAAGTGGCAAGTTTCCGCAGCTGTATGAACAAAATCTGAATCAAATAGAAAACACAAAAACATAATTAAAAACCATGTTAGATACCCTTTTGCACATGATATTGACAATTTTGGAGGTTTAGGTGAGTGAAAAAGATATGGAAAAGTGTATGGAAAAGAGGCAAATTCGGGACTCAACATACCCCCATTGTGAAGGTGTTGCATGTCCTCATGCAACCAAAATTTTGATACTCTTTGTTCAATTCATGTGCCTTGATACTTCAGCCAGCACATCTAACCCCCTTCTCTTCTTCTTTGGTACTGCCATCATTCTGGGTTTCTTCATTAAGCACTTGAATTTTATATTCACAAGTGCTTTGCTCAATTTTTGGCATTTCCTTTTTAACTTCTTATTCTTCTTTTGCCAAATACCCAAATGTAACATAGTATTGTCATGGATGATCTTGTCCAGTTTGCCTTGCTCTTTGAGTGTTTCATTTTCATTTTTGATATGCCGATTCAAAAGCTCCAGCTCAAAAATTTCCTGTTTTAATGACTGAACTAAATCATCCTGCAATGTATGAGGCTGAATAGAAGAGGTACTTGGACCTGTGGCTGCCTTCTCCAAGGATTCTATTTAGTCATATACCTCCTGCTGTTTGGGATCTACTTCCGGTGTCTTTTTCATTGGGCTGTCCCCAAAATGCTGCAAAGGAGAATTATGTTCAAAATCTGGTCGAGGAGGGCTTACATCAATATTTTGCTGAGAATAAGATGGAGTATGCTCATTGTCTCATTGGGGTGAAAGGAGTCAAGTTCATTAACTGGATCGAAATGGACTATGGCTGGCTGAGACTGTCTTAGATGTCTCTCACCCAAATCAATGAAATGAGACCCCTAAATTTGTGTTTTTCTCAGGTTTCCCTTAAGCCTGCTGCTTCTCCTCACATGCTGGGGTACACTACCCTTTTGTTCTTGTTTTCCTGTTTTTGCCTTCTTGGATAGAGATGACTGTTTTTGAAGAAAAATTAATCTTTCAGATAGAATTTGGTGATCTTCTTCTTCAGAAGAAGGAGTTTTATGGACAGCCTCAATAATTTCTTTCCCTTTTGATATTATTGGCTTCTTAACTTTAATTTCCTTCTTCTTCCTTTTTACCAATCTCTCTTCCCTATCAGTTTTTTCTATAGTAGTAGTAGAAGTATTTTGGATTTCATCTACTGTTATTTTCCTTCTACTTCTTTTTGTTGTGCTAGCTGCGGGAATTTCCTGTGTAGGAGCATCTTGGGTTTCAACATTCATTTTCTTTCTTCTACTCCTTCTAATTGAACTTCCTTCAAGAATTTCCTGAGGCTCTTCAAAGAAGTTTCTAACTAGGAATTGTTCCCATGTATATTTTCTTTCTTTTAGCTCCTTTTCAATCAGAATTTTTATAAGGCCGTGGTGATAAAGATGAGGCTCTACATCTCCCAGGTGTTTTTGAACAGTCACAGCCATTTTCTTTAAGCTATTGAATAGAAAATAAGGGAGATTGAGAGTTTGGTTTTCAAGAAAATTCATCAATAGCCTAGTATGGTACATGTACATAGAGCCAAAACGGCCTTCACATGTAATAAATTTCTGAACAATTAGTAGTAAAGTGGCCCATTCTTCCTTTATTGCATGCACAGGGATTCCTCTTTTAAAAACAGTGATATCCATACCTTGATTCCGTAGGATTGTTCTCCATGCCTCATCACTGATACTTTTATTTTTGAACCAACGTTCTCCTTCCCGAAGAAGCTCTGTGGCTGTTGCTATTGATGCTTCATTGACCAAAAACTTGAGGTCTCCAACTTCTGCTTCCGAGCCATCAAATGATCTTGCAAACGCTTTTGTAACTTCTCTGTGGTAACCCCTGAATTTCTGAATAAAACGCAGCCATTTAGCTTTCCTCAACATCTCTTTTGCTTGCGGATATCCCTCTCTAAACTTCGGTCCTTCCGGCTCTGCCCTTAATAATTTTCCCATTTCACTTCTCCGTGCTTCACAAGTTTGCCTCTGTGAGGGTTTAAGTTGAAATGGAACGATGGAATACACAGGATCGAGCACAATACTGTGGGGATGTTATCATAAAATGGAAATGAGCACCATAAAAGGAATGGAGTAAGACTGTGGGTGGATATACGGGAGTGAGAGTGAGCAAAAGGAACGGAATGGAGTGAAACAGGGAGTGAGAATGAGTAGAGTGGGGTTTTGTAAACACGACAGAGACACGACAAAAGAGGTTAACAAAGTATAATGCATTCGGCCGCATTTTGAATTTTGGTGGCTGTGTAATGAATATAAACACGTTTCAATCAACGGTTATTAATTTATGCGGCTTGTAAGAGTCCTTTGTCAACTCAAATACGTATCATTATCTCCGGTGGGATATTAGAACATGAGTGAGAGTCAGAATTTCAATGATGAAACCGTTTATGAATAAATGCAAGAGGATAACATGGAAATCGTGGAAGGTTACGGGACTGTCAATATAATCATTGCGCGTTATGGGTAGAGCTCATAGTTTAAAATTATATAAAAATGTGTTTTTCGATACTATTTGAGATAAACTTTATTCATACCTTTGGAATCCTTGCTTTTGCCCTTGGTCTTCAACTGATTGATCTTCATTAGTGTCTTGAATGTTCCATTGATCCTCCCCCCTGCATTTTATTTCATAATTATGGAAATAACAACTAACTGTACATTCTTCTTGAAAACAGAGTAGCAGCTGCAAAATCTGCTTCTGGCTGCGGAAACTGGAGTCAGCTGCGGAAACAGATGTCAGCTGCGGAAACTGTCACAGCTATTACTTGGCTGAAATAAAAATGAACAAATGACAGATGACCAGGTGGAAATGGTCATAAAAAAGATTTTTATTGATGGAATGGATGAAATGAAGTGGAATGAAGTGAAATGAAATGAAATGAAATGAAATGAAGTGGAATGAAATGGAGTGGGTGGTGAGATGAAATGAAATGAAAGACAGATTTTTTTGGAAAATATAGTGTCAGGTGTCCCTGATTTTCACCCCATATTTTCTGTATAAGACTGCCAATCAATGATTGGTTTTCAAGCTTATACCATTTTTTTTTCTTTTCTTTTTTTTTTTTCTTTTTTTTTTAACTTGAAAAACAAAAGCTAGGCTGGTGGGGAAGAAGAATTCTTCTGTACCAGCCTGATTGCAGAACTTTCTTGAAACAACTTGACAAAATCCTCTTTAGAGAGTGGCTTATGATAAACTTTCAATCTATGGCCATTCACTATAAGAGGAGTTTGAAACTCATCAATGGTCTTGATTCTTACAGCTCCATTGTTAAAGATTTTGTCAATCTCATATGGCCCAAGCCAATGAGTCTGAAATTTCCCTTGAAAATATTTAAACTTGGAGTCAAATAACAATGCCCAATCTCCTTCTTGAAACTTCTTCTCTTTGATATATTTGTCATGCCACTTAGTTCTTTGATATTGAACTAGATCGGTTCTTAGAATTGCTTCTTGTCTGATCTCATCTAGCTCATTCAATTGCTCCATTCTATGCTTTTGGGCTTCTGATAAGTCCATTCCCAACTGAACTGCTATCTTGAAGGTCTTGACTTGGAACTCAATGGGGAACAAGACTTCTTTCCCATAAACAAGTTCATAGGGAGAATTTCCTGTTGTATTCCTCCATGTAGTTCTGTAGGCCCACAAGGCTTCTGGAAGCCTATCTGCCCAATCTCTTCTATGTAGATGAACAGTTTTGGTGATGATACTTCCAAGAACTTTGTTTGTGGACTCCACTTGACCATTTGCTTGTGGATGGTAAGGAGTAGATTTTCTGTGCTTGATTTTGTATTCTTCCATCAACTTCTCCACCAAATTTGATGTGAATTGGCTCCCCTGATCTGTTACAATTTCTCTTGGAACACCAAAGCGAGTAAAAATATTCTCATAAAGAAAATGAACAACTGAATTTTCAGTAGCAGATACTAATGCTTTAGCTTCTACCCATTTAGTAACATAATCAGTGCAAACCAATATATACTTCTTTTGCTTAGATGGTGGATTAATAGTTCCAATGAAATCTAAAGCCCATTTTTCAAAGGGTTCAATGAGTACCTGTGTTTGCAATGGCATTTCATTTGAAAGGGTAGGTTTCCCTACTCTTTGGCAGCTATCACACCTTTTGACATATTGTTTTGCATCTTTGAAGAGGGAAGGCCAATAATATCCCAAGGAAAGGATTTTATAGACCGTCCTTTTGTCCGCAAAGTGTCCGCCGCATGGTTCATCATGACATGCCTTAAGAATATCAGGCATTTCATCTTCCCTGACACATCTTCTGATCACAAGATCTGGCCCTGTTTTAAACAATTCGTTAGAAATCCATGAATATCTTGAACTCTCCTGAATAATTTTTCGTTTCTCTCTTGGAAATAAATGTGAAGGTAGTTTCCCTGTAACCAAATAGTTAGCAATATCTGCATACCAAGGGGTCTTAATAGTTACTGCAAACAAATATTCATCAGGAAACTTATCTTCTACAGGAGACTCTTCTTTAGTATTCTGAATCCTAGACAAGAAATCAGCTACTGTATTCTGTTTTCCTGGTCTATCCAACACAGTAATATTGAATTCTTGCAAAAGTAAAAGCCATCTTGTCACTCTGCCATTAGTAACAGGTTTGTTCATTAAATATCTAATTCCAGAATGGTCAGTATGAATAAAAGTTTCATAGCCTGTTATGTAATGTCTAAATTTATTAATTGCATGAACAACAGCTAAGAACTCTTTTTCAGTCACAGTATAGTTCAACTCCGTGGGAGTCAAATTTTTACTGGTGTAATAAATGGCATAAGGAATTAAATCTTTTTGACCCAACACAGCTCCAAGAGCTGTATCTGAAGCATCTGTAGAAATATGGAAAGGAATTTTCCAATTTGGTCCTCTCAAGATAGGTGCTTCAGATATTCTTGTTTTCAAAGTTTCAAAAGCTGATTGACAATCAGGATCCCATTTAAATTCACAGTCTTTTGTAAGCAATTTCAAGAGTGGAGATGCTATTTTAGTGAAGTTTTCTATAAATCTTCTATAGTAACCAGTAAATCCTAGAAAACTTCTAACATCTCTTTGACAATTTGGAATAGGTAACTTGGAGATGACTTCAACTTTCGATCTATCAACCTTAATCCCATCTCCCGAAATATGATGTCCTAAAACAATCCCTTCAGTAAACATCATAAAAAAAATTTCATGGCTTAATGAAAGGTTTGTTTCTTTACATCTTATGAGAACTTTTTCCAAATTTTCTAATGCCTCTTCAAATGAATTACCATAAACTGTAAAATCATCCATATACACTTCTACACAATCATGGATTAGATCAGAAAAAATTCCTAGTACTGCTCTTTGGAATGTTGCTGGTGCATTACATAACCCAAAAGGAAGCACTCGGTAGGCAAAAGTTCCTCATGGACAAGTAAATGTGGTCTTATCTTGATCTTCAAGTGCTACTTGAATTTGATTATAGCCACTAAAACCATCCAAAAATGAAAAGTACTTTTTACCTGCTAATGTATCTAATACCTGATCAATAAAAGGCAAAGGAAAGTGATCCTTCAAAGTTGGTTTGTTCAATTCCCTGTAATCAATGCATACCCTCCATTTACCATTCTTTTTAGGTACTATAACCAAAGGAGAAACCCATCGGCTATCTGAAATTGGATAAATGAAGTTTACATTGAGTAGTTTTTGGAGCTCTTCTTTCACTATCTCCTAAGATTTGGATTCATCCTTCTTTGAGGTTGTCTGATTGGTCTACTGTTTTCCTCAATATAGATATGATGGATGCAAGTCTTAGGATCAATACCTTTCATGTCAGTATACTCCCATGCAAATGCAGTAGAATGTTTTTGCAAGATTCTGGTTAGTTCTTCTTGTTGTGACTTCTCCAGATGTTTATTGATATTCAATGTCTTTTTTGGAAAAATCTCAATAGCAGAATTACCAAATTCTTCCATAGAGTAAAGAGACATTTGTCTTGATGATAAATATTCTATGTCAGATTCCAACTGAAATTGTGTGGGGTCATATTCTGAAGTTATCTCAAAATTTTCTAATGTGTTCAGAATTTGACTATCCTCACTAATTTCGGAAATGGTAAAGACAGGTTGTATAGTGTTCTCATCATCGACCCATTCATTGTCTCCTATTTCTGTAATTGCTCTTGCAGGAGGATACAAATTGAATTTCTTTGTCAAATTACCATTAGAAATGTACATGTCTCCAGATCTACAACTAATAAAAGCATCAGTTGTGGCCAGCCAAGGTCTTCCTAAGATAATTGGATGTCCTCCTAGATTACTTTTGGGAGTCAAAATCATAAAGTCTACTGGATATTCCCAAGAATCTAAGGAGACCGAAATATCTTCTAATACACCATCTGGTTTAATAACCGATCGATCTGCAAGTTGCAATAAAGTAGGTGTAAAAAGAAGGTTAGGAAGTTTTAACTGTTCCATAGTCTGCCTACTCATAATGTTGATAGCAGCCCCTAAGTCAATCAATGTGTTTGGAATTTCTATCCCATTTATATGTGTCTTGACAATTGGACTTCCTGGATCTACATACTTCTGCATGGTAATTTTTCCGATCATAATGTCTGCAATCTTTCCTACCAGGTGGATTCTTCTTGTGTCCTTTAGCTTCCTTCCTGGTCTTTTGAAACTCAACTCCTTTATGGTTTTTGCTAGAATAGGAATTTCTCGAATGGTTTGTAGCAATGGAATCTTGATACAAACATTCTTCAATTCATCTAGAAAGTCATAGTTAGGCAACAAGATTTGTTTTTCCACCCCCTTATCAATTTGTATTCTTTCCGGAAAAGGAGGTGTAGATGAAGATACAGGTTGCTCAACTATAGGAGTTGTGGATGTTATCTTTTCTTTTTCTTTTTGAATTTTTGAATTTTGAAGAGATTCTTCCTCAGAACCCTTATTGACTTGAAGAGAGTCCTCTTCAGAGGTATCTTTCTCTTGAATGTCTATAGAAGGTTTTTCTAAGATTCTACCAGATCTGAGTTGTACATCGTTGAGAGGAACAATCATATAGGTAGGAAATTGTTGTCCTTCTACCATATAAGTAGTTTGAGGATTCTTATTGTTAGGATTTGGCAATGGCTGAGCTGGAAGTTGATTTGTCTTCTGTTGGTATGGGAGCATGAGTTGAGGATTTGTATTTTGTTGAGAAAGTTGTTGTTGTGGAAATGGCAATGAAAGTTGTGGATTTTGGCTTGGAGATTGTGAAGCTTGTTGATTTTGAAAAGATGGAGGATATTGATAAAATTGAGCAAATCTCCCATAAGGATTTTGCATCCCTTGTACCCATGGCTGATATGAATTTTGATGTTGGGGCCAAGGTTGTTGCCAAGGATTCCAATTTGGTGGGTTTTGAAGATTCATAGGGTTATTAAACCCTTGAGATTGTTGTCCCTGCCAAGGTCTCCTTGCGACAAAACAGAGAGATTCTACTGAATTTGGATCTTCTTGAAAAACAGCTTTGAGTCCAGGGATTGAAGGACAATCCTTGATCTCATGATTTTCCGAGCAAATCATACATGTTTCTACAACTTTTGCATCCAAGGGACATTCCCTTAAAGCATGTTTCTTTCTACATTTTGGACAAAAGATGGCTAAAGCATCTGTTTCTGCTTTCTGCTTGTTTTGGATTTTAAGGGTGTCTAGTTGTTCACTAAGGCTCCCTAAGATATCAGTTTTGAACTCATCAAGCATATTACCAATCTCTGCCCTACTTACTGATCCAGTTGTAGATTTTTTAGCCCTAATAAGAGAAGGATCCCTAGGCCCTTTTCCTGTTTTAGATTTTCCTCTTGAGAGATGGACACATAGTTCTGTTATGTCACGAAGTGGAAGTTGAGAAATGTCTCCTTTCCCATCATGTTTAAAATATCTATCCATTCATCTCTAATGGCTTTTAATATGAGGGTTTTCAAGGTTTCATCATCTAAGTTGCTCTTCTTTGCTCTTTTCAAGTTGTATTGAAATCTTTCAAGTAAGTCTTCCAAATTTTCATCTTCTTTTTGTATCATTTTGAATACCTCATCCTTGTGATTGGTGGGCATACAATAGTCCAAGTATCTATCCAAAAATGTTCGTTTCATATCATTCCAAGTCCTAATAGATTGAGTGGCTAATCCCATGAACCATTTCAAAGCAGATCCCTTCAATGTTGAAGGAAACAGTTTGAGTTTTTGAGAGTCTTCCATATAGTCATAAGTTCGGCACACAACTTCAAACTCAAACAAAAATGTTTCAGGATCCTCACTTCGCAATCCATAAAAGTTAGGGAGAACAGATGGTGAGATATTTTTCATTGTTGCATGAGTTTCCTCATCAACTATAGGGAATCCAAGCAAATCGTCCCTATTTCTACCATCATTTCCTTCACCATTGTTATCTCCATTATTTCCTCCTCTTCTACCTCCACCTCTATTTATTACTTCCTCTGCCATGATAGTTTCTTTAGAGTCCTTATAGTCCTCTAGTTCTTCTACCAAGGAAGGATGAGAGAAAGTCTCTTCGTTTTCTAAGTGGGTTTTAGTAGGTGGTCTAGGAGAATCCTCTAATTCAGCTGTTCCTTGACTTCCAAAAATCTTAAGGCTAGGGGTAGATGGTGGTGAATCTGGTCTATGCCTTGAAGAAGATGGAGTTATGAAAATCGAACTCTTGGCTTTAGCTATAAACCGTCCCCTAGAATCTCTTGCTCTATGCATGTCATTTTTTTTATTTTTTAAAAAGTTGGGCTAATAATTCTCTTTCTGATCTTCCAGATCACACTAGGTGCAAGAAGAGAGCATACTTAAGAAATTAATAAACCAATAACTCTCTTTTCTGATCCTCCAGATCACACTAGGTGCAAGAGGAGAGCATACTTCAAGAAGTTATCAAGTTTTCCCTTCTTTTATGATTTTATGTTTTTTTTTTTTTAAGAAATTGGCTACCTAGTTACAATTCCCCGGCAACGGCGCCAAAATGTTTGGGTCAATTTAGTGTGTCCTAAATTGCTGCATTTAATTTGTCAATCCGGGAATCGTAAGCTGATGAAGTGCGGCGCACTATATGTGCAAGATAACCTATTTCTTAACTTTTGTCGTTTTTGGTCTTTCTAAGGTGAGATGGGAATTCTAAAATGAAAAACAAGTTTGGTTATATTTGTTCAAGGAAGTGATATCCCCTATAATGATTTACCAATCTTGAAACTTTAAAAGCAAATTGAAAATTACAATGACAAGACTTAAAATAAAGTAAAAGTGTACTGCTGAAATGAAAAGGTGCTGCTAATCTAATGAATCAAAACAGGAAACTAGTGAACATGAAAACCAAACTATTCTTGCTGCCAACTAAACACAAAAGAAACTACGCTTATGGAAATTCAAAATTGCAATAAAATAAATATAAATCAGATTACATCAATTCATTTTCTGACCCTTCATCATTAGACCAGCTATGACTTTCGGAAGTAATCATAAACAACTTGTGTAACTGATATTTAATTTGCAGAAAGTAAACTAATACTAAACCATACACCCATGATTCAATCCCTCGCCATCAGTCCAGCTGTGGCTTTCGGAGGCAACTGAAGATGTCATACATGATTTAATATATCTAAATTTGCAGAAAAGAAACTAATAATAAACTACACATTTCATAATGCAGTCCCTCACCATCAGTCCAGCTGTGGCTTTCGGAGGCAACTGAAGACGCTATGAGCAGCTTAATATATCTAAATTTGCATAAAAGAAACTAATACTAAACTACACATTTCATAATGCAGTCCCTCACCATCAGTCCAGCTGTGGCTTTCGGAGGCAACTGAAGATGCTATGAGCAGCTTAATATATCTAAATTTAACTACTGAATCAGATAAGCAAAACTAAAATGTACAAAGCAAGACTGAAGTTAAACAAAAGCTATGAAAAGCAAACTAGCAGCAGAACAATGTTAGATTCATGTCATTAGTCAAAAAGCTATAAAAATGCCCGGGCTGTCTACCTAAAACCTGCACAAGAAAACTGATCAGTGATTAACAATCATAAAAACATGAAAGACAGAAACGAAATGGAAATTATAGAAATGTATGAACAGAAATGAAACAACTACAAAATATGAACATATGATGGATTATGATACAATGACTTTTTTAAAAGAAATGAAATGAGAAATATATACACTAATACACAGAACCTTAGCTGAGCAGGGGCCCTCTACACAGCTTTGGTAACGATCCTCAAACACGAATAAAGTTGAAAACAGAGTCTTCTCACATTAAAAAGCAGTTCATTACAGAATGGTAGTGTTACGGCTCAAGGGCAGCATAATCACTACAAAGCAAACATAACAGAGTACGAACATCAACTATCAATTAACAACTATCAACTAACTCTACGTGCGTATGCAAACGCTCTATATATAACAGCAAACTGTAACTGTTTCCTAAAGTTCATGATGACAGGGAGCACGTAGACCACTACAACCACGGATATAGGAGTATGGCCGTGTTGGAAAGTGAATCTACGGAAGGTGGATGCTTCAATTCAACTCCAGAACTCTGCACAGATGTCGATTTAACCTCCGCAAGCTTAGAAACGGCCGTATGGATGTTTATTTGCCACGACACAGAGTCCAGCCGACATGAAACTCCATAGTTGACTTCCACGTGGATGGCTTTGACCGCGGCTTCTTTGGACGAGTTTACTTGAACCAATAGGACACGAACCATGTCCTCGTCATTCCTAGCCTGCCCATGTGGCTCATTTTATTTGTAGACACCTGTAGCATATAATTCCACAAAATAGCTGCGGAAAGTTGCAGCAGCTGCGGAAAGTGGCAAGTTTCCGCAGCTGTATGAACAAAATCTAAATCAAATAGAAAACACAAAAACATAATTAAAAACCATGTTAGATACCCTTTTGCACATGATATTGAAAATTTTGGGAGGTTTAGGTGAGTGAAAAAGATATGGAAAAGTGTATGGAAAAGAGGCAAATTCGGGACTCAACAGTTATCTTCAACACTTACTGCAATTTTCTGCATCTCCTCCAAAGTGGGCGGATCTATTTCTCGTAATGAATAGGCCATGTCCAGATCAAAACCATCCAGAAACTTAAGCAAATTTGACTTCCTAGATGGCCTTAAATCATCAGGAATTGCATTATAAACCACATTGAATCTGATACAATAGCCTTGGACTGACTAACCTACGTTGTGCTTGATCTTGGTATATTCAGAAGTGATTTGAAGAGGATATTTATTTACTTCCCACCGATCTAAAAATTTTCTCTGCAGCTCAGCTAATGTAGCAATACTTCTAGGCTGCAAAGCTCTGAACCATTTTCTCACCTCGCCTCCAAAAGTTTGCACAAACAATCTCATAGTCACATTTTCTTCATCAATTTCATGAAGATCAAAGAAGTCTGCCATTCTATCAATATGTTGTTGAGCATGCACACTTTGAGGAGTGCCATCAAACAATGGGATCTTACTTTGATAATCAGCGGGCATAGCATCCAAGTTTTGAGGCAAGACAAGGGGTATGAATCGAGCAGCCATTGCTCTTGGTGGATTTATAATCTGTCTTGGAGAAACAGGTGGAGTAGAAGCAGTAGATGTATGAGGTGTATGTGGTGTGGATGGAGGTGACACTACTGCAGATTGTTGATCAGAAGTGGATGGTTGCACGGGGATGGTAGGAATGAAAGGAGGCTGGGTATGAACTTGTGAATCGGAATTAACTGCTGATGGCCCAATAGTTTGAGATGCAGACTCTATAAACTCAGGAATGTTTGTTGCCACAATGGAGTGTAGAAATTTGAATAACTGATATATTATTCACCGATATTCTCCTGATCACACACTATTTTAGCTTCATGCATAATACAGAATCTCTTCTACCATTGATCATCACATGCGGAAATAAAATCAATTGCATGCATACATTAAAACCACAAACAATCACACATATGAACACAGTATTTAATGGGAAAGCTTAAAGTTGAAAACCCCAACTATCTATATATTATATGTCATGGATATCATGTAACAATCATAGTACAAAATCTCCTCACAAGCTCTCATGCACACCCTCAATTGCTACACACTATCAAGCTAGATCTAGCAAAGCTCATGCTCCAACCCTTAGCCACTTGATAGCCAGCCTCTATTTAGTTTTGAAAGCTATGGGGTGGCTTCATTAAATAGATAACCACCTGGCCTGAACTTTGCAATCCTCATGGGCTTACTCCACCTATCTGTGTGTTTCAAATATCAACTGTATAGTCACAACTGATAGTTAACCTGCTCTTTCACCTATTCCTGCACTGGTCTCCACTGAAACTGTCCATGCACTGAATTTAACTGATGTATTCTTTAGTTGATTAATGAGTATATAATTAGTGAATTAATTAATAATTAATTCACACCACTCTCACTAATTGTATCAATTAGTTAAACTGAATACAACTCCACTAACTTCCTCAATCAACTCCACCAAACTCTGTCACATGAGTTCTAACTAAATTCTTCATGAAATAGCTCCACTAAACCCTTAGGAATTGCGTAATTCCTTCTGTCAGTTGCATGTGCCACTTCTAGGCATCAAACTGAAGTGCTCCAAGAGAATAAGATAATGTTTAGAGTCTAAATATTATTAAGAGCTAATAATATTTGACATATCTATTTTTAGACTAGCAATCTAAAAATAGATTCCGCCTAGTATGTCTAAAAATAGAAGTCCATCTATTTTTCCAACTTGATAAACCCTCCACAAATAGCATCCTGCAACTCATAGAATCATGATCCACATGTCTAAAAATAGACATAGTCTAAAAATAGACTTTGCGCCATAAATAGCCTGCGGGCCCACTTAGTGAAGGCGACTCCTTTCCACTAAGCTCATCATCTTGTTGCAATATCAACACTCCCTCTCAACAAGATATGGATTATCTGCAACCCCTATCCTACCCCTATGGTATTCGAATTTTCTCCTGGTGAGCGCCTTCGTCAAGATATCAGCATCCTGATCCTCCGTAGGAATGTATGAAAGTAACATGACCTTTCGCTGCACACAATCTCTGATATGATGATACCGGATGTCAATGTGTTTAGATCTATCATGAAATACTGGATTAACCAAGAATTTGATGCAACTCTGATTATCACAATAAATCACAGTAGGCTCTAAGTGTGAACCGAACAACCCAACCAGGATCTTCCTCATCCATATAGCCTCGCATGCAGCCAAACTCGTTGCCATATACTTGGTCTCTGCTGAACTGAGTGCCACGGATCTCTACTTCCTGCTGTACCAAGAAACTGTTGTCGACCCGATACTGAAAATCCCTCCAGATGTGCTATTTCTGTCCGTTGGGCTCCCTGCCCAATCTGCATCCGTGAAGCCACATAGCCTCACCTCATCCTCCTGTCTGTACCATAATCCATATCCTGATGTGCCTCTGAGATAATGCAATACATGCTTGTCTGCCTTCCAGTAGAGATTGGTTGGCTTAACCATAGCTTGTGAAAGTTGGTTAACATCATAGCATATGTCGGGTCGTGTATTGACAACATACATAAGCGACCCCACGAACTGTCGATAAACAGTGGCATCCACTACCTTCGTCGAAGTAGCATCCTCCTTCCTCCAACCACCAGGAAGAGGAGTATCAACAGACTTGCAGCCATGCATGTTGAACTTCTCCAGCATCTCCCGAGCATACTTACCCTAAGAAACAAACAGTCCACCACTGCGCTGCCAAATTTCCAATCCTAGGAAATAATGAAGGAGGCCCAAGTCCTTCATCTCAAACTCTTTTGCAAGATCCTCCTTGCATGAGAGTATCAACAGCTCATCACCTGTCAAAATCAAATCATCTACATAAAGTACAATGATCAGTAACTTACCCTCCACCACAATCTGGTATAGGTTAGGATCCGCCTCACTCTTGGAGAATCCAAGTCCGGTGAAATAACTGTCTATCCATGTGTACCAAGCACGAAGTGCTTGTTTCAACCCATACAGCACTCTCTTGAGCCTGCACACATGTGACTCGCTGCTGAAGATCTCGAAACCTTCGAGCTGCTCTATGTACACCTCCTCCTCAATGACTCCGTTGAGGAACGCAGTCTTCACATCCATCTGATGAATGTACCACCCCATATGCGCTGAGAGAGCAAGAATCATCCGTATGGAATAATACCTTGCGACAGGTGCAAAGGTCACCTCATAATCGATCCCCTCTATCTGTGAAAAGCCTCAGGCAACAAATCTTGCCTTGTACTTCTCCACACACCCGTCAGCTGCCTGATTCACTTTGTAGATCCATCTCGAACCCACCAATGATTTCCCCTTCGGTCTCGAGACGATCTCCCATGCACTATTTCTGACAATCGAATCATACTCTTCCACCATGGCATCTACCCATGCGGGGTCCTCCACAGCTTCCTCGAAAGAGGATGGCTCTGTCATGATACACTTGCTCATAAGAGCCATGTATCCAGTATACCGATCAGGTGACTGTCTCTGTCTGCGATGTGATGTAGGTGCTCCTACAACCTTCTATGCATCTTGAGCCAGTCGCTCAGCTTCTATAGTGCGCTTCCGCCCTCTGATGGTTGGCGCTGCCTGAGTGGTATCTTCCACTCCATGAACCTCAACTTTTGGCTGATCCACATCCTGAGACTCATCCTTAGGAACTAATAGCTCCTCCTCTGTATGAAAGTGTAGCTCCCTCTCAAGCGAACACTTCATGGCTTTCTCCTCCTGAAATTTGATATCCAGTCGCACAACATTCTTGCAACTGTCTAGAAAATACACACGATAGTTGTGGGGCGTATCAGTGTACCCCACAAATATCCCAACCTCCGTAGTTGGCTCCAGCTTCTTCCTCGCATCCTTTGTCACATGAATGTAAACAGGTGAACCAAAAATCCTCAAATGGGAAATATCAGGCCTCCTACCAGAAAACGCCTCCTTGGGTGTACTCATGCCAAGTATCCTATGAGGACAACGGTTCTGCACATATACTGCAGTATTGCATGCCTCCACCCACAAGTGAATGGGTAGGCCCTGATCATGCAACATCGCCTGTGCAGCACCCACGATCGTTATGTTCTTTCGCTCAGCAACCCCGTTCTGCTATGGGTTATGAGGTGCTATGAGCTCTCTTCGAATTTCTTCTGCACTGCAAAATTCCTTGAATTCGCCAGAGATGAATTCACCACCATTGTCACTCCTAAGAGCCTTCACCTGCTTCCCCGATTCTTTCTCAACCAGTGCCTTGAACTCACAGAACTTTGAGTATGTCTCGCTCTTCTTCTTCATGAAGAAGATCCAACACTTATGAGAAAAATCATCAACAAATATCACGTAATACCTGTGCTTTGATGTCGAAGCTACTGAGAAAGGTCCACACACGTCTGTGTGAATTCTCTCAAGGATCGTCGTGGTGCAACTATCCTTCTTGTGAAAGGTGGCTTTCACAAATTTTCCCAAGTTACACCCCTTGCATTGATCTGACTGCGCAAGAGTGCCTTTAGGAAGCCTAGTAGAAATCTGCTGCAGTATCTTCAAATCTCCATGGTGAAGGTGGCCCAATCTCTGGTGCCACAACTTGCCATCATCCCGGCTCACCACTCCTTCTGCCTTGCTTGCCATTGATGCGTAGCCATCTACCTGCAATTGATAAAGGTTCTGAACTCGAAGCCCTATCCTCCGGGTCTCACCAGTTGCCTTACTACACAGGAAAGCCTTTCCCTTGCTAAAGACAACATCATATCCCTTGTCTTCTAACATCGCCACAGAGATAAGATTCTTCTTCAATACTGGAAAATGCATCACTTCCTTCAATCTGAAGGGTTTAACATACTCCCTCTCAAAGGAAATGGTACCGATACTGGTCGCACTGTATCTACCATCATCGCCCATCTCGATGTGCACTCCAAGATCTTTCTCATCCAGATCAGTAAACAAATCTCGATCTCCTGTCATGTGAAAAGCCGCACCACTGTCAAGAAACCACACTGATCCCATCATACTTGAAACCAAGCTTGCGATCAGCGAAAAATATAGCTCAAACTGCGAGGCTAAGGCCTCTCCAGCTGCAGTCCCAGCAGCCTGCTTATTTTTCTTCTTCTATGGACAATTAGTGGCGTAATGTCCGTGTTGGTGATAGTGAAAGCACTTCACCTTGGACATGTCCTGCTTTTTGCCTTTCGCATCGGAATGAGAAGCTTTCTTGCTCTTCCCCTTCTTTTCTTTGGCAACCAAAGCGCAATTCTCTTCATCAGATGCCTTTGATGAAGATCCATCCCTGGTACTCCGCCTTATCTCCTCTTGCACAAGATCCGACCAAAGTCACTCCCATCCTGGCAATTTCTCCCGACCATTGACAGAGTCCCGATAGGAGTGCCAACTCTTCGGAAGCCCAAGGAGAGCCAAGCTCACCAAGTCCTCATCATCAATAGTAACCCCCACACTTCCCAGCTCATCCCTGCATTGGATGAACTTCGTGAGGTACTTGGGCATACTGTCGCCTTTCTCCATCTTTATGTTTTTGAGTTTGTCCTTGAGCGCCAACTTCCTCTGATCACTCTTGCTTTGGAATAAATCTGTCAAGGCTTTCCACATCAAGAATGGAGAAGCCTTACCATGAAGGCTGGACACTATGTGATTCTTCACGCCCTCCAATAGAATCCTTCGACACTTTTCTGTCTTCTTTTTCCAAGCCTCAATTACGGCAACATCGCTAGAAGTAGGCTTTGGGACTTCAGCATCTATGAACTCCTTCAACCCATTGTCATCTAGCACCACCTCCATCCTATCCTTCCATGCAATATAATTCGAGCTACCCTCAAGGGCATACTCCAATCGCAATCCGTTGAAAGACATCTCAACTTCGACACCAAGAAAACACTGCTACAAATTCGAATTCCACCAGCACAAAACTCAACCGCTTCAATGTTTTGCAATTGCTCCAATGATCAATATCGCTCTGATACCATGTATAAATTTGAATAACTGATATATTATTCACCGAGATTCTCCTGATCACACACTATTTTAGCTTCATGCATAATACAGAATCTCTTCTACCATTGATCATCACATGCGAAAATAAAATCAATTGCATGCACACATTAAAACCACAAACAATCACACATATGAACACAGTATTTAATGGGAAAGCTTAAAGCTGAAAACCCCAACTATCTGTATATTATATGTCATGGAGATCATGTAATAATCATAGTACAAAATCTCCTCACAAGCTCTCATGCACACCCTCAATTTCTACACACTATCAAGCTAGATCTAGCAAAGCTCATGCTCCAACTCTTAGCCACTTGATAGCCAGCCTCTATTGCATTTTGAAAGCTATGGGATGGCTTCATTAAATAGATAACCACCTGGCCTGAACTGCGCAATCCTCATGGGCTTACTCCACCTATCTGTGTGTTTCAAATAACAACTGTATAGTCACAACTGATAGTTAACCTGCTCTTTCACCTATTCCTGCACTGGTCTCCACTGAAATTGTCCATGCACTGAAGTTAACTGATGTATTCTTTAGTTGATTAATGAGTATATAATTATTGAATTAATTAATAATTAATTCACACCACTCTCACTAATTGTATCAATTAGTTAAACTGAATACAAATAGCTCAACTATGTTTAGATTAGTTAAACTGAATACAACTCCACTAACTTCCTCAATCAACTCCACCAAACTCTGTCACATGAGCTCTAACTGAAGTCTTCATGCAATAGCTCCACTAAACCCTTTGGAATTGCGTAATTCCTTCTATCAGCTGCATGTGCCACTTATAGGCATCAAACTGAAGTGCTCCAAGAGAATAAGATAATGTTTAGAGTCTAAATATTATTAAGAGCTAATAATATTTGACATATCTATTTTCAGACTGGCAATCTAAAAATAGATTCCGCCCAGTATGTCTAAAAATAGAAGTCCATCTATTTTTCCAACTTGATCAACCCTCCACAAATAGCATCCTGCAACTTATAGAATCATGATCCACATGTCTAAAAATAGACATAGTCTAAAAATAGACTTTGCGCCAAAAATAGCCTGTGGGCCCACTTAGTGAAGGCGACTCCTTTCCACTAAGCTCATCATCTTGTTGCAATCTCAACATGGAGTTTTGAATATTTAAAATGTAACTGTCAATGGATCTATTAGCCTGTTCAATTTCAAGATACTTGATAGACTCGGGATTTATGACAGTAGAACCAATTGCACTTTCAGACTTAGTTTCAAACAACGACAACTCAAATTGTTCGTCAAATTCAATATCTTCAAGTTATTCAAACACAGCGGGGCATGAATAAGATTTGAAAAGGGGAATCACGGGACTTTCTCGACGATGGATTCTTGAAATCAGATTGGGATTTTCATACACTAGAGGTGGAACGGGATCCGGATTTTCTCTAGTATGTCTTCTGGAAGCCAGTGTGTTGGATTAATTTCAAAATCAAAGGGACAAAACCAACTTGTTCAGCCTATCAAATTCTAGACTCATCACCCAAAAGTCCAGAACGATATAATGTACTGGGGAAATTTACAAGTCAAGTGTCACGTTCACAAGCTAGACTGGAGATTGACTTAAGCAGTGTTTATCTACTTTCGCTAATGCAAAGCAAGAGAATTTCGAAGGCTACCTGGCATAACTTCAGGCTCCGTCTGTAGCTTATAAAACAAATAACACCAACAAGAAAACCATTTTATTCCCCAGTATGGTCGCCTCTATTTTATTGCCTAAATCTACCTTAGGCTGAAGGAAGGCAGAGTTCAGGGTAACATCAAACCACGCTCAGTCTGGTAGCTAGCCCTACTAGAACAGGAGAGGGCTCTCTCCGGGTCAATCTCAGCAAAAATAGTCAATAGAGCTTGAGATGACTTGAAATAAATGCTAATTTTAGGCTAGGTATATAATTAAAGGAGTTTGACTTTGTTTTTGGGGGTTTTTGTTGGATCAAAGGGAAAGGCAGTTTTGGGTGCGGGGATAAGGCCTAGTTTTTGCAGAGTTCTGATTGGGGAAAGGAAGGAAATTGTTTTGATGCTTTAGATTGATTGAATGGATGGATCATACCGGTGAGGAGTTGAAGAGGGAAAGAGGGTCTTAAGAGTTTTCTTCAAACAGATGAAAACATGAAAAATTAAACAAAACTAAAGGCAGAGCAGAGCAATCCAATGAATCCCACCTTTAACACTGATTTGTTTAATCTAAGAAGAAAGGAGAGAGGAAATGATACACATAAACATCAGTGAACTTACAGTTACATAGATAAACACACTATCAAAACACAGAGCCACATGGATCCCAAAAAGTGCTGCAAACCCTGGTCTATTCCTGTGCCAAAAGTGCAGAGATGAAATGTACAATGAAGTGCCAAGCAATCCCAAGTGTCCAACCCTGAAAATGACTGATAAAATACATCATATAGACAAGCCTAACCCATTCCCATGTCTCTATGGGTCTATCTCATCATTCTAGGAGTTGTTTCAACCATATCTAAACAAGGAACTAGAAAATAGGCCATGAAACAACTTGCCTCTATATGCTAGGAAACTGATCCATTCACTTACATTTCACCTTTTGGTGAATGAATCTTCTAGAATGAGTAAAAATGTGCCAAAATTACATCATTTTCATGAAATTACATCAAGGTACATCAAGATTTACATGAAAAAGTGAAACTGGCCAAAACTAGGTGAAATTCTGAGCAGCTGAGTGAAAAATAAGCCAAAATTCTCTATGTGCGGTGCCTGGAATCTGTATGCGTAGCACAAGTTTGGAGATGATTTTGAGGCCCTTCCCGAAGTCCAAATTGAGCGCAGGATATCTCGTTGGAAATACCTACCTGTCTAATTTCCAGCCCAAGTGGAATTTCTGGATTTGGTTGCCATTTTCCCCTCCAAAAGTTCAATCTCCCAACACTGCTTCCTGTGTGTGCAGAAAGTGGCAGAAAGGCCATTTTTAGGGTGTTTTTGACCCTTTAGGCAACCCATAACTTGATGAAATCCTTAGGTAATCCATTAGCATGCATAAATTTTGATGAAAAATCCAAAAATTCAAAGTTTTCCCCTCGAAGAGCTGCTAATTATAAGCGCGCGCCAAGTGGCGCTACGCGTCGGGCAGAAAAACCTGTTTTGTGACCAAAAAAATTCAAAATTGACAAAATTTTTCCCAAATTTCTTGAAATTTAGGCTGAAGGTCCCTGATCAAATTCTATGCTCAGCCAAAGAATCTTCGGCCAATATTTGGAGCCTATCATTCCTTTTGCGACGTTTCAGTGCCCTCCTTAGCCTTGCCTTCAGGATTTTGATCCTTGCTTTACAAACATGATGTCGCGCCCAATAATGGTTCTTCATGTGTCTAAGCATGTTTTTCTCCTTTTTTTCCTTCTCCAATAGCTTCTCAAGATGAATTTTGACCCTCTCAAGCCAAGTCTCTCTATCAGCCTCGATCTCACGCTCAATGGGTGTCATCTCAGATGGGCTTCTTCAGGCAGCTTGCCGGTTCTCACGGATGTTTTGCAACTCCATGATCGTCTGCTGATCCTCCAACTGTTTGCTCCACTGCTCCAGATATTTTATGATCCACTGAGCTCTCTGCAACTTGTCGTTCAATGTATCAATCTCAGCTTTTTGCTCCTGAATGATCTCTCTCAATTTTGAGCATGGAGAGCTCAAATCCTCATCAATCAATCTGAAATCAGTATCCTGGCCTCCTGAAAGGCCTGCATCCTGCATGGGCCTCTTTCCTTTGTCCTGTACCTATACTTTTTCTATTGATGACAGCAACGAGACCCCTTCCACCCCGGGTGGAGATAGTACCCGTCGGGCTGCTGCAAACAATACTCTCGTGCCTCTCTGATAAGTGACATACACTGGCACACCGATAGGCTCTATCTCGGGACCTTCAAACTGATGTGAAGGTTCACCTGCATCGTGAAAAATCTCCGGAGGAGGTTGAGGGGCTGTGAAGAAGTCATGCGAATTGAAATCTTCCCATGCAATGCCCTACAATCCAAGCTGATGTACAATAATGATCTTGATGAGCGCATAGTGATAAATGTTGTTGTACTTTTGCTCGGGAGTCTTCTTCTGCACAAGAGTGATCATTCTCTCGATGTTTCGGCACATGAAATACGGAATGTTCATCATCCTGACTCTCGTGAAATGCATCAATAATCTGATGTGGTAGGCATAGAGGCGTGAAAACCGGCCCTCACAACTGAAGTATCTGATAATGAGTCTCATCAAAGGCGCATAGGATTCCTTCATAAACCAGAATGGGAATACTCTGTTGAGCTGTCTCACATAGCTAGGCCTGATGTATGGTTCATAATGCACTCTGTCCACCTGTTGTCTCTTGTTCCACTCTTCACCTACATTCGGTATTCCTGTTGCCTGAGAAATGGTTTCTGGTGTCAAGGTGAAGTTTACACTAGCAAGAGTTACCTGACCATCATGCAAATGTAAAACAAACAACCGAGCTAACTCCTGATGATGTTGAATCCGAGAAATCATCTCAAAGTACTGATAGCATGACTTCTCTCGAAAACATGCCATGGCAAGTGGGCAAGCCTGCAACTGAGTCAATGAGGTGGGTTCTTCTCTCACATGTTTTCCACCTTTACGAGGCCTTCTCGGTGCATGCAGCTTAGTGGTAGAATCACTGTCTTGTTCATATGATGAATCTGTGTCTGTCTCCATGGTGTTACAAGGTATATATCAAGTATATGTTGATTTGTATGAGGTGAGAACGAGGGATAGCTGACATGGAATTTGGCAAAGGCGACCAGGGCTGCGCCTGAAGAACTTCACAACTAAAAATTTTGAAAATTACATGGCGATTTATTACGAAAGATAAAAATGGACGATTTTTCTTCAAAATAGAGTTTTGAAGAAAAGTCATGATCAAGCAATATAACCATGAAATTTTGCAATGAAAACTTATTTCGAACTTCCCTCATGTGCCTGCTGGCATTATTGGACATTTTGAAGACTAAACCCTAGACCTAATGACTAAACTGACTCTTTTTCTGACCAAGAGACCAAACAGGACTGTGAATGACTTTAAAATTGATTTTGATGAACAGACACGGACCAGTAGGTACATGACATGAGGGACATGAGTGACAAGACCCTTCCATCAGACGATCGATGCTCCTAATGGAATGCAAATGACTGTGCTGAATGAGACACCTAAAAATGAAATGCAACAAAAGATATTTTGATCTCTGACGGAAGGATGAAGAGACCAACTCTAACATAACCCGCAGCCCTGCAGTCAGGCGCCAAACCCTATCGAAAATAAATTTTCCGCCCCAAAGTATAAACCTTTGTTTATATTAATTTTTCAATGTTTATTATATTATAAACTTTTCCGCCGATGCAAAATTCCAAACCGATATCTACCGTCGATCTGACCTGCAGATCAAGGGCGCGCAATCCCTTGTCCCGGTGGTCCCCGCCATCCATTCACCGTTGCAAAACCACGCGGTATCCATTGCACCACTTTTAAGAGCGGGGCGGTTTTTTTTCATTTCACAGCGATTCCATACACTGTTTGACGCGTGGCCTGAGCACTGTTCACTAAACTGTCGTTCATCGCACGTTAAAGAACAGACGTGGACCAGGCGCGAGATTGATGTCCACCGTCCGATCTGTGGCCGCTCATCGGACGGTGATTGCTCACCAAAGAAGTCTGACAGTTAACAAGGATACAGCGCGATCATTAAATAATCTCCGCCATCAATCTGATCTGCAGATCGATGGCCCACAATTCATCGCCCTGATTTCTCTGCTTTGACTTTTCTCCTCTGTTCCCGACCGTCAATCTCTGCGCGATCGACGGCTCTGATTTGATTTTTCCCCCCGTTTCCTTTTGACTCATTCTGATAAATCTCGATCGTTGGATGATGCCATCCAATGGCCACGCTCTCCCCATGTTCCTTTTGATGCAATGAACCTATACATGCAGGATTTCCAAATGTCTTTGTATTTTTGCAGGGATCAAATGATTTTTTCTGCTATGTCTGAAGAAAATTTAAAGACAGAAGGTGACGATCCTCCCGCCTTCGATTCACCAAGAGAAATCATTCACAGGGTTTAAAATCCATGTTTTATCAATAATTCATGTGGCATTGATGCCATTCGACCCCTCCGCAGCCCTGCACACCAGAAAAATACAGTGAAGCAGGCACAATCAGAGAGTATCAGTGCCGAAGACAAAATGTACCGGAGCATAAGATTGAAGACAGATTTTGTGGGGATTACGTCTAAGATGGTTTATCAAAGGCCTAATCCCCCAATTAAAACACAGTTTGAAGAAAATCTTAAAGTGTTTTATCAACAGGAAAGCCTCCACTGCCACAGCTGAGGCAAATTGATTCCTCTAGCTACCACGATGCCACCTGTGCCTTGAAGCATTCATATCTGAGGCCGGAGTTATTGATCAAGATCAGATATTTGTCTCAAATGCAGCCAAAGAGTAAATTCTACCAAGGAACTTAATGACAAAACATCTGCAGAGTTACTTTGACACCCCACAGAGCCTCAAAGGTCAAAAAAGAGCTCCCACCGAGCTTAAATCTTTATGTAAATCATTTAATACAGCAGACACCTATGAAAGTTTCTTCATCGAGCCCCCAAGGGCCAAGGGACCATTAAGTCTGTATTAATTGTCTTTAGAGATCTTCTAACAGATCTCACCTCCTCATTCTTCTCTATATACTATTTCAGAAGATGAGTGAGGTGTTAGTTGTAGAACTTTGAAATATAATTGAGCTTGAGACTTCTATCTATAAATAGTGTTCACTGGCCCTTGAAGCTCTGTTTGTGTTAGATTAGTTAGGCTAGATAGTGAAGATGATTGCTGAACTGAAACATTGGACCTGAGTACTGTAACTGGTTTGACATCAATAACAAGTTGTTTCTTGGGATCCTGGTCTATATCACTGGTGAAGTGCCCCTTTATTTGTTATTGTTTCCTTCCATGTATGTCATATTGTTCACTATTCTCTAATCAAGAACAGCATTTATGGAGTTAGGATTTATTGTTTACCAGTACCCTTCTCTTACTGATAAGCTTTATCTCAATGTTTTCCTCCAATTTTTTTATTTAAGAATGATTCAATACAGTTTAAGTAGTTAGGAATGTTGGCGTTCCCTCATCCTAATTTTTGCTTTAAAAATTGTTCTTGAAAGTTATTTTCATTATTTTTTTATTAAAGTTAGACTAGGAAAGTGATGGTTTGCCCTGTTTCTAGTTTCTATTCTCCAAAGGTAGATTCTGAAGGTTTTCCTTGGTGTTGACCGAAAGCAGACTTGGTTTAAAAGTACCTTATCTTATCTTAAGTTACACTTTGTCTTCTCTTATATGTTTTCATACTTTCTGAAGGTAATTATGTGGATTACTGGATTGTTTTTCAATTAAGCTGCTTTATTACAAACTTGCCCAAGAAGTCTATGGTTAGCCTTGCCCTTGGTTGGTTTTAAACAGTTACTTAAGAGGCTTTTCTTGTTTGGACTGACTATAAATCCCTTGTGAAATTATTATCAGTTTCCACCCCTCCAACACTTTATTGTTCCCATTCCATCACTCTAATCTCAATAATCTTGTGATATAGATGACTTGCCCCTTGGATCACTTTTGATGTTGTTGCTCGATTAAAGCCCTGTTATGACTCCATAGCCCAATGGACTAAAAACCAGTGTTATATCTATCTTTTTAGCCAAAGTTGTTCTATTCGCTTGCAACTTCTCACCTTTGAAACTTTTTTACATTTAGAACGTTCCCCTCAAGTTATATTCATGCTCAACCATCCAAAAACAAGCAAAACCCTCGGCCTTCATAACTAGCCTAGTATCATTACCTAAAACCTCAAAGACAAATCCATCTTTGCACTTATTAGAGAGATCTCTCTCCGGATTCAGGAGGGCTAGATCCTAGAATCCCAAAGTGGTTGAAACGATGTTTCTCCCTGCGATTGGACTTTGCCAATCTTGTTGATTACAAGGAACTAACATTTCTAGCGACTCCGCTGGGGATCAAAACCCAGAATCATTTTCATTTGAAGCTAACCATAGGATATCAAAGATTTGATTCAAGAACATTTGCTATATTAACCAGCTGAGCCACCAGCAACTAACATTTCCAGCGACTCTGCTGGGGAACTTCCCTTAAAAGCTTCATAAACATTGTGAGTAACAAGTAGCCTTTTCAAGCACTACCAAGAGATGGTAATCATGATGAAACTTGTTTGAATCGATGACAAACTAGGCAAACCCTAGGATTCTCATAAGACTTTATCTAACCTTGAAAAATCAGCTGGCTTAGCCATAAGAGTAGACTTTTTTATCTCATAACCATAGCTAAGTTGTGAAACAAAGTTATGACATTCTTAGAAACCACACAACTGAAAAATAACTCAGAAAACACCAAAAATATTTCAGATTGGTATCCAATACACATGGTAGTGGACCATAAAACCTTTTACCTCTAAAAAAGAGCTAAAAACTTCCACTTGGCGACTCCACAATCCTGAACAGCCCTTAAGACTCCACTGGGAAGAACCCTTATCATTGTAATATTATTCAAACTCGGTAAGAGGACTATAGGATTAAAGTTTGTAAACAGATCAGTTGACCTTTAAATGCTGTCATACCTGGTTGAACTTTTCCTGTTTATTTGGGTCTGAAAAACACAGCATAGTGGCTCCTATAAAGATTCATACTAGAACCTATCCTGACCCTGATCCACTTGAAATAGTTGATAACCCAGAAAGTATCCTTAGGAAGTCTCCTGATAAAATATTTTCAACTATTTTCAGATCACCTTTGAGAGCTAATTCAGTTCCTAAAAATATTTCGACTCTACAAAAATCACAAGTTGACTTAGTAAATCCCTTTAGAACTAGGTCTCTTGGTGATTTAGATCAGTTAGTTTCTGAGTCTCCACTTTCTTCTCCTGAAAAAAGTGAACATCTTGGTAGCAGAGAAACAACACCTCCTGATTTACATTTCCTTCACAACCTAGGTGTCTCTCATCCAAATGATAATCTATCTGATGCATCCACTTGTTTCATCCCTTGTTCCAAACCCTCCAAACAACCACTTTTACTGAATAATCCTCTTGAATCCACCCTTACCACATATGTTGTGACATAGTATGCTCATAAGTTATTCTGTTGCTATTAGGTATTCTTCCTGGAATGCTCAGGTCCAAAATTCCATTATATGATGCTAGCAATGCTACAACTGCATCACAACATGTGGATAAGATGAATGACTACTTTGACAGAAATGAAATAGATGATGATTTTGTCAAGCTTAGATTGTTTGCTCAGAGTCTGGGGGGAGAAGTAAGAACATGGTTTAAAGGCTTAACCCCCTAAAGTATCAATGATCTCCAAACATTTCATCAAACATTCTTAAACAAATGGGAAGTAAAGAAGAATCCTCTCCAAGTCCTTTCTGATTACAAGAACCTCCATAGAAACACTGGGGAAAGTGTGCAAGCTTATTGCACCAAATTTAATAGTGTATATAATGCACTTTCCCCAGATCTAAAACCTCCACAAGGCTCAGCTTTAAACAAGTTTCCTGAAGGGTTTGACCCTAAGATGGCCTATCAGCTGAGGGAAAGAAATCCTGCAACTCTTGAAGAGATGCAAAAGGGTGCTCTTTCTGTGGAAGTCAACTTGATGGAGAAGAGAGCAAGAATGAAAAATGAGAAGAGAGTATCTTTTAGAGACGAATCCACACCTTCTAATTCCAATTCAAAGATGGAGAGAATGATGGAAGAGATGATAAAGAAAATGAGCATCCTTGAGAGAGCACAAGCTAGCCAAAACCAAACTGCTCCTCAAAATAGAAACCAGAATCAGAATTTTAGAAGGAACCAACCTCCAAACAGACCGAGGGAAGATGATCAATAGATCACTCCTCCTTTTCATCAAAACTATGTGGGTGAGGTTGAGGAAATAGAAGAGATAGCAGAGGAAGATGATATCAACATGTTAGGGGTAGATGATGATGACTTTGAAGTCCGTTATGATAGAAAACAAGGTCTATATGCACCTTATGATGACAGAAGAAATTATTTTGAAAGTTATTATCAAGACATGGAAAATTTCATCATAGAGTCTCAAAAATAATATGACCTTAGAAGCAAAACCAGTCAACAAATCCCCAACACCAAAACCTCTGACAAATCTTCACAAAACAGCACTACAACCAAGCCTAAAGTTGTCAAAAAAAAGGACAAAATAGTGGTTGTGAATTCTGATAAAGGTAAAGAGGAAGGCACTCAAAACAATGACAAACAGAGTGCAGACATTAGTGGTACTAACACTTCAGCTAGTACTCCTGTGAAAACAATTTTGTTAAATGTAAATAAAACAAATCAGCAAGTTGATGTTGCTGATAGACTAGCAGCTAATAAGGCTAAGACCAGCACTTTAAAGAGTCAAATTCCTTTCAGCCTGGAGTAGGAAATTTCAAAGATCAAAATCTTTGTTCCCTTAACCAAGTTAGCTTCCCAGCATGTATATAGGACCCAAATTTTGATGGCTTTAAATACAAAGAAAAATGAGGACACAATCAATCTTAATGATGACCAACCAGAGATTATATTTGGTCCAAAGATTGAAGGTAGATATCAAGAGGGACATGTTCCTCCCTTTTATGTAAGTTTAAATGTTCATGACAAGATTTTGCATAACACTATGCATGACTCAGGAGCTTCTCACAATTTAATGCCAAAAGCTATAATGGAGAGCCTGGGTCTAGAAATCACCAAACCTTACAAAGACCTTTACTCCTTTGATTCCAGCAGAGTAAAATGTTTAGGATTAATCAAAGACCTCTGTGTTAACTTAGCCCAAATTCGATCCAAATGATTAGTAATGGATATTGTTGTGGCTGATGTACCCCCAAAATATGGAATGCTATTATCAAGATCTTGGGGGGCTAAGTTACAAGGGACTATGCAGATGGACATGACCTTTGCGACTATCCCTGTTTTCAATCAAAATAGAAGACTTTACAGGGAGTCCCATATGAAATACACAATTACAAGTCAAGATAGACCACAAAAATCTCCTCTATATTCTGTAAATACAGGCCTTGATTCTTTTATCATGTTTAACGATGGAATACTTAGTGAACAAGTCACTTTAACAGGATTAATGGCCGATAGGGAGGAAGAGGAACACAACGCAGAAGTGTCAAAACAGTTTGCTGATTTTAAAGACATTAGCAAACTAAAGAAAGGTCTTGAGCTACACGTCAGGTGTCCATTGCTTTTAAACATTCACAATCAAGAAAACAACCCTCAAATAAACAAAAATATTGGGGAATAAAAAAAAATACAACTAAGTGATGAGATTCCATAACAACCCTTGAGCACGTTAGTTGAAGAGCACGGTAACCAGGATGAAGTCGAAAATAGTCCTCTGTGGAGTATGTGTTTTGATGGGTCATGCACTAAAAACAATGCTGGTGCAGGTGTCTGGATCTCTAACACTGAAAAATAACCATACAGAAAGCATTTCCTGCAAATTGAACTTTCAGTGTTCCAATAACATAGCGGAATATGAATCCCTTCTCTTGGGCCTATGTTTGTTGAAAAAGTTAGGAGCCAGAAGAATCAATGTGTATGGGGATTCAAAGTTAGTCATTAGGCAAGTCAATGGGGAGTATAACGCAAATCATCCCAGACTTAGAGCCTACCGAAACGATGCCATGGACCTTTTGAAAACATTCGAGGAATCCAAACTATTTTTTGTCCCAAGAGAAAGAAATATTGCGGCCCACAATTTAGCCTTTGCAGCTAGAAGATGTTTAATGCCATATGAAACCAAATACTGCACTACTCAAATAAAATTTAGACCAGCCGTGCCTGATAACGAAAAGTATTGGCAGGTGTTTGACGGAGACAAACAAATAGAAGACTTCATGAAATTCAAAAATGAATTCGAAATAAACAGTTTGGGCTCAGATTATGAAACAGACTGCAGTGAAGAGAATTTTCTTGGTGAAGAAGAGCCATCTCCTGAACTTGTCAACATTAGTCTTCTGACTAGCAAAATTAAAAACAAAACTAAACTAAATGCAGAGTTAGAGACAGAGGAGTTAGAAACTCTGCACTCTAAAGATGAAAGTTTGCCAGGCAGTCTGGCGCCTTTAGAGGAGTTGTTTGATTTTAACGATGTGGCCAAGAAGCCAAAACTGGAACCTGTAGAGACTGAAGTGGAAGAGTGCAATATAGGCAGTGAACTTAAATAAAAAATGATTAAACTATCTAAAACTTTACCAGATCACATTAAATTCAAATACATAGAGCTGTTTAAAGAGTTTTCTAATGTTTTTGCGTGGAATTACAAAGATCTTAAATCCTATGACACTGAAATAATACAGCACAAAATCCCCCTCAAGGATAACCAAAAACCATTCAAACAGAAACTGCGAAGAATAAACCCTATTCAGTTGCCTTTGGTTCAGAAGGATATCATGAAAATGTATGAAGCTAGTATTATTGTCCCTATTAGATACTCTGAGTGGGTGTCCAATCTAGTGTCTTATAGGAAGAAAACTGGAGAGATCAGGCTTTGTATAGACTTTAGAGACTTAAACAAGGCTTCATTGAAAGAAAACTACCCTTTACCTAGGATGGATCATATTTTGCAAAGGGTGGTAGGGTCTAGGAGAATTTCTTTGCTAGATGGCTATTCAGGGTACAATCAAATCTTAGTTCACCCTACTGATCAACTAAAAAAAACCTTTACTACGCCATGGGGCACTTTCATGTATGTTAAAATGCCTTTTGGTCTAATGAATGTTGGAGAAAATTTTCAAAGAGCCATGGACATAGCATTCTCGGAGGAATTGGGCTTCTTCATCATTATATACCTTGATGATGTCATTGTGTTTTCAAAAATAGATGAAGAGCACTTAGTACATTTAAGAAAAGTTTTCGAGAAATGCAGAAAGTTTGGGATATCTTTGAACCCTAAGAAAACACTATTTGGGCTCCAAGAAGGTAAATTTCTTGGGCACATTATTACAGAAGAGGGTATTAAGATAGACCCAAAGAGGATTGAGGCCATATTGCAAATCTCTCATCCTCGGAACATCAAGGAGTTTCATTGGAAAGATTAAATTTTTGAGAAGTTTCATCCCCAACTTGGCTGAGCTTCTTAGGAATATAATAAATGTTGAAAAGGGAGAAAGGGGTAAAGTGGACCTTGGACGCAAAGAAATCCTTTGAGCTAGTGAAACAAGTGTTAACCAAAACACCGGTTCTAATAAGTCCTAATTTTTCAAAATATTTTTACATTTTCTCGTTTGCATCAGAACATACCACAGCTGCTGTCCTTTTACAGAAAAATCCACAAGGACAAGAGCATCCTATTGAATTCTTTAGCAAGGCATTGAGGGATGCCCCTCTGAAATATAACATTATGGAGAAGCAATATTTTTCTTTGGTTAAAGCTCTAAAAAACTTCAGAGTTTACATCCTTCACTCACACATCATTGCCTTTGTCCCAAACTCAGTTGTTAAAGGCATTCTAACACAGGACCCAGATGGTAAGAGAGGTAAGTGGATTGCTATTATTCTTGAATATGATTTAGAGATAAAACCCACTAAACTCATCAAAGCCCAAGGTCTAGCTAGATTAATGGCTGAATCCAATTTTGAGGTTCTTGATATTAATATGATTAATGCTTTAGATGACCAAGAAGAATTCTCAACTCCCATCGTTGAAGACCATTTCGTGAATTCCTCTTGGTATGCTGATATTGTTTATGTTTTGCTTAATTTGAATACACCTCTTGGTTTGACAAGAACAAAGGCAAGGTTCCTAAAGTTAAAAGTTGTAAACTATTGCATTATAGATAGATGTATTTATTGGAAAAATGCAAGTGGTGTATTGCTTAAATGTTTGCCTGAGTTTGATGCAGAGAAAGTTAAATACCAGTTCCATGAAGGAGAGTGTGGAGGTCATCTATACTGGAAGACAACAGCCAACAAAATTTTGAGGGCTAGTTTCTATTGGCCTACTCTTTTCCATGATGTGCACAAGATGATCATAGCCTATCATAAATGTCAACTTTTTGAAGGCAAAAGAAAACTGCTACCCCTACCTCTGCATCCAATCACTGTTGAAGCTCCTTTTCAAAAATGGGGACTTGACTTTATAGGAGAAATCCGTCCACCATCTTCTGCCCAGCATAGATGGATTCTCACTGCCACAGACTATTTCACTAAGTGGATAGAATCCATACCTTGTAGGCAGGCCAATGATTCTGTTATTATAAAATTTTTGGAGACTAATATTCTCTCCAGATTTGGCTGTCCTACCAAGATTATCACTGATAATGCAGCAACATTTGGATCAAAGAAGATGGTTGAGTTCTGTCACAGATATCAGATAACATTGGGGCATTCCACGACCTATTACCCTCAAGGTAATGGACTTGCAGAATCCTCAAACAAAAGTTTAGTGAACATAATCAAGAAACTGTTGGAGGACAACAAAAAGTATTGGCACACAAAGCTGGTCCATGCACTTTGGGGTGATAGATTGACTTTGAAGAAATTTATTGGCATGTCACCTTTCCAGCTTGTGTATGGTACTGATGCAATTTTTCCAAAAAGCAATTTTTCATCTTCAGTAAACCAAAGAGGAGATTTATAACAAAGCATTACAGAAACAGGACAACATTAAAAATCTTTTTGATAGAAGAACAAAGGCCAGCAATTTCGAGATTGGAGACAAAGTTTTAAAGTGGGACTCAAGGAGGGAAGACAAGGGCAAGCACAGGAAATTTGACAACTTATGGCTTGGCCCTTACCCTATTCATTTAGCTGCTGGTAATAATGCATTTTTCTTGCAGGAGTTGAATGGAGCAGAACTGTTTGGGGGTCCTGTCAATGGCAGGATGCTTAAGAATTAATTCTCTTGATCCATGACATGTCTTGAAGCCTTTTTATCTTTTTTTAATTATAAATACTCCACCCATCATTGCATTCAAAGTTATAAAAATAAAAAATACAAAAACAGAGAAAAGAAAGAAAAGAGGGTAGACTGTGAAAACAAGAAAGGTATAGCCCCATACCAAAAAAAAAACAAATCCGAAAGTGTGCAAGCTCAAATGCCACTCCTGAAGAACACACTTCTGATTAGTCAAACTGTCTAATCTTGACTAATTAGCTTTAAATTTTCTGCTGATAGGATAGTGAATTCGATTTGCCAAACTATTTAATCTTGGCTGTCAGTAGATAGTTTAGGATAGAAATTAAAGGTTCAAACATACTCAAAATCTGAACCTAAGGTTTCAAAGAGAAAATGACTCAAATCTGTTTTAAATTCTGAGTCAAAAGATGTAAAATATGGTTCCAATCAGCTCAAAATCTTAACCAATTAGCAAAGGAAAGACAACTCAAAGCAAAAGTCAAAACAGAGCTGTATAAAAGAGGAAGGAAATGTTTTCAAATTTTAGATCTCAAGCCTTCCATTTTGTTTTAAATTTTGTGCAACATAATGTCTATGTGAAATTTTTCCTTAATGCCATAGACCGGCATCAAGTTATATTTTTTAACCCTGACTTGAATGCTTTTAAATTTCTGTCGTAGAAATTAGAGAATAAAGTCTGTTGGACAGTTTAATCCCAAAAGACAGTAGATTAGGTAGAGAATCATATGGGCTCAACTGTTTAATCTGGGTCCATGGAGAAATAAGGAGTAGAAATAGATTAGATTTCCTGCTTTCAAAAGAATAAAATGTTTTGAAATGAGTTTTCCAATCCAAGTGCACTCTAATGAAGAAAAAATGCTAGATCAGTAGGATTGGGTAGGTAGAAATCAGCAGTGATGAAGATCTGTTTTTTTTGTATTTTGCTAATATGTTTTAAAGACAAAGGAATCATCTAAGAAAAGTGGCCCAATGGATAGGGCTGGTGATTAATACAGTCCAGTGAAGTTCTTGATGCCTTGGACATATCTAGGTACAAATTACCTTCTCTATAAAATTTGTTATGAAAAAGATTATTAAAAACTTTTAGACATTTCAGGAACAATTTTATTTCTCAAAAGAATGAAAATACATGAGAATATTCTTGAAATATGCCTGTTGAGTCTTCTTTCCCTACGGCACTATTTTCTACATTCAGAAATCCTGCTGATTCCCAAGGAAGAATACTGCTGCAAGCACCACTTTGCTTTTCCCCTTTTTCCAAAAATAACCTCATCTTTGCCTTTCCTTCTCCCATGAGATCCTTCATTTTCATGTTTTTCCCCTTTCCCCTTCATCATAATCCCTTTGAAAAGGTTAAAGAATCCTTCTTTGCCTTATCGAAACCCTCAAAACCTTTGAAAATCATTGAAAATCATGTTTTTTTTAATGTATTGTAGACTTAGGCCCCCTTGGGCTAAGTCTTTGACCCTTCCCTTCCATATGCCTTGGTGCTAGAACCAACCACCAGCCTTCTGAGCGCTTGCTGCGTTGCCCAATTGCGATTAGCCCCTCGTATTTAACCCCCAGACATATGCTTTTCCATATAACCCGCGGCCCCGCAGTCAGGTGCCAAACCCTATCGAAAATAAATTTTCTGCCCCAAAGTATAAACCTTTGTTTATATTAATTTTTTGATGTTTATTATATTACAAATTTTTCCACTGATGCAAAATTCCAAACCGATATCCACCGTCGATCTGACCTGCAGATCGACGGCGCACAATCCCTTGCCCCGGTGGTCCCCACCATCCATTCACCATTGCAAAACCACGCGGTATCCATCGCACCGCTTTTAAGAGTGGGGCGGTTTTTTTCATTTCACAGCGATTCCATACACCATTTGACGCGTGGGCTGAGCAATATTCACTAAAACTTCGTTCATCACGAGTTAAAGATCCGACGTGGACCTGGCGCAATATTGACGTCCACCGTCCTATCTGAGGCCGCTCATCGGACGGTGATCGCTCACCAAAGAAGTCTGAAAATTAACTAGGATATGGCGTGATCATTAAAGCATCTCTACCATCGATCTGATCTACAGATCGATGGCCCATAATTCATCGCCCTGATTTCTCCACTTTGACTTTTCGCCTCTGTTCCCGACCGTCGATCTCTGCGCGATCGACGGCTCCAATTTGATTTTTCCCCATGTTTCCTTTTGACTCATTCTGATAAATCTCGACCGTTGGATAATGCCATCCAACGGCCACACTCTCCCCACGTGCCTTTTGATGCAGTGAACCTATACATGCAGGATTTCCTAATGTCTTTGTATTTTTGCAGGGATCAAATGATTTTTTCCGCTATGTCTAAAGAAAATTTAAAGATAGAAGGTGACGATCCTCCCGCCTTCGATTCACCAAGAGAAATCATTCACAGGGTTTAAAATCCACGTTTTATCAATAATTCATGTGGCATTGATGTCATTCGACCCCTACGCAACCCTACACACCAGAAAAATATAATGAAGCAGGCACAGTCAGAGAGTATCAGTGTCGAAGACAAAATATACCGGAGCAAAAGATTGAAGACAGATTTTGTGGGGATTACGTCTAAGATGGTTTATCAAAGGCTTAATCCCCCAATTAAAACACAGTTTGAAGAAACTCTTAAAGTGTTTTATCAACAGGAAAGCCTCCACTGCCACAGCTGAGGCAAATTGATCCTTCTAGCTACCACGATGCCACCTATGCCTCGAAGCATTCATATTCGAGGCTGGAGTTATTGATCAAGATCAGATATTTATCTCAAACGCAGCCAGAGAGTAAATTTTTCCAAGGAACTTAATGACAAAACATCTGCAGAGTTACTTTGACACCCCACAGAGCCTCAAAGGTCAAAAAATAGCTCTCACCCAGCTTAAATCTTTATGTAAATCATTTAATACAGCAGACACCTATGAAAGTTTCTTCATCGAGCCCCTAAGGGCCGAGGGACCATTAAGTCTATATTAATTATCTTTAGAGATCTTCTAACAGATATCACCTCCTCATTCTTCTATATATACTATTGCAGAAGATGAGTGAGGGGTTGGTTGTATAACTTTGAAATATAATTGAGCTTGAGACTTCTATCTGTAAATAGTGTTCACTGGCCCTTGAAGCTCTGTTTGTGTTAGATTAGTTAGGCTGGATAGTGAAGATGATTGTTGAACTGAAACATTGGACCTGAGTACTGTAACTGGTTCGACATCAATAACAAGTTGTTTCTTGGGATCCTGGTCTATATCAACACAGTGAAATTTTATTTATTGCTGTTTCTGTTCATTTTATGTCATATTGTTCCTTCTTATGATAAAACGTGACATTTATGGGTTAAGTTCTATTTGTTTACCATTTTCATTCTCTTCTTGATAAGCTTTATCTCCATCTTTCCTCAATTTTATTCTTTAAGAATGATTAATGGAGTTATGGAGTTAGGAATGTTGACATTCCTAAATCCTCTTGTTTGTTTAGCATTTGATAGCAGTTAATTTTCTGTGTATTAAAATTAGACTAGGGAAAGTGATGGTTTTCTTTGTTTTCTATTTTCTGTTACTCCAAAGGCAGATTAAGAGTTTCCCTTGTTGCTTTAAAAGAAAGCTTTCCCTTCGTTAGAAATACTATTATCGATCTTAGTAAACCTTTTCATATCTTATAACAATTTTCATACTTTCTGAAGGTAATTATGTGGATTACTGGATTGTTTGTCAATTAAGCTACTTTATTAAAAACTTGCCCAAGAAGTCTATGGTTAGCCCTGCCCTTGGTTGGTTTTAAACAGTTACTTAAGAGGCTTTTCTTGTTTGGACTGACTATAAATCCCTTGTGAAATTATTATCAGTTTCCACCCCTCCAACACTTTATTGTTCCCATTCCATCACTCTAATCTCAATAATATTGTGATATAGATGACTTTCCCCTTGGATCACTGTTGATGTTGTTGCTCGATTAAAGCCCTGTTATGACTCCATAGCCTAATGGACTAAAAACCAGTGTTATATCTATATTTTTAGCCAACTATGTTCTATTCGCTTGCAACTTCTCACCTTTGAAACTTTTTTTACATTTAGAACTTTCCCCTCAACCATCCAATAACAAGAAAAACCCTCGGCCTTCATAACTAGCCTAATATCATTACCTAAAACCTCAAAGACAAATCCATCTTTGCACTTATTGGAGAGATCGCTCTCTGGATTCAGGAGGGCTAGATCCTAGAATCCCAAAGTGTTTGAAATGATGTTTCTCCCTGCGATCAGACTTTGCCAATCTTGCTGATTACAAGGAACTAATAATGTGGGTACAGGAAGTGGGAGTTGTAATATTCCAATTTCTCCATCAGTTAATTGGAATATTAGAATTCTTACTTTTCTTAATTAGTTAAGTAAATAAAAGGGTGGAGGGACCCATAAACCCCATAGATGAATAAAATCCACTTATATTGTGTGAATGTGGGTTAGTTAGATAGTGGATCAACATTATGGAGTAGTGATGCAGCTTATTAATGAAGGAAGAGTGGAGATCATGGAGAAATAATGATGAGATGATGGAGGAAGTCATGAATTAAATGCACATATGATGGAGGGAGTGGAGAGTAAATTCAAAGATGATGGAGCTCTTTAAGGATAGTGCAGTATTCATGGAGACTAGTGGCCATATGTGCAACGCAGTAATGAGGTGGGCCAAGGTTAGAGAAGGCTCACAAGCATAAAAGGAAGGTGAGAGCAGCCATAGAGAGCATTCTGGATTGAGATCTTGCAATGTCGTTTCGACAATTATTTGCACGCTTTAGCTGTTTAGCTAAGTCTGTTGTGATGTTTAGCACACGGGTTTCTTCGAGTGGATATCCCACCCTTATCCACGGGGGACTTCGAGTGCCTACTCTAGAAATGTTTCTTTGAGAAGCCATTCATCATCCGGCATTGGTGCCACATTCAGCCCCTCTCTTTAGAACATACAGCTTCATAAATTATGCATTCTTGTGTTAGGTTTTGAGAGGAGGAAGGTAGTTTCAAGTAGCTCAGCTGGGAAAACTCTGGAGGGATCATCCCTTCACATTGTGCATCCATTTCAGTCTTCCGAGAGAAACATTGCTACATCCGGCATCAGGCCATCATTCTACACCTCCATGCAGCAGCAACTCCTACAGGAATTACGCATTCCAGCAGTGTAGGTTCAGAGGAGGAAGGAAGTTCCAAGTATTTCAACTTTGAACCCTATGAGGGACCATCCCCTCACTTTGGTGAGATTATTCCCATTAGCTCTAAGTAGTATTGCATCATCTAGCAGTAGGCTACAACTTCATCCCTCTTAACAGCACAATCACTTCCAGCAGGTGTGCATTTCAGCAGCTGAAACTTGAGAGGAGGAAAAAGGAGCTAGATCTCAAGCTTCTAGCTTAGTAATCAGGAGAAGGGACCAACCCTTCATGCATTGAGTTGATTGATTATTATTGCAGCCTTTTTATCTTTCGGTTCATGCCATAGATCTTCCTACCCAGCATTTATGTATCGTAAGCACTAGGGCAGTGATTTTCCGAGGTGAGCTAATCCAGAAATCCTTTTTTGGTTATTTTGGGTTTTCATCATAGAGTTTGGATCTCAAATCCCGACATTTTCTCAGCTCCATAACATCCTTATCTACACATCCCTTTTCAGCCAGCAATTATATTTCCAGCATTTCTAGCAAGGACAACGTAGTATGCCCTCCATCAGAGCTGCAGTTACACAGTGTTCTCAGTGAGAGGACTTGAGGTTCACTCTAGCCATCTTTGTTGGCTTGAGTGCTATTATTTTTTAGCATCGTTGTACTTGTATTTCACCTCCTTGTTAATAAAATGGCTTAGCTATTCTGTCCATTTTTATGGTGTATTCATTTTATTTCCATGTTTTTGTAGTTTCTAGCTATTTTGTTGTGTATTACTATCTTTTCCTATTTTGGGATATTACAATGGTATCAAAGAATGATCTTTGGCGCAGCTTTTGGTCACTGCATTTCCTGACTTCATAAGAAGAAGAAGAAGAAGAAAGTAGAGATCTACAATGGCGGAGGGATTGAGTTTTTCCACACTTCTCTTCATATCTATGAAGGATATCTCCAAGGAGATTAAAGAAATGAGAACGGAAAGGAAAAAAGAAACCTCAAGATGATTTTAGAATGAGGAAGGTCCAAGCACTTCCTATCAACAACAAAAGCAACCGACCGTGTAGAAAGTTCCTCAACACTCTACTATGTCTACTTTCCTTGCAGAAGGAAATGAATGGCATGGAGATGGAGGATACTTAGAGCATGAGACTCGAAGTGATTATCTTGTAGAGTACAAATCTAAATCTAGAGCATTCAAAGAGAATCTGACTCTCCAACAGTTTTACCAGATCAAATAAAACCGGAGACCCTGCAGCAAATAAAACCGGAGACCCTGCAGCAGCAATAGAAGGAGAAAGCACATACAGAATATATTCTTCCTACCTACATTTTATGGGTCATCCACAAGCACATAAAAGTCTTAGATGAAGGAGTTAGATGATTTCTTCCATCTACACCCAGTAGCAGAAAGGGAGGCCATTGAGATTGCAGCGCTACACCTTGAGGGTGAATCAAATGATTGGTGGTTCAGCAATATGGAACATGCAAGAGTGACAGCATATGTAGACTTCACTCAAAGGCTGGTAGAGAGGTTTAACAGAAGAAAACTGGAGACACTTTCCATAGAGACATTTTTCGAAATTGATGAGGAAGTATGTGAGGATCAAAGGGAAGATGTTAGCACTATTTCTCTGGAAGAAGAACAACTACCACTACCACCAGATGCAGTAGATGGTGAGCCTTGGTATTGCACCAATAGTGTGGAAACTCCGAGGGGCTTCCCTACTTTAATTTATCAACCCGGGGTTCATACAAACTTTGAGGTGACAGTGTTATATACATAACAGATGAATTTTGTTCATGTCATCCTCTTTTGCTTTAAGAAAGGGTACTACTTCTAGGGGTTCTCAATGAATTCTGTCACACTTCAATGAAACTAAACCAAATTTCATAAAGGAAATGACATAAATGGAACCAATTTAAGGTTCAGGACGGAAATGACTATAAGAAACTAAATTAAATTGCTGAAAATAAATGACAAGAAATCAACTAACTTAATTTGCAGAAGAAAAAAAATAGCAGAAAGGATATTAATCCTAAACCACACTTAATTTGGCCAAATGGCTAAATACACTCTACTTATCCTATGATGTATCTACCATGCTTCTATCCATGTAACTAGGCTATTCATGACTTAATTCTAATTAAAAAGAGTTAATTTGCAGCTTGGAGGGAAGAAAAGGGATAAAAGAGGCTAATGGGGGGTTTAACACATGAAACGAGTTTTGGGAGCAGAAAGAGGGGGTTAAACCCTTACAAAACCTTATTATAGTGCGAGAAATTACTTTGGAGTGGAAATAATTCAAAAGTGAGATGGCGGAGTGCAATGGAGGACAAAATTTGCGATGTGCGATGTCGTAATTGCAACTTCGCAAGTTTAAACGGATAGTGATAAGGATTGACAATAATGAACTAAAATGTGCGAAGTGCGATTTGTGATGTGGTAAAAGTTGCGGGCTGTGATCTGTGATGTGGTAAGTTCAGCGAAGTGCGAAGTGTGACGAGTGACATGGCGAATTTATCGCATTGGCTAAATAAGCGGTAAGTGTTAAGTGAAAATTTAAATGGTGCAATTTTCGATTTGTGATTTCGCAATATCGCAATTGCAAGAACGAGCGGTAAGTGTTTAAAGGTAAAAGCTAAAATGTGCGAAGTGCGATTTGCGATGGGCGACGTGGCGGTGGGACCGACGATAGGGTGTGATTTCGCAATATCGCAATCGCAAGAACAAGTTGTAAGTGATTAAAGGTAAAAGGTAAAAGTTGTGATTTGTGAAGTGTGATGTACGGTGCCAGGAGACTCGAAGAGAAAAGGCGAAGGTCATGCTTTCACTGGTTTTGAATGTTTTTCACGTATTTTGCATAAAAAGGGTAAGGCGACCGTGAACGGAGAAAAACATAGAAATAAGGCTTTGAAGGGCATAAGTGCATTAGAAAAAGAAAAGGTAAGTACAGCATTAAGATGAGAAGAAAAGGAGGGGAATGGAGGCGTAAGTGTAGTGCTCAGAAGTGAGACACACCTGTGGATTCATGCACGAGAAACAGATGGAAATGTGGGATGAAACAGTGAAAGAAAGGCTTGGACTTGGTAACACAAATTCTTCCCAAAACTCAAACAGAAAGCAATTTTGGCCTATGGGAAGGTCTTCCCTACTCGAACTCTATTGACAAAGATGAGAGGGGGAGACTTGACCACAGTTTTTGGAGTTTTTCCTCTATTTTAATATGCATAAGAAATTAAAAACTACAGCAGCACAAAAACTAAACAGTAATGAAACTTATCAGAAGAAGATCTAACTTAAATGGCAGAAGAAAAAATAGCTAAATGACATGAAGGAAATGATAGGAACTGTTAGGGTCCTATAATAATAGGGTTCATAATTTTTGAATTGATTTTGATAGTCTTGTAAATATGTTCATACCTTGCTTTCTGCAAGTTGTTTTCCCATATTTGAAAATAATAAAAAATGAAAAGAGAATAAAAATCCTAAAAGAAAGATCAAGGACTTAAAAAAGAAAAGATCAAAAAGAATGAAAAGTGGACTCTGTTAGTTCCCAAATCCACCTTAGGCTGAAGGAAGGTAGAAGAAGGACAACACCGAACCACGCTCAGCCTCGTAGCTAGCCCTACGAGGACAGGAGAGGGCTCTCTCCGGGTCTATTTCGGCAAAAGATGTCCAATAGGGTCTGAGATGACCTATAATGAATACTGATTTTAGGCTAGTAAATAAATAGGAAAGAGGTATTTTAATGAATGGTTGGGTTTCAGGAATGTATGGGACAAAGAACATCATGAGCAGAGAAATTAAATCAAAGACGCAAAGTATTTCGTGAGGCAAGATAGGCAGGAGGTTTAGCAATCAGATTTGAAATAATATGGAGGTGGAAAGGCTGCTGAGAGGTTGAAAACGGCATATATAATGAATCCTTCTCAAATAGAAGAAGACACACAGAAAATGAAAGCTTTCCCAAGGCAGAGCAATAAATTGGATTCTACCTTTCTTACTTAAAAGCATTCAACTGGAAATGATTATGAATGAACTGTAAAACATAACAAGATACATATGAAACAGAAAGAAAAAACAAATGCTAAACTCACACCACATGAATCTCATGAATCAGAGCTATGTCATTTCATTAATTCTCTGTCAAGATTGTACAGTGAAGCACTGAGTTTTCTCCCACACGTTTCCTAGAACTCTCCCCCTTACAAATGTTTTTACAATACAATAAATAAACTCTGCTATGAGAAAACAGATCGACCCAAAAAAAAGGAATTGTTTAATCATTAACTAATAAAAGATAAAAATCCAACCACCTATTTCTGAAAAGGAGCAACGTTACATTTTCTACTCAAATTTTTTGATGACCAATGGAGACGCGGAATCTATCGCTGTAGACCCTCTGAATCATAACTGAAGTCAAAAATAGGTAATCGAATATTATTTCTCTGCCATGGTAGATATCTTCGTTTCAAATTTAGGCTTTCTGTTTTTCACTTTTCACTTTCTTTTTTAGAAACTAACTTTTAATAAAAATGACCTTTAAATAAGATTCTGACTTTAACGAAGGGAAACAGAGTTCCGCCAATTCCAGCTGCAATTTCTCAACATAGATACACAACATAACTATGAAGTCAAAAACTGATTCCATAGAGAGTTTCGGGTGCCATCATCTTTCATGAGATATTCTGATCATCAGATGAAACAAGATCGTCAAGAACTGCTTCAATGGGAGGTCTTGAATTTGTCGCACATCAACTATAGAGATATCTCCCTAGGTGTTTCCTATAGAAGTAATTTTCTATTCCGACTGATACCAAATGTAGTGATCAGAAAATTCTTCCCTCCTAAATTTCTCCATGTAGTAATGTCTCAGACTGCAATTCTTGATTTTCCACCTGAATTGGACTATATTTAATTGCCTTTTGTTACAGTGCAGAAAGGAATGGATTGGTTCCATCTCGAGAAAATCTACAAAATTCAATACTCTCACCCTGATCACGTGTTAAAATAGCTAATGGTGCAGCCTTTATGATGTACCATACTCTTGCAGAGCCATCCTTTCCTCCAGTAGCAAGCTTAGATCCATCAGTACTAAATGCAAGGCACTTTGGAGGTCCTATCTCTTGCATAGGAGACAAACCATATCCGATACGTTCGGTTCTGAATTTCCATTCAACTCGAAAAACCTGCTTGGAGAAGAAGAATTGATTTTTATTGAAGCTGTGATGAAATTTTTCCTTGGACGCTCTGTGCGCCGCGTGCACTCCCAGTGCGTTGCTTCTAGTGAGTGTGCCGCACCAGTGTATTTCTACACTGCGAAAGAGTGCCCAGTGCGCCGCGCGCACCATGTGCGCCGCGCCTTCCTCCTGTGCGCCGCGTCTAGGATTTTAAACACAGTTTGTCTTCCAAACAACTGGTTTCTTCTTTCCACATTTTGCTTGGCTTTCAAACTTGTCTCTTGGCTTGCAAACGAATAGTGAAAATATCTTAATACTTCAATGACTTTGATTTTGTGATTTGGCAAACCAAGTTGTAGAATTTTGGCACTTTGACATTTGAATGCAAACTCTGTTTTGCTTGATTTCGCTTTGACTCTTTGTGCTGATGATGTCCGTTCTGTTTGTGCTTTTGCAGGGATAGGAGCTACTAAAGACGAAACAGGGCTACCATTGAAGGGCTGTAAAACTTGAAAAACTTTAAAAAACTTTGAAGCCGAAACCACAACAAATTTGACGATTTCTTCCTCAAAACAGGGTTTTGAGGAAGAATCATTCTCGTATTATTGATGATGAAAATTTTGAAATGAAAACTGCTTTGGAAACTCCCTCTGGCCTGCTGGCATTAAACCCTAGACCTAATGATTAAAATAACTCTTTGCTAACCAAAATGGCATCTATGACTGTAAATGACGTGAAATGAACTTTTGATGAATTTTGAGAAATTTTGACCAACCCAGCAGGTACAAACATGAGGGAAACGAGAAAACCAAGTCCTTCCGTCAATTAATGGCATGCCCCTAGCGGAATGCAACTGAGTGAATCGAGCGAGACACCTAAAAATGAAATGCTAAAAGAGTTTTTGAACTCTGACGGAGGACTGACAAGACCGACTCTAACAGACTCCAAAAAGAAAAAAGAGAGAAAAATAAGACATGAAAGTGAGCAAGTCAAAATTCCACTACTATTTACTTTTACTGCAAAAATAATGATTATGTGCAGATTGTTCAAAATTTCATAATCCATGATCAGTTAAATAATTTAATCTTAACTTTTCATGCTTTGAATTTCATGTTTTAGATAGAGAATAAAGATATGTCAAACTGTTTAAACTTGAAAAATAAGTAGATAGTTAGAGAATAAATGAGGAGCTCAATAGTTCAATATGAGCCCTTGGATGAAATAAGGTTAGAATTAGATAGTTTATGCTTTAAAAGAAAAATGGATTTAGGGTTGCAATCTTAAATGCACCCATGCAAATGAAGTAAAAATTGTTAGAATAATGATGGATAGGTAGAAAGTAGTTGTGCAAGGCATGTAATAAACCATCATCTGGAAAATTACTAATTTCCCCTCCCCCACAACGATCCAGTATTCAAAACCTTCAGTTAAAGAGACTAAGAGCATTTCTCTGACTTCCATTGGGACTGGACCCAAGGCTTAATAATTGAATGGTAAAAGTATTGGATTCACTTCATGAAAACTCATTTCCTCAGCATATTCACCCTCTCCCAAAAATATAATCCCTTTTCCTAAGTTAAAATACCTTTTAAGCTTAGATAAAGTAAAATCCCCTCTTAATTAATTTCATTTCATCCAAAAACACGCAAAAAACCCATAAAATACAATTTATCCTAAGTTTAAGTGTAAATGTTTAATGGTACAATCATTGTGCTTAAAAAAATTTATGTTACACTTTACTTAGTTTATTTTATGTATTTTTATTCATTCTTATTCATTTCATATTAATTTTTGACATAATGTATTAAATCCTTTATATTACCCCTTCCCATATATATTAATTCATTTTATTTAAAATATCCCAAAAACCCACTTATTAACTTTTAATCTATGATTATATTACCTCACGTGTTATATTACCGCGCTCATTCCCCATAAGTTAAAACATTATATAATAAAACTCGCCCCAATGGTTTTAAAACATATGTAAATGTTTCATTTGCTATGTAAATATCAAAACCCGCCGATCAAAATAATACATTAGTTTTTACATTAAAACATACGTTTTTAACGTTAAAAATAACCCCCCCACATAACATATCCGGGCCCCACGCCCCCATCATGCCGAGCAACTCTCTATCTAATTCAAACTCGTTCGTACTTATATCTCCGTAACCTTCCATATGATCCAAATGAAATATCGCATTTTTAAAAGCGCAGTCAATAACCATTTCAAGATCTGCGAAATGAGCGGTTTGGCTATACCCTCTCTCCTCCACGCGAAAATATGTGATTGGATCACATTCGATCCGAGAAAACTACTTACCACCCGAAGCCTGTGCGATAAACCATTTATGGTTTTCTCCTTCACGTGCCAAAGCCTTCAGCTCTGATATGACCGCCATTCAATGCCAATCTTGTTTAAACCTAAAACCTTATAAAACTCCATATATGCCAGTAAAGCCCTTTTTTGCATTCTCTGAGCATATTTATCCTCCCGACTGAAGAAACAAAGCCCTGTACACCATTTTTCGCCCAAATAACCAGACAAAGCCATTGCAATTTCTTTGAAGATCATTGGAAGCTTTAGTTTGTTTCCAAAAGACTTCAACATCCATCAGAAACTTGTCTGACGCCGCTGAAACCCGTTTAAAAGACCAAAATACCTGCACAAACAGGTATTCTTCGAAGAACAAAAAACCTGTTTATCATTTGAAAAAGAGTTTTTCTGAGAAATAAAAACTTCTGAAGTCTATTTATTCATAGAAAGACCCTTGTAGTTGCCTACAAAAGAACAAATTCACTATAAAAAAAATCTGATAAACCCCAGTTTGAATACTGCATACAGTTTTTTAAGAAAAATTGAATATATTTAGCCTTTGCATACATTGAGAAGACTCCTAATTTATCCAGAAAACCTTTGAAAAATATCCTAAATCTTTATGTGCCCAATTTGAACCATTTTCAATCCAGTTTATCCAAAAAAATAGAGAAAACCCTTGTTTTATCATTTCTTGAACCTGTAAAAGTCTGAAGATCAATTCTAAAGCCAAATTTGAAAATTTAAACCCAAGAAAAAGCCATTTTTTGCCTATTTATATTCAAGAAAGCTCTGTTAAAGTCAAAAACACTTTTGTAAACAATTTAATCTTACAGAAGAGTTTAAAAAGCCAAAATACAGAGTTTGAAGCACCCAGAAGGTCTAAAGTGTCAAAATCAAACCCAACAATGACTTCCAAACGACAATTGTTGTAAACCCTCTACAACATCCTATTGTAGACATTGAACATACACCCTTAGCATATTTGGATTACAAAATAGCTGATCCAGTGATAGAATTTAATATTTTAGACCTCCACTGCTGGTGTCTTGAAAAATCATTAGATCAAGTTGATGAAGTTCAGATTTGGGAGTCAAACCTACCCAAGTATGTTGTTCCACTCACTCATCAGTGTCCAAAGGTCATTAGGCTATGTCAGACCTATTATTCTCCTGAACAAAGAGAAATGGTAAATGCAAATAAAGAAGTATTGTTCACAATTACTGATGAGTCTATAAACCTAATGCTATAGTTAAAACCAGATCCCAAAGTAGTTCCTTTATTCATAGAAGCACTCACAAAGCTTTACATTGGTCTAGACTTTCCTAAAAGGTTTCAAATTTTCCAATTTTTCATGCCTTTACATGTTTAAATTCCATAGGTCAACCCTCCTTATTCTACTTCAAAATTTCCTCAAGGGTCTAGGCATGTCATATCCATGTTGTCCTTTATCCTAGGGTATTTTACAGATGAGCATACAGATGATTCAATCCTAGGTTTTCTATCTACCTTTGTACTAGGACAGCCTCCTTCTATCATTTACAATTATGTTGAATACATAGTTGATAATATCCATGATCAAATTGTAAAATTGCCAATTGAAGGAGTATTTAGGTATACTTCCTTTCTTTTCCATATGTTCTTATACTTCCAATCAAACAAGTTCCTAATAACACTTCAGAAGCTTGATGCAGAAGGGAACCCACTCTCAGTCATCTTTTGGACTTCTTTGATCAGAAAAGAGTCCACAGAGTTCAGTTATATAGATTTTATAGATTCAGTTGTTCATCCATTGATAAACAGAGTACAGCCAAGAATCAGTGATGAGATAAAGAAATTTCTATAGCTATCAGAGAAAAATAGAACTGGAGATTGGTACTTATATCAGAAACATACAGAAATCAGAGATTTTGGGTCAAATATTTTACCTTATAAACTACCTAAGTATGTTCCAATGAGAGTTTTTTCCTTGGAGTACATCAGGAAAATCCTAAATTCAGATTCTATCAACTTCTTAGCTACTAAAAAGAAGACCCAATTTAAGTTGAAGAACCAGGTGGGACCTTTTATTTGCAATCACATAGATGCATGAATAGAAGCAGCAAAACAGTTTCTTGAATACAAATTTGAAGAAAGCTTTTCATGGAATTATGATCCTCAGGGAATACTCATCAAAATGAGGGTGAAGTGAAAACTAACCCCTTATATTCATGATAAAATACCGTACATTAGGGAATTTTGAGGTCTAAAATGGGCCTCCTAAGTGAAATTATAAAATAATAGTGGAAAAAATCAAATAAGATTTGATGACATCATTAAATTTTAGAGGGAAAAATGGAAAAACTACTTTTTCAACTCATATTTCAACTTATCTCCCAAAGTTTTTACTCAAATTTCGAGCGGGAGTACTCGTTGGATGTGAAATTTAATTCCCCATCCAAGGAGTACCCATGTTGCATACTTTCGATGGGTCCTACTACATGAAAAATGAGAAATACATAAAAAAACGTGATTACAATCACGTTTTTTTATGTATTTCTCATTTTTCATGTAGTAGAGTTCATCGAAAGTATGCAACATGGGTACTCCTTGGATGAGGAATTAAATTTCGCATCCAACGAGTACTCCCGCTCGAAATTTGAGTAAAAATTTTGGGAGATAAGTTGAAAATACGAGTTGAAAAAGTAGTTTTATTATTTTATTATTTTTTAATACTTTTACCCTTTTATTTAAAAAATGGTGAATCATCCCCCATGGTTGACATCATCATCTTGAATCCTATTGGTTGTTATAAAGTTTATTTTTGTTGTACATTTTTCTTATGAGGCCCATTTTAGACCTCAAAATTCCCCCTAATGGATTGAACAATTTTTTAATCAAACAGAGTGGCTAGAAAATACCTTGGTATAAGCATTTAAACAGGGTGATACTAGTCACACCTTGCAAACTGTAAATCAAGGAGATAAAGCTACTAAACGAATCAAAGAAGAAGGTACCTACACTTCTGAAAAAACAACAGAGACTAGGTTTGAACTCAGATATAACAAAAATCCTAAGCTCAATCCAATTGATAAAGAAAAAGAGACCATAGAAGTGGAAGATACAAATGTTCCAGAGAAAAACAATTAGCCAACCACAGAGATTATAAATGAAGAACATACTGCTACTTCAAACACACGGGTAATTGAGAAGCAACAAATTATGGAGGCATCATCCTCACAGCCAGTAGAGGATAAAGATATTGACATCAGGGAGAAATATAAGCAGATAAAGGCCAATAATGAAGAAATAAAGAATGATATCCATTCTCAGTATTTAAAACAAACACCAGGGATCCAAAATAGACTTTTGTCTGTTTTTTATTATTCAAACAAGAAGTTGATTATGTCAGTGCTTCAACCAACAGTTAAAGACTCCCAAAGCAGTGGCAGATTACAAAAAAGTTGATCTTCAAGTGCCTACAAAAAAT